>OX438773.1:7937185-8021409 GCA_949316455.1 Acleris holmiana | reverse complement strand
AGCGAGGGTGGCTGTAGTTCGAGTGTCATTCATTATGGTTGTTTAGTCTCACGTTAAACACTCTACTTTATACTTTGAATGCGAGGAAAAAAACGACGTTCTAAACAATATTGTTTTTTAACAACGTACGCTCAATACAAGTTATGAACATCTATTCAAAATACAAATAGGAAAAAAAAGTTCCGCGGTTTTATTGTAAAGTGATGTTTTAAATGCTTGCATATTTCGCCAACAGATTCAAACTTGGAAACCATTTTAAAAGTAATTGGACCACGCATAATAAAAGAGTTCGGCCTTAATATGATTAAATAGATTCATATTCGTAATACATAATTAATCGTGTTTCACGAAATTAAATCCTTTTTTTTTATATATTTGCACAGTTGTCATTTTGAGGTTATTTAGACACCCAAAAATATGGTCCATACACAATCACTGAATATGGCGATAATCCTCCATTCACAAACACCGTGATTGGTTGTTTAGGGGTTTCCAAAGTAAATAAAAAAAATGTACTTTATTCCCTAGAGATTAAAAAGGAGCTTTAGTCCCGATTCGCAGAGATTTAAGTAGCATTTTAAGAGCATGAGAAGTGAAAAAATTATAATAACACTATGTTTATAAAGTGTGATTAGACCTCGTATGTACCTAATCAAATAAATATTTCTGTAACCACATTTTTAGCGACCTTCACTCAACCCTACTTCATTAGGTACCATAAAGTCAGTAATGTAGATAACGTTAAAAAAAATGATTTTTTTCACCTCAGCACCTCAAAAAGGGTGGTATGGCTGTTTAAAGACAGTGAGCAAAATTCGATTTTGCTGCGAGCGTGAGACAACGTAACTTTTTATTTTTTGTTCACAATATAAAGGCGGCGCGCGGGCGGCTGGAGGATGTCGTTTTATTTTTACCATGTTGTTTTTTTTTTACCTTAAGGTTATATTTTCTCGCTGCTGAGGTGAAAAATTGTATGTGCAACACGAGACCAAAGTTATTTGCATCTCGTGTCTTTGAATCCCTCGCTGCACTCAGTATTCTAACCCAGAATCCTTCCCTTGCTTGGGATTCAAAATCAACACTCGCAGCAAAAACCAACTTTGCTCTCTTGTTGCACAAATAACTATTTTATCATGGAGTGCACTGTAGTTTGAGGCCAAACCGCGCTGCGCCGCGGAGGGGGCACTCACGTCGTCGTCGTACACGTCGTTGTCGAGGTGCTGCAGCTGCGCCTTGTTGTGCTGGAACTGGATCTTGTTTAGAATGCCGTCCACGAGCCCGCGAAGTGCCTCCCAATACCTACACAGGCAACACATTCACAGCTCAGTAACACACACGGCCCATACTTTAACACTTTATTGTATTTATTTATTTATTCATGGCTCACAAAACAAGTTACAATCATCATAAGCAACGCAAACATCATGACGAAAATGTAAGGATCTAGACTATAACTCTAGACTATGTGTGCACAAAATGATTAAAGTGTATCTAAATGTTTGGTGGTTATTGGTGTTAGTTAGGTATCTTATGCAACGTTAGCTAAAACTATGTTAGTTTTACAGTTTTCACAATTATCTTATATTCTAATAACTAAGTACAAAATATGTGGCAAATTTGTTTTTTAAACGTGGGTAGTTTACTATTAAAAATATCCAAAGAAGAATGCTCAGCCACGGTATCATTATACAATCGGCACATCCGGGTTATAGGGTTATAGTAGGATGTGTTATTATTATAAACTTGAAGGATAAATATTTTAGGTGAGGGATTACGGGCATTGAATTTAGTTCTAAAACTTATAAGGGAAAGAAGCGACGGACAGTCAACATAGGAGTGTATAATTTTAAAGAGGCAGACCAATTCATTGGATTTACGACGCGAAGCTAATGACGGTACGTTAAATTTTTTGAGTCGATTTGCGTACGATCGAACCTCTCGGCCAAGGTGAAGTCTCCAACAAAGTATATTTAAAAAATTTCTTTGTAATCCTTCAATTCTGTCACTATGCACCATATAGTATGGAGACCAGATAACCGAGCCATATTCAACGATACTTCTCACCAATGAAAAGTAAAGATACATGAAGGTTCGTTGGTTCTTGAAGCTTTTAGTCGTACGCGAGACAAAACCAAGAATTTGGGAACCCTTTGAGACAATGTGGTCATAATGAGAGTGGAATGTTAGACCTTCGTCAAAGTATATTCCAAGGTCTTTGACAACTGACTTGCGCTGTAGGGTATAATTACCCAGTGAGTATGAAAATGTAGTTTTATTCTTTATGCTAGCGAAAGAAATGACCATGCATTTGTCAACATTTAGGAACATCTCATTTTTAGTACACCACTCGGCAACTTTAGATAAATCAGCCTGTAAGTTGAGGCAATCATTAAAGTCCTTAACTATAGAGTATATTTTAAGATCATCTGCGTATAAAAGACAGGGGCAAGATAATTCACATACCAGGTCATTAATAAAAATTACAAATAGAAGAGGCCCCAAATGGGACCCTTGCGGTACACCGGATGTAATTGTTAAAGGTTTCGATAGATGCCCCTTAATGCTTACAAGCTGAGTCCTATTCTCTAAATAAGATTTTATCCATCTGAGTAAATTTCCATGAATGCCGTAGCCTTCCAGCTTATGGCAGAGAACAGAGTGATTTACTTTGTCGAAGGCTTTAGAAAAGTCTGTATATATCGCGTCCGTCTGCGCCCTTTTAGCAAAGGCAGCACATAAGTAGTTTTTGAATTCTAATAAGTTGCTTACAGTTGACCTATTTGAAACAAAGCCATGTTGCATGGGAGACAAAAATACGGAAAAGTGGGAATACAATGTGTTATAGAGAGCTGATTCAAATATTTTCGCGAAAGTCGACAATATGCTGATGGGTCTGTAATTTTCACATTGGTTCTTATCGCCTGATTTGTGAACGGGAATTATATGAGCTATTTTCCAAAGATTAGGAAATACGCCCGATTGAATTGATTTGTTGAATAGAATACAAAGAGGCAGGGTGAGTTCGTCGCAACAGTTTCTTATAAAAGACGGAGGGATACCATCAGGGCCAGGTCCCTTAGCTAGAGAGGCTTTTTATTTTTTGGTATATGCACTCGACACTCACAGTTGCATTATTTAAGCAGTAATTATGGGGAGGAATATCAAAGCGGGTGTTAAATTCCTTTTGTGCCTCGAAAACTGAACCCAAAATATTGAGAGAACATTTCACATACATCTCCTGGATTAGAGGACTCAAAATATTTGTGTTTCATTGTTATAGGAATGCAATTAGAACCCTTTTTCTCGTTGACGTATCGCCAGAAATGCTTAATGTTATGCTTAATCGAATTCTGAACGGACACTAAATACACGTTGTAGCATTTATCTATAAGAATCTTGCACCTTGCACGCAAGACATCAAAGGTGTCATAGTCTAACGGATTCCTATATTTCTTAAAGCGTTTGTGGTATTTAGCTTTTTCTTTCAGGGAGCGTATTAGGGCCGGACTAAACCAAGATGGGTACGCATTTGATCTAGTTATTTTCATGGGTGTGTGTTTTTTAATAATTTCCTTTATTCTATCATAAAACAATTGTACCGCAATATTAATATCCGCACATTGAAAAAGATAATTCCAATCAACCGAGCCAAGGTCGCAGCGGATTCCCTCAAAGTTACATTTGTTATAGTTAGGTCTATTCCGTTGGTCAGCTTTAATGAATTTATGTGGAGTTTCCTCAATCGGAATATCTATAAGCAGTGGGGGGTGATGTTCGTCTATACGACTCAGTGCAACAGCGCCGTATACTCTTATAGCGTTGATGGAAGAAAAAACTAGATCGAGATATCTGTTGTTTTTGTTAGGAATGCTGTTAAATTGTGTTAGATTGCATAAAGACACCGTTTCCAAAAGAAGTATAGATTTAGAGTCGTGTGCTGGAGTAGGTATCATATGGTTAAAAGTAAAAGATTGTGTCCAGCTGATATTAGGAGTGTTAAAATCACCGATAAATAAAAATTCATAATCTTTGTTCGCATCTAACATTCTTCTCTGAAGATTTGAATAAAATGATGATAACTTATTTATCTCTAAATCAGGCGGTAAATAACAAAGGCATATTATTAATATTCTACTATTTATAACAATACTTAGCCAAATGTCCTCAACTTCACTTTCCCAGGTATATAAACGGGTAACATTGAATTGTTTTTTTACGGCTATAGCAGCCCCCCCGCCCTCATTTTTGTTTACCGTTGTTGAGTTACGATCTCTGCGAAATACTCGGTATCGTGAGTCTAAATATTCATCATCAAAAACGCTGTCATTGAAATTTGTTTCCGTAAGGCAAATAATGTCATAATTACTGTTTAGGATATTTAGGTAAATTTCGGTTAGCTTACTTCTAATTCTATTAACATTTTGGTAATAAAAAATCATTATACTATTCTTTAAAATGCTAAATATATGGGTAATTAATATGTAAAGTGAATTGATATTACTGCATTTTCTTTAAACAATCAGAGTTTTTTATATGAATGCAATTAGATTCGTCATTTTTACGTACGTACATTTTACCGAACCTCACCCACACATATCTGAACAGTTTCGATTTAGCTTCTTTTCTGGTCTCAGCGTAAAGTGATTTGCAGTCCGGCGAGAGGTGCTCAGTTACATATATTCTTGTTTTCTCGCCTGTAATGCCGAGATGCGTGCTGTTAAGCAGTTGGCTGGCATCTTTGGATTTCGATTTATTGTATCGCCTCGTCATCGACAAAACGGTATCTCGAAGCCGGGTGGAGGGTAAGGTAACCAATATGTTCCTGGGCCTGGTTGATTTAGCATCCATTTTGGCGACCCTTCTGCAGGCCAGCACGTTCGAATCTTCCATGTTTAAACCAATGGTGGAGCATAGTTGTTTAAACAGTACTAGGACATTCTCAGATCGATTTTCAGGAACTGCCTGTAATTCTATATTGTAGCTGCGCGACGTATTTTCTATGGACGACATTCGCAGGTTTAGGCTACGGATTTCAGCTTGTAGAGAATTGTTTTGAGTTTCCAAAATTTTAATGGCTTGTTTTTTATCATGTAATTCTGACTTTAACGTCGATTGTTCCGCTTGAAGGAAATCCGTGGTCGCTGTAAAGTTGCTTTCGAGGTCTTTAACCACTGTTTTAATCTCTGATTGTACTAATTTCTTAACGTCTTCCTGAATAGCCATGCGAATAGACACCATAAAGGAAGCGAGTGAATTTTCTAGTTTTTTTTCTATTATGGTGGAGACCGAAGTGTGAATTTTTTCGTCTAACAGAATACTGATTTTTTCCATGGTGACAGCGTCATGTTTTGTTTGAGGTGATATGTTTTGGGCACATTGACTCTTTTCATTTAGTCCAATACAGACTTGGGACTCGGAAGCCTGGTCCCCCTGCAGAGCATCGTCGACGGACATGGTACTTTCGTCTAGCGCAGAGTAGTTGGATTGCTTCCGTACTGGAGTGTTGTCGTTTTTACGGCGCAATGTTATGTTTATGCAGGACATGCAGCGCCAGCCTTTAATTAATTCATTAATGTTGGACTTGTAATACTCTGTTGTGATGTTATTACACAGGTAGTGATAGTCACTTTTGCAGAATGTGCACCTCAACAGCTCCGATTTTGTACTTATTTGGCCCTGACACGCTAAACATTTTATTATAACGTTTAACTAAAATGTTTTAACTTGCCGTAACTCCACCGTCTTATTGAAAGCTTAAATAAAATAAATCGGCACTGGATAATTGTCACACGGGGATAACGACCTTAACACCATGCAGTTTCACCTCACTATCGTAATGCGCTTTGCCGTGGGCCGCGTTATCACCAAACAGACCGCTCGGAAGAAAAAGGTCGCAGGCGCCATGCAGATTGCGGCGCTTACGACGTTTGAATCTGGCACTTTCACTAACCGTGCGGTACAACTACAATAAATAATTTGAGCTATGATGTTAAATAGAAATACGTTAATTGCACTGTTAATACACCACCGAAATATTAACTTGCATCACTATTTCGTAGCTTATAAGCTTATAGTCCTCATGCACTAAACTTTACTCCCACAAACTTTAGTTTTCTACTTAAAATGAATAAAATACGAGGAGCACAACAAAACACTTATACTTTGCTTTAGGTTCATATACATTCTCACTTACTTCTAAGGTAACCATTTTTTAATTGTGTTTTATTATTCTGAAATATTATACCAGTGAACTGAGTAAGAACACTTGCGACAAACCAATGTAAACAAAGGCTCTGAGTTTGATCAAATTCACCGTAATCTCTAGAAAATAGACTTCAGGACTTACTAATACCCTCCTTTGATTATTTTCCCAAGACCATCTTGGTTTCTTCCAAGGTCGGAACCTACTAATCTTTCAACTTTCTTTGATTTAATTTTGTATTTCGAGTATACCGGCTTGTCCAAAGCGTTTGGCAAAATTGTCCATTGCCCGATTTAACATAAATAACATGCAAGCGGTTTACACCTGTAGGTGACCTTTATGCGAGGACTATGAGGATGTATTTTCGTTATAATTGGGTAAATATAGCAGTAGGTACTTTATGAATTCTAGTATTTTCTTGATAGTCGTTCTAGACAATACATATTAGCGCGTAAGCTAATTTTCCTTATGTAGTCTTAACTCAATTCCGTCACCTTACGTAGTTATAAACACTGTTTTAAAAAAAAACCATTTCTCATGGGCGCGTGAGCAGAGAAGTTGGTACGTACTCGTACAGTATCGTAAGTGAGTAACTTACCATGTTTCATAAAAGTATTGTTACGATGATACTGTTTGTTGTCTAAAAAAAAAACTTTGACTATAGTCAAAGGTCTTTATAAAGGGTAAAAAAAACTTACTTAGCTGTATCTTCAGGCTTCAAGATGTCAATAAATTGTATCCAAATATCTAAACAATTCACAAAAATCGTACATACAGGCACCTGCAACAAAAATATCCATAATAGTTTTTGATTAACTTCGTTACACATGACACAGTTGATGTAATACATGTCATATTACCTGGAATGTAAACTGGAATAGATATGACAAAAATTGAATGGCGTCAAATTCCGGCTCCGCCTCCAATCTCTTGAAATGCAGTGATATGAATAACTTAAGAAACTCCGCCAACTTGTTTAAGTAACTGTAAAAGAAATATTTATTTAAAAAAAACCAAGGAACCTTACATGGGTTACACTAATATTTACAACTGTACATTTATTAGAATGTAGAACTGTTAACTCCGTGTGATCCTTCTCAGAAACAATTGACTTTTTTGAAATACCGTAGAGTACAGCTTCGCCGGCTAGAAATCGGGTTAATTAAAGAGGAACTGGACCGGACATATCAACCACAAGCGCATGAACCGGTAACCTGGAGTAGCAGCTGAGTGAGCGCTACAAGCTGGTGGCGACGCCTTCATGAAAGACTGGCCGGTACTTAAAACAGCCATGAGAATCTAGAGGAAAATCTGGATTTTCACGGACATGGAACTCGGTTCATTTTCTGACGGTATAATGGTAAGTATCTCGAAGACTTGCTATTAAATAAATCGCTGTCTTTCAATATTATGTGTTTTGTGTGTACTATTAAAAATTATTAATAAAATAAAATGAGACACCAACACACGCGGGACCCGTAATTATCGAAATTTTCTAGAGAATGAATTTTTCAATCGCATAAAATACATAAAAAAAGAAAAAAAAAAAAAAACAAATTGGCGTCAGTACCGCCGGGATAAGGGTTCAGCGTGTTCAGTGCTAAATGTAAATGTTGCCGTGTGGGTACTGACTCGTGGTGGGCGCACGGCGCGCGCAGGTGGCGCAGCAGGCACAGCGCGGCGTGGTGCAGGCGCAGCGCCGTGGCGGCCGACGAGGGCGGCGCGTACCGCCGGTACAGCAGCTCGCACACGCCGCCCAGCCCCGCCAGCGCCGCCTCCATGCTCTGCGCAACAACACACACTCGTACCGCCCACATCACCTGCCATCCGACTGACAGATATCTGCCGTCCGCTATCACTCGCACTAAACTCTACTGTGCTCATCTGGGACAATTTTTGTAAGATTGGCCCTTGGCATTTATTATTTATTTAATGCACTTGTTTACCCACCGGCGCCAACGTGACAGAAGTTACAGCCGATACCAAAAATAGTAGATTGTAAAACAAGGGCATAAAACAAACCATTTTAAGACCGGGAAAAATGGATTTAAGACCGAGTTATATACAATCTGCTTTTCACTTCGATTACGAGGAAAAAACACAATAATAATATAATTAACTTTTTCTTGGATTTAGGCGGCAATATCTGTTTTGCAAAGAAAACAACTAATTAAATAGTAAAAAACGAGACAGCAAACTATTTAAAGAGTATTTGTATTGCATTGTATTTCCCGCCATTGCTTTAAAAAGTGGAACACGGAAATCACAATTGTATTAAACACATTTGACAGTCCTTATAGCTCTCAATGACCATACCGTGACTTAGATTTTATTACACACCTGTGTTTGCGTGGCTATGCTGCCCCAGTAGAAGACCGTCGTGACGAGAGACGGCGGCACGTGAGACGACAACGGCAGCCACGAGAATAAATGCTGAAGCGTCGTTAGACACTTCACTACTATTTCCATGTCTAGGGCCCTGAAAAACCATCATAATTAAATTTTATGAGTATTGTTGTTTTTTGCTAGCCTGTTTGAGTGTCCCACTGCTGAGCAAAGGTCTCTCCCCTTGATCTCCGCGAGTTCCTATTCGCTACCTCTTCCGGCCAGTTGCTGAGGAATGCGTCCATGTCGCCCCGCCATCGCAGTCTCGGCCTACCCCGTTTACCTCGCCCATTTTGCGGCACCCACTTGGTGGCCACGTTAGCCCACCGGTCCAGGTGCATGCGGCAGACGTGACCGGCCCAATCCCACTCGAGCTTGGCGGTTTTTTCACCTACGTCAGCTATACGTGTTTTGGAGCGCAGTGTGGTTTTCCGGATGCGATCGAATTTGGACTTTTGACACTCAGTGGGTGACCATGTTTGGGCACCATAGGTTACAAAATAATATTGTTTTTACATTAAATAATTACATAAGGATGATAGTTAGGATAAGTACAGAAAAAAGAAAACTTCATCTTACTTGTCGGATGTGTGGACGTCGTGCGCATTGACTAGAAGATCAGGAAGGGCAGAGGTCTGCGGAGCGCCGTTGGTAGGCGATGGTGGTGGATTGGATTGGCCTTCATTTTCAGCGTTCTTCTCCAGTATTGCTAGACACATATGAAACATGTTGATGTAATTACATAAATCATGGTCTTTAGACTATGGCATTATAGTGATGGGCATGACTCTAATGACTTAACGGGCAGTGATGCACTAGAAAATGCCCTGCTGTTACAAACTTGTATCCTAGCAGCAGTATATGCACGCAGCGTATACAGTATACCGACCACTGAGCGCCGCCAGCAGCTGCGGCACGCCCTTGAGCATGAGTCGTTCGAGCTGGCTGCGGCGCGCGGAGGGCAGCAGCACGCCCGTGTCGCGCGCCGCGCCCAGCTCCTCGCTCGCGGCCTGCGCCAGCACCAGCCCCAGCAGGCAGCGCCGTCCCGAGCACCGGATCAACTAAAAAAAGAACCGTATTACCTTTTTAAAATTCAACTAAAGCATTAGCCCCACAGGGATACCACATCGACATAGAATTTGATGAGGCAACCACAATATTTACAGTACTAAGTTGTTTTAACTTGATTCAGGTTAAAATATAGGTCTCAATAAATACATCTTTAGGAACTTTGTGTGTCTGCAAAATGAAGAGGTTTATAAGGTTGCTTGCTATATCCTAAGAATACAAATATGCCATCATATTTAACTCTCATATGTCTAAAAAAAAATTGCTGGGCTTTAGCTACCTGTAATGGCAATTTTACTAAATGTTTTTTAAATGGGGGTAAAACAGTTACTTCAAGTACGAGCTTTAACTACTTTACTAAAAGAATAAGCACTAGAAACCAATTTAATGCTACAGGTGTAATCTTTCATTATGAACAATACAGGGTTATTGGTTATTGCATACATTCCCATTAAGAGGTTATAGTAGAGCTTATTTGGAGCAAATTAGGTCACGTAGTACCCTGGCCGAAAATTATTAGATTCTGAGATATTAATAAATTTAAATTGAATTTTGGAAATTTTCTCTTTTATTTTGTTTCTCCATACTAGGTGTTCCCAGTGTTGGTTTTTCGCTTAGTATGGAGAAACAAAGGTTGAGTATAACAAAACAGGAACATAGGTGATAAAACTTACGACACGACAGGACGACACGGTGGCCTAGTTGGGAGTGACCCTCCGAAGCCAGCGGTCCTGGGTTCAAATCCCGGTAAGGGCAGATATTTGTGTGATGAGCGCGAATATTTCTTCCTGAGTTATGGATGTTTTCTAAGTATTTAAGTATGTTTATCGTTGTCTAGTACCCATAGTACAAGCCTAGAGCTTAGTTTGGGACTAGGTCAATTTGTGTGAGATTGTCCCCTGATATTTATTTATTTATTTAAACTTCGCTGATTCATAATGATTCTAAAAATGTAAGATACCACTAAAACTCTTCTATAATACGAGGGGCACACCGAAATGATCGGGAATAGAGTACTTTAAACTAAGTTACATTAAAACCTTTTTTATCATATGCGTACTGGCCACTGACAATCACGATGCCGTTTTAACTATTTTAAAAAATAACGTAATATTTTTTTATTCCATTTTCAAATTGGCAAGTCGGTGAACAAAATGGAGCTCACGCGTGAAATTTTCGTGCAATTATTTATCACAACTTTCGTCGAGGCTTATCTCCAGATGAGTGTCTCAATGAGCTTGTTTCTATATATAAAATTGAAGCACCTAGTCAAACGACAATATATCGTTGGTATGCAGAGTTTCGGCGGTGTCGTGCCTCTCTCAGCACCGTACCTTCAACAGGTCGGCCGAAAACAGCGGTGTCGCCTGAAAACATCGCGGCTGTGGAAAAAATACTCAAAGAAGACAGACATGTGACATACGAGCAGATTCGGGCAACCATAAGCATTGGAATGACTGCAATCCATACTATTTTACATAGTGAGTTGGGTGTCAGAAAATTGTTTTCCCGATGGGTACCCCATAACTTGTCAGAAGAGCAAAAGGCGGTTCGTGTTGATTGGTGCCGATCTACTCTGAAACGCTACAATGGAGGAAAGTCAAAAGCTGTTTATAATATTGTCTCAGGTGACGAAACCTGGATTTATTCCTATGAGCCTGAAAGAAAGCACCAGTCGGCAGTTTGGGTCTTCGATGGCGAGGTCAAACCAACGAAAGTTGTGCGTTCCCGCAGCGTGTCGAAGAAGATGGTTGCTTCGTTCGTCTCAAAAAAAGGACATATTGCCACAATTCCTTTACAAGAACAAAGAACGGTTACCGCTGATTAGTATATCACAGTTTGTTTGCCACAGATGCTGGCCGATCTTCGCCGAGGGAACCCGACACGCCGCGTCATCTTACACCACGATAATGCGAGCTCCCACACCGCCCATACAACTAAACAGTTTTTGAACGAGGAAAACGTTGAGTTGATGTCTCATCCTCCATACAGCCCTGACCTAAGTCCAAATGATTTTTTTACGTTCCCTAGAATTAAAGATTTATTGCGTGGTCAGCGGTTTGAAAACCCAGAAGCCGCCGTAGAAGCCTATAATTCGGCCATTCTGGCAATGTCTAGTTCAAACTGGAATAACTGTTTCAATGACTGGTTTAAAAGAATGCAAAAGTGCATCAATTGCAACGGAGGATACTTCGAAAAACAATAAAACATAATTTATATATACAGTGTACATAGTTTTTTAAATTCCCGATCATTTCGGTTTGCCCCTCGTAAAACATAACATTTACAATTTTTCGTAACATGGATATAAGGGTAAATTACCAAAATTCAATTTAAATTGGTCTACAGTGTGATGCCTGTAATAGGAGCAATAAATTGAGGGATCGTTTCTACTCTATAAACATAGCAACATTTGTTCTACGACTTTAAAAAAATATGTAATTTGATATTTGGGTTTTTTTCGAACAAACTTAATAGCATTTTCAATGTACTCCATCCAATAGTCTAGTTGACATCTACTGTCAGCCTACAAACTTCGTAGTTTTCGCAATACATTGCTTGCTTGGAAGCTAAATTCATTAATATTTGGTTAACAATAAGTTATTTTTAAAAGTTGTAGAATAAATGTTGTTACATTTGTGGTGTGGAAACAATCCCTCCGATATTACAGGCTGTATATCACAGAATCTAATGATTTTTGGCCAGGGTACTACATGATCTAATTTGCTCCAAATGATGCTATACTATATAACCTTTTAAGGGGAATGTATGCAACAACTAATGGTTTTGCAGTGTAGTTTACAATCCCGAAAGAAATGTTTTCCTGCTTAACCATAAATGTTTTATTTTATATTTATAGTTTTATATATGTAATAATCAATTAGATATTATCATTGTTATAACTAATCTTTTCAAAGAATGGCCACATGTGAGGGGCTCAGTGGTGGCCCCTTTTGTGAAACACTGATAGATTTTTGCTGTTACATTTACTCAAAAATGGATTCATTGTGACTGTAGTTTACTTTCCATTTAAGAGTTAATCAAAGCAATGCAAGCTGAGTAATGAAAAACATACCTCAACAACATTACTAAAGAAGTCAGGATAGAGATGTGGCCAATCATAACGAGCTATGGAAACCATA
The DNA here is from genome assembly GCA_949316455.1 of Acleris holmiana. Classification (NCBI taxonomy): domain Eukaryota; kingdom Metazoa; phylum Arthropoda; class Insecta; order Lepidoptera; family Tortricidae; genus Acleris; species Acleris holmiana. The sequence continues at coordinate 8,008,611 of OX438773.1, read as the reverse complement.
AGTGCGGCTAGTTTGTTCCTGATGAAATATGGCATAATTTCATGCTTGGCCATCAGCTCATTCCACAAGGTCAGCCTTATTTCAGTCTTCTCATCATCAGAAAGTAAACTTATCCATTGCCTGTTTATAATATTCTGAAATCATTGAAGTTTGTGATTACAACACAATTGGGGCAATGAAAGTTCCAGGTTACATTTAATAGCATTGCTTACCTCTAAAGTTGTTAGTGAAAACATCAAAACATATTGGTTTTGGGATTTTTGTAGGAATAATAAGCAGTGTCTCCAGGAATCTCTATGTTTGGAGAAGTTCTCAAGCATTGCTTCAATTTCCCGCTTCCTCAAATTATTTGTTGTGTGTGCAAAAAATTCTAACATTAAGACCTCAAGAGAGGCCAAAGCCTCATTTATCTCCATGTTACTCTGTGAAAATATAACAACTATTATGTATCATAGGGTTATTATAACCATATTCATGTTCACACTCAGTTCCAAAGCATAACATCTTATGAACCTCACCTCACCTTACTAGTTACTTAATGGCCAACAAAAATTCAATAGCGTATTTTTTTAAATAAAAGTGTTTTTGTTAAATACCTCAATATAGTATAATCTGAGGGGCATAGATACCTGTCACCTTGGCTGGCCACGAAATTTTAATATGGATATCTAACCTAATAAGTACTAATTAACAGTAGTCGATAATTAAATAATTTTCCAAATTCTCCAATTAATCCAGAATCGTAATTGAGAAATTGTAAACAGAAAAAAGCGTAAGAAGCCTTACCATGGTTTATAAAACTTAGGGCTCTGTTCAACTAGATCATATTTAATAACTAGGCCGTTTGAAATGAAAATAAAAAGGTTGTATAATTTAAAAGTGTTCACTTTATAGCAATTCGAAACAAATACAATAATATAAATGCGTATGGTATTAATTACTCCATAGTTTTTTAATCTTTACGAACTTAAGGAACTTTACATACTATAGCTAATTCGACAGATCGACATACCATAACATTGACGGTTGACAGCTGTTAGCACAGATTAGAAGGTATGTCTAAAGGACGGAGTAAGTATTCGGGGTAATGCTAAATGCCTTAGGAATTCGACCAAAGTTTTATACCGGGGTAAACGCTTACTCTAAGATTAGTAATGTCAAAAATGACAGTTTTCTATGGCATTTTGACATTACTAATCTCAGAGTAAGCGTTACCCCCATGTAAAAAGTTTGGTCGAATCGGGGCTTAAGTTCTTATTCTGTGTTTTTAATTTACCTCACTGTTGCAATGAGACTTATTTCGGCTTTTGTGTGTTATCGTGTGATTTTGATTATTATTTTTAAACAACGGTTCACACGAGATGTACTGTGAGTGGCCGAGCCACACCGGTTGCGTGTGCTCTGCACCACCTGCGTGTCGACGCAAGCGTAGACGTGTGCAGCACCCCTGTCACACCTGTGTTTGCGTGCATGCCGACGCCACGCGTGCTGCAGAGAGCTGCACCCGCTGCAGCTTCGTAGCCTACCCAGACGCCATTTGAGGCAATACATTGGACGGAATATGGCCAGAACGTAATCTAAGGGCATTTATTTCTCTATGGACAATGGGATACTGGTGGCAATTCAATAATATATATTACAACAAAGAGGTTACCTGGTATTCCAATCGATGCACCGTTTTGCTCCCACATTATTATTTTTACAAGTAGCATTTTTATACTCTTTATGCCTTAAGTTGTATAGGCATTCATGTCCTCGCACAATATCAATGAGCGTTTCTTTTAATTCGAGATTCATGATTAAAAAGTGATTAAAAACCACGACGTGCACCGGCTCAATTGTAAATAAATACAAGAGAGCTGCACGTAGTCACGTGCAGCACCGAGCTGTGCGTGTCCGAATTTATCCAGTTCGCCGTCTCACAGCGAAGGCCTATTAGATACAACGTAATCACTGCACGCATCGAAGTAACGTTGCCGCTCCGCTCTCTGCACGCGTGCACGCAGCACGCAGCTGGTTTGCCTCAAGAGAGCTGCAATACGTGCGACACGCATTACGCGTACGAGCACGTGCACGTCACGCAAGTGGTGTGACATATTGTATGAAGATCATACTATACAACGCAAGTGCTGCACACGCAACTGGTGTGGCTCTGCCTTAAAGGATCGTTTCCAGGTAGCGGCCGTTTTGGGACATCTTTCTACATGCAAGTTTGCATGATTTCTGTTAGTAGGGTGACCACGAGCAATCATTTATATCATTACTGTAAGCGAATTTCAAAAGTTGAACTAAAAAAAGGGTTTAGGCAATTCCTAGGAAGTTAAGTAACAACTCGATTGTATGTAGTTTTTAACCGACTTCAAGAAAGGAGGAGGTTATATGTTTCACTGTATGTAGTTTTTTTTAAACCTGGATATTATATGACGAAAGCTAGAATAAAATGGAAACCCTGAGAACTTGGACGGTATGCCTCTATGTTATATATTTTACCGGTTGCGTTTTCCCACACTGGAACACAAAAATGCGAACTCTGCTATTTGGCCGCAGAAAGGGTTAGATGGTGGTGGTGGTTGTCTTTCCACCAATAAATTGTGCTACTTGTTTGTGTCATGCTCAAGCTTCTTTTGAGTACTTTTGCATCAAATTATTATCTAATCTGTGTAAACGCCGGTGTGGTGTGGTGTGCGTGCATGCATCACATATCACATCGGCGCGCGGTTTCTTGATTGTCAATGTCTTCCGTTTAGTGATTGAATCAAGAACTGTTTTTAAAAAATTGTAAATAAATATGCATTCAATACATTGTAACTTACTTCTTATCTCCTAGTTAAACATCTACCACTCCAAATCACTTTATTTTCTTTGGGTTATTATTCGTAAATAGAATTTACGTTACCTACCACCATAGTTCTGATTTGTTTTTACTCAAACATTCTCGTTTCTCTTGATTCACCACAAATCGGTTATTGCGATAACTTTTTGTGTTTTCTGCAGCTATGAGCAGGTCGGCAATCAATAATTCGTGGACAAAAGATTTGAAAGAATCCCTAAATGGTGAAGTATAATTTTGTTGTTATTTACCAACCGTTTCTACTGCTTTTAAACGCCAGTGTTCTTTTTTGTGTAGTTCGGAAAGCCACTAAAGAAAAGATGAAGTCTGATAGCAGCAGAGAAAGTTCCAGCAGTAGGAAGAGAGTGAAACCCAATGATAAACAAGATTCAGAACCAAAACAAAGGTATCTTATTTGCAGTATAATACAACGTGTTACAAAATAATCCGTAAAAAAGAAATTACAAAAGTAGTGTCAACCCTTATTAAATAACGTCAGTTCAGTATCTTAGGTATACAGCATACTAGGGTTGACACTACTTTACTTTTTTACGGATTATTTTGTAACACATTGTATAAATATATTTTTTACATGTTATAAATACAGAATATTTATATATTACAGCAAGCCTCAAAAGAAACCAGTGGAGCTTGAGACAGACTCGTCAATATTACAGAGGAGACAAAAACAAATTGATTATGGGAAAAATACTGTAGGATATCACAATTACTTGCAAAAAGTACCTTTGTAAGTATTGCATTCAATAGTAACATTTATTTATTTAATCTTTAGTGCACAAAAATACAGAATTAGAGTTCAAAAGGTGAACTTAATGCCTAATGGCATTCTCTACCAGTTGACCTTTGGGCAAATCATAAAATTGTGGTGGGCAGTGTAATATTGTATGAATGTAAAAAAAACATTACAGCATGCATCAAAAATAAATAGATAAACACACATGCAGGTGTCTTTTCCATTGGCCATTCTGGACAAGCGTCCAGAGCGTTGCAAATGTTAGGGCAATCCAGCTCCTGCCAGACTACCAACTCAATAAAAAATAATTTCCTCTGTCTTAGTCAGAACTGCGGCCCTGGTCAGGGTTTAAAGTTGAAGAATATTGCCTGCAACTCTGTCTGCACAGAAGTCTGTTATTGCTGTTCCCTCACAAACTGTACAATTTTCAGGGATATAAATTATCCTGTCCTTCCCTGGAACTCAAACTCCATACCGAATTTCATCTAAATTGGATCGGCAGCATGAAGGGGTAACATACAGACTGACACACTTTTGCATTTATATTATTAGTACAGAATAATGTGGTGCTACACTTTATGGCTCACATACCGCTACATTTCTTACACTATCAACATCAGAAAGTGCTTTAATTCTATAATTTCACCTTTTCGATGGTAATAATTCACAATTATTCTGGACAGCTGCAAACCATGTTACTCTATTGAAATTTACTATTACAGACATAACCGGACTAAAGAAGACCCTAAGACCCCTGACAAGTATTCCAAATATAGCAGAAGGTCCTGGGATACCCTGATAAAGATGTGGAGGAAAAAACTCCACGAGTATGATACCGGAGCCCACTCTGGCTCCAACCCTGACTCTGAGGGGGAAGCAGAGGAGGATCTGGGGACTGCAGGTGCCTAGCAGGAATAAAATATTGTTGGACAATATAGTTGACTTTCTTAATAAGTAACAGTAAGCAATGTGTGTACGACATGAATGATGTATATCCTTATAAGTATTAAAATGATTAGAAGACAATTGTTGTTTAGCACTTTACTAGCTATTGGTTGTAACTATTTAAGGATAAAACCGTGCATGGCGTGAATACGTTGATAAGTCGAGATGAAAAGTTAGTGAAATTTGTATTTAAACCAAATTGCATAGAGTTCAAATTACTTCATTCTTTTTCAACGAGTTTTCAACGTATTCACGCCAGCCACGAAGTAAAGGTAGGTACGAATTAGAGCAGCCTCGGGTTGAGGCACGTACGGCTCACCTATTTTGCTCAAATTCTTTGAGTCGGTCTTTTGACTGTGCCCAAAGGCGCCTCAGTCTGCGTGCCTCGCGTAATTTGGACGTGTACCCGAGCGTGCCGCGGGCAGAACGACAAGTTCTAACTTGTCTGTGGGCGCGTTAAAATTTGATAAAGTTGCCGAGCCGTTCCACCACCGAGGCGTTTTTTCATCTTTTTTTTATTTCGGTGAAATATGATAAACGCAGCCGCGGCTTTCGTGTCCGACACGCCATTTTGAAATCTCGGCTCGTGGCGAGCACGCTGCCTCACCCGCGCATGTTTATGTGCAACAATTTAGCTGAGCCGCTCAGATTCGTACCCAGCTTAAGAATAACCAGATACATTATGTTATGCTATCAAACACTATGTTACTGATGATAAATAAACTTGACTTTTGAAACACCCAAATTGGCACTGTATAAACAAACCAAGCATAACAGTATATGGCTGAATCAGATATGCAGTGAATTTCATAGATACCACCAAACTCAAGCTCCTTAGGGCCGAATTTGAATTTTTTGTACATTGTGAACTATAGGCATCCAAAATCACAGTTATTGATACCGGGGCCCGTAGCATGGTCGCCTTTATCGATGTAGATAAAAGTGGATAACACATCTGTCACTATCTGACCAGTATGTCAGTGCGAGAGTGGCAGATGTGTTATCCACATCGATAAAGGCGACCATGCCATGGGCCCTGGTGATTGTAGAATTATTAAAACTCCATCTTCCCTACCTAAAAAGGTCTTTTTCAAACCATAATAGATAGCTGGTTGATTTTTTATAGAATATTTTAATAGATTCCCTAACAAATAAAAATAAAAAGACATAGTTCAACTTCCCTAACAAAAAAATTGGGGGTTCCAATACAAATTACGTTTTCATTATATTGTTTTTTTGTTAATACGCCCAGGCTTCAATGGACCATGAGTCGTAATGGTTCCAGAACCTTCAAAGCTAAATGGTGTTTCAGCTTAGTTCTCATAATAGAAAATGAACTAAATACAAAGACCTATTTAATGACATCACTTAGTGTTAGTTCTGGGCCCAGATACTTCATGGTTCTTTGGTGTTATTAGTGCTAACCCTAAAGAAAAACAACAAATAAAATTCGACCAATTACAAGTCGGGCGGTCGTAATCCTCGGTGCGCTAGTCTCGACTCGCATATTATGGCCTGTTTTTATTATTAATTGCCATTATATTGAATTTGTAAATAAAACAAGTAAAGTACTCTTAAGATATAATTAAATACTGTCAGTAAGTAAGTTTGAATGTCTAATTCATAGGCAGTTCCACTCTGTTGAGGATGTCTCTGGCTTGCTTTATGACTGCATGGTTCTTTGTTTCAGTAGCCAGAGCCTGTAGTTTTTCCATGTACTCATCAATATTCTTTTCTGTTGGGCCTTTTGGTCCTCCTGAAAAAAAGCAGAAATTGGTATTCATGTTTCGATTGCCACTCACGGGTTGTTTACTTTTGGACGAAGATAAGCCCCACTGCTAAACAGAACAATTTAATTATAAAAGTAAGTCATATGCAGTAAAGAGGCATGGCTTCACAGGTTGATTTAAAGAAGAAAATAAAAATGACCATTTATTTATTCGTCACACAAGCATAATCAAGCTATTTAATAAAGACAAGACAGAGATTGGGGCCAATGGTAGAAGGCAACATAAAGCCGCAACATTGATTTCCGTTCACAACTACTTGACTGCCAACTCTTGAAATCTAGCTACAAATATTTAAGATTAGGATTTATCTCACCTTACCCAGTATTCTATTACAAACAACTGGTCGAATTCGTTACTTGCAGAAAGTGGCATTAGACATGTTTTACCACATTTTGCGCTAAGTAATTGAAAATTAACGGTAATTTTAGTCTAATATTATTATAAGTCACTAAATAGTCACAATAGGTGCTTGTTCATTTACCATTCCTAATTCCTGTACCAGAATTCTCGAAATGAATAATAAAATGTTAGCTTGTGGCGTGTTCGCCAACACTTAGTATACCTGGTATGGCGACAGAGTGCAGCGCCTGCACGAGCGTGGCGACCAGCGTGCGCCGGTGCGCTGCGAGCGCGGCCGTGCGCTCGACCGCCGCGGCCGTCTCCGTGCGGAGCCGCGCCGTCGCGGCACTTACCTCCTCCGCGTGCCTTTGTAGAATCGCGTTCTAAACAGACAACACTTCTTTTATATTGACCTATTAGTTATCACCATCAAGGCTCAGTTTCATTGATCGACAGCCCGCACGCTGAGTGATTCCCATCATCCAACCTAGCCATCTAACCCAGGTTGGATATTGGGAAATCATAGTGCTATCTCTAACCTTCCGAAGTAAAGTTGAATAGTGGGAACATAATTTATTATTTATTTTCTTCCCATCGTGTCCAACCTGCACTGAATAGGGTACAGTCACAGAGAAAATCCCAGCCACCACTAGTTTACCGGGCGAAGCCAATTATGTCACATCGTTCGTTTGTTTGCATGTTGATATATACTTATACTAGCTTTTGCCCGCGACTCCGTCCGCGTAGAAGTCGTTTATCGCTACTCCATCGGGAACTGTACAACTTTCCAGGATACAAACTATCCTATGTTCTTTTCCGGGACTCAAACTATCTGTATATCAAATTTTATCTAAATCGGTTCAGCGGTTTAAGCGTGAAGAGGTAACAGACAGACAGACTGACAGACAGACACACTCGCATTTATAATATTATAGCTTTTGCCCGCGGCTTCGCTCGCGTTAAGAAGTATTATTATCAATTACAGTTTCTGCGGCTTTACTTTTGGCGTGTGTAAAAAATCAGGGCTTACAAAACTTGTTTGTACACAATATTCTTAACTAAGCCGTCATTAGGCGCTAAAACTATCAAGCTACTGGGTGAACTTACTCGTGAGCATGCAACATAAAACTGCCCATGAGAGAAGCAATGTTCTCTCAAGTCAATTCCCGCAAATTTGAGAGTTTGCCCCTGAGACTTGTTTATTGTCATGGCAAAGCAAACTTTTAGGGGAAACTGTAATCGTTTAAATTCGAACGGGATGTCATTAGGTATTAATGGGATTCGTGGTATAAATACAGTTTCCCCTTTCGCACATCCAGTTAAAATAGTGGCTTCCACTATATTGCTATGTAACGCTTTCACTTGCAGTCTCGTACCGTTACAAATTCTTGGTGGTTTTAAATTTCGTAACAACATAATTGGAGTGCCCACACGCAGAATAAGCTTATGATAAGGCAAACCTGGCGGTTTCAGTGAATTTAGAAATTCTACAGGATAATTAGTAGCGTCATCTGTATTGACCACAGTATCAATTGAAGTATAGACCTTTTCTTCGCCCTCAAACGACATGAGCAAGATATCGTTGATAGCCACTGCTAGGTCGTTCTTTGGAGTAAGTATGGCACGTTCACATAACCATTCAATAGGCTTGTCATGAATACGAATAATGTCTGGATAAACTTTTGATAATAATTCTTGAACCGTAGTTACAACTGTGCACAATTCTTCCGGGATGGTTATCATTCCATCAAATGATGGAAAATCACCATTACCGATTTTAAGAAGGAGATCTGAAAATCTACCAGCATACTCATCCCCGCCCAAATGTGCTCTCATATTTTTAGAGAGTTTAAGAACATTAACCTGGGGCCACAAATTAGATTGCTTAATGCACGACTTTACTTCGTCAGCTCTGGTTCCTTTTGGCACCACTGGTAGAGTCTGCCTAAAGTCTCCAGCCAGCAAAACTGTTACACCACCCATTAATTTTGTATTACCCCTTATATCCCTTAGAGATCTGAATTATGAGCCATCGTTATTTCGTCCCACACGATTATTTTTGTACTTTTTAAAACTTCAGCAAAATTACTTTGTTTGGAGATGTTGCAAATGGGAGTCTCAGCAGTAATTAAATTGAGTGGTAACTTAAATGTAGCATGAGCAGTTCGACCACCTTCGAGCAATGTAGCTGCTAAGAAAGGATTTTGATAAATTCCACTCCTAAGGGGATAAAACAGGGGATGAAAGTTTGTATGAAACTTACGAAAATTCTCGATTGATTGAATTGAAATTGAAGATTGGAGCTACTATGATCAAATGAATTTACGTAAGTTTCATACAAACTTTCATCCCCTATTTTATCCCCTTAGGAGTGGAATTTATCAAAATCCTTTCTTAGCGGATGCCTACATCATAGTGGCTATCAGCATGCCAAATTTCAGCCGGATCGGTCCAGTAGTTTGGGCTGTGCGTTGATAGATCAGTCAGTCAATCAGTCAGTCACCTTTGCGTTTTATATATATAGATAGGTTTGTATATTTGAAAAAAAAATATATATATATACATATATATATGAATCAGAATCAGAATCAGAATAATCTTTATTCAAGTAGGTTTACAAATAATAAACTCTTTTGAAACGTCATAGTAGCGACTTAGCCTAAATTGACTGCAGGTTCAAATCGCGACCGATCAGAGAAGAACCTGTAAGAAACTTTGTCGGATGTCTTTTTTTTTCGACGTTCGCAACCTTTTGTCGTAAGGACTAAACATTTTATTACAAGCAATTCAGTCCCAAGCATTGTTATTATTAATATAGTCTTTAATACTATAATATGCTTTAGAAATTAGGTTACGCTTAACGTAACTCTTAAATTTATTTACTGATAGTTCAGTAACATTACTTGGGAGCTTATTATAGAACCTAATACAATTACCCATAAAAGAGTTTTTTATTTTATGGAGCCGCGTGAAGGGCACTGCGAGCTTATATTTATTTCTGGTATTAACATTATGTATGTCACAGTTCTTTCTAAATTTAGCGATGTTTTTATGAACATACATAATGTTTTCATAAATGTATTGACTGTGCATGGTCAATATGTTAATTTCTTTAAACTTATCTCTAAGCGAGTCTCTCTGGCCCATCTTGTAGACAGCACGAATAGCCCTCTTCTGCAGAACAAAGATGCTATTTACATCAGCAGCACTACCCCACAGTAAAATACCATATGACATAATACTATGGAAGTAACTAAAATAAACTAATCGAGCGGTATCTAAGTCTATTAATTGCCGAATCTTATTAACTGCAAAAACTGCAGAACTGAGTCTACTATGAATCCCTATTTCCCTTGGTCACGCCATCACGCATGGACGGCTGGACCGATTTCGCTAATTATTTTTTAGCGGTGGTCGTTATAGTCAGGAGAAGGTTCTCATGAAAGAAAATAAATGTAAAATCCACCGGGACAGTCAAAAATTTGCAGCGGGGCGAAGCCGCCGACGGGTAGCTAGTAATATATAAATCCTAGAAAAGTAAGATTCTGAAATAAATATATTTCTTATTTACATTTGTAAGCAATCTGAACACTTCATTTTTTTTTGTTAGAAACTGTACATAAGTATAGGTTGGAAGATGAGAAAAAAAAACAATTAATTATGTTCCCACTATCCAACCTGAGGCAGATTGGAAGATGGCATTATGATTTCCCAATATCCAACCTGGGTTGGATGGCTAGGATGGAAGATGGGAATCACTCCTCATTCTTTTCGTAAATCATTGAATCGCTGAATAATGTTATAACAACACATCAATGGATTGCTACAAGCATGCGCTATTGACCAATAGAACTGAGCCTTCATGTCAGAAAGATGTCCTTTGGATAACATATCCTAATACATACTAATATTATAAATGTGAAAGTAACTCTGTCTGTCTGTTTTCTGTTTGTTACCCTTTCACGGATAAAGATAGTTTGACTCCCGGTTAAGGACAGGGTACTTTTTATCCTAAAAATTGGATGGTCACGGAGTCGCGGCAAACAATTAGTATTCCTAATTAGTTCTGTGCTGTCCACAATTTCGTGGATTCTCGCGAAGTTATCCATCGTAGATCCACATTCACGTCCACATTATAAATACACGTTTAAGGACTCCAAACGTGTACTTGTTATGATAATTGTATGTATGTCAACACTTTATTGTGCAAAATGCAAAATCCCGTTTGGTGTGAAATTAAGTAGAGCCTAGTGACAGAGTATCTCGGAAACTGAAAATCCCGAGGGAATAGCAATAAACAACATCTGCGCCTATGAGTCAAGCTAGTGGATTGATGATGATATCTATCTTATACCTTTTATCCCGTATCTGGGAGAGGTCTGTCTGCATATCTTGTTCCATCAGTCTGGATGAGTTTAGTGATAATGCCTAATAACAAACAATATCACGAAATAATACCATTGCATATATAGATACATATGCTATGCCTTTATTCCCAGAGTGGGGTAGGCAGAGCTACAGAAATACCAACAACTCTAAAAAGACTTATTGGTTATTCTGTAACCACATTTTGCACAAACAGGCTAAGATGTGTATTAGTGACAGGTTGCAAGCCCATCGCCTAACAGTACTACAAGCCTTTATTCCCTTATTTGCCTCTTACGACATCCACAGGAAGACATGGACTATTCTAAACCGACACAACCACACTGTAAATAAGTTATTATGCCTTATATAAAAATAAGTTATTTCGAAAAAATGCCAACTCTTATTATTGTTAGTAGTTTCTTAAACCTACTTGTTGATAACTTATTTTATTACACTAATTTGCATGTAGCCTACAACAATGACTATGAATGTAGACCGCCTGTTGTTTATCCGTCTTTTCTTTTTTTGGGCTGTTTGTCTTTAATATTTTGTTTGTTGTACAATAAAGTGTTTTGTGTTGTATTGTATTGTATGTAGGGGCATTCTACTGCCTACTCTACCTGCCATGCTAAGAATGATATTAGGGCTGGCCCGCATGCAGTCCACGAGCGACAAAGCCCACTTTAGCGTGGTGGGGTGGAAATAGTTGATCCCAATGTCTGTTAACATTCCTGAAGCACTAGAGAAGCAAAGCAACCGCTATCACCTGGAACGCATTGTTGTACAGGACAAGGAGGGCTCCGTTTCGTAAATTGCATCCTTAAGCTGCACGTGTGAAATGGACATAAAGTCTTTTTGTCTCTTTTTGTCAACTATAGTTGACGAAATACAACGTGTTACAAAATACCCCGTAAAAATATAATAAATTATCAAAGCCAAAAATATTCTCAACCCTAGTAAGCTGTCATGTCAGGGAACCGGAGTTAGCATAGATTATTTTAACGGAGAGGCCTACTTATCTATTTTGATAATTGTCAACTTTAATGGTTTCTCTGTTTTTCATCCACAAAGGTTTGCTATCTCAATACTAGGATGTCATTTTACTTAAGTACTGGCTTCAAAAATCGTCACGACGGAAAAAATATTATGTTATCTATTTCAAATTTTCTTATCGATATTCTACTATTGTTTCGTGTTTTTTTTTCCAAAATGACTATATTTTCTAACTCGGAATATTACGATATGCTGTTATGCATAGGCCATGTAGATAGCAATTTGAATCGTGCTCGCGAACTGTGTTCAACACTGGCAATGATTTATCCATGGAAGACCCCCCACTGAACAGCGACGGCTACCTTCATACCAGTTTTTTTTCAACATGTCAAGACACCTACATTCAATCGTTCATCGGTCTACTGGTCGCGGACGTCCAAGCACAGTCGATGTCAGACAGGCTGAATTAGTGTTAGAGCATTCTGAAGAAGAGCCAACCACGAGTGCAAGACGACCCGGAGCAAGATTCGGTATGAACCATGTCGCAGTTTGGCGAATTCTTCGTGACGACAATCGTCACCTTTATCACTATCGCCGTACATAAGTGCTGATACCCTCCGATCTTGCACCCAGGAGGAAATTCTGCGAGTGGTACCTCAGACAGTTAGGGGAGAGCCCTAATTACTAAAACTATGTTCTTTGGACGAATGATGCAACATTCACGAGGTCAGGACTTTCAAATTATGTTAGGTAAGGTCTTTTAAAATCTTCCAAAACTCGACTTGTAATATCTATCTAAATAATCGAATTCTGAACAATTTGTTATTATGTCTCTTTATCGTTCCACGAATTAGGTAAAAATGTACATAAACATTCTGCGTAGTTTAGTCTTTAGTTTTACTGAAATAGGGTTTGCACATGAATTAAAAAAATAATGGTTTTATTTTTTTGACGGTAAGTCATACAGTGATACTACGGTTCTCAAAATATTGTAAATGGACTCGTTATAAGGCACCATTTAACCCCCTTTCGGCTTTACGGGTACTTTTGTAACACCCTGTATAATTTGCAACGATTCGTCTTACCGCTTTAAGAGTGCGCCGAGGCAACGATACGTAATTACGAAAAAAATGCGTTCGTTTGATCGCCTGCTGCATTGTTTTTACTGAAGCTTTAGTTATGCAATTCATATGTAAGATATTTAAGGAATCACTCTATATATCATATACTTTAGAAACACGATTACTTGTACTTCCCTCGATAGAAAAAACATCCAAAGATACCTCTACATAACAAAATAAACACTTAGTACGGCGTAATTACTTCACGGAAGATCATCAGTTTTGGATTTACAACAAAACTACACGTCTTCTATATATTCTACACTTTAGATTTGAAAATGTGTTTTTATTTTACTAATATGAAGGAAATACCTAAATTCGCACGCGTTTCGTCCATTTTAGCCAGAGCCATCACGTTTCCCCCATGTCCGCATTAGTCAGGCTTCGGCCGTCGGAGGTGGAGGCTGTGTCGCTTGTTGATTGGTTGCGTTTATCGCGATTTTTGTGATTATTCACTTTATTTTAAATGGGGAACAAACACAACCAAGAAAGGAAGAGAAGGGGTTGGCAAGAGCACAATGCTAAACGCTTGCGTGAAGAAATGAAGTTAGTTAAAATCGTAAACCTACTGATAGTGGAGTAGTTCTAAGAAACCTGATTTGACAGTTGTCAAAATGCAACGCTAAGGGAGGAGAAAATAAATCGATAGCAACATAGACTGATTTTCGAGATGTATCGATTTGTATTACCACAGAATAAGTAATAGTACAAGTACAGAAGCGACACTCCGTGACAGCAAACATGCGAATTTAAACCTAAACAGAACGCGTTAACGATAATAAAACAAGTGCACGGCCGGAAGTGTCCTTGGTTACATTTCTGCGATCGATAGTGGTGGCGCCCCTAACGAGGCAAAATGCAGCTTAAATCTGCGCCGCGAGAGTATGTATTATTTCGCCCGCCATGAGCTTTACTGACTCCGCCCACTCCGCAGGGCTGGCAGTTACTTGTACTAATTAATACGTTAATACTTATTCCGTGGCAGTTGTAAGAAAACAAATTGCATTAAACTGATTATTAATTGTAGTTTTCTTATGTAGTTTTAGTTTTATTCATTCCTAACTGTGCTAATACTGTTGCATTTGGTACACAAACAGGACTATTTTCTTTGTACCTATCTTTTATATTTGTATTTGTTTGTGCAACTGTTAGTGTGTCTAATTGAATAAATAAATGAAATAAATAAATCTAGTTTGTAACTAGAGACGCACTAAGCGAGACAAGCGAGAAAATACAACTTGTGCTACCCGTACCTACTGGAATAGGTAGGTTAATATTAGTCTAGGAGCTGACGCACGTTTTCGATAAACAATAATTTATTTTAATGACTTTGAAGGTTCATTTTGTAATAGTTGTATTACTAAATATTTGTTGTTTAACATACTATAATAGCTTCGATATAGACCTTAAAACATTTTGTTTATCTATAACAAGATGAAATAGGTATATAGAATACTGATAGATAAGAAAGGGGATACCACAAAAATCGCAAAATACCTGCATGCTTAGTATGGTGGCGTTTATTGCAAGACAAAATATGGATAAAGCTTCCGTCACTCTCGTACTTATACACGTGTCAAAAAGTGAAGGATGTTTTATCCACATGTTGTCACGCGACAAACGCAGCCATATTAGGCCCCCTGTATTGTGTTGATGCACCACAGATGTTAACATTACATCGTTAGTACATGAAAAAACGTTAAAAAAAAGTCGGATTGGTGAAATTTCAAAAAAACGTTTAATATATTTTAGATTTAAAAACAATAATTATTAATATCTTATAACAATATTTATGTTTCATCAATAACATTTAATCAACATTTACAACCCGCAATGGAAAGCCTATTAGTCTTATTGCCTGTTTCACAGTCGACAACTAAAGCTTATGTGAGACATAAATTTACTCTTTCTTACACTTAAAAATATACAAGGAGAGAGCCAATTTTTAATGGCAGATAAATTTGTCCTTGCAATACTTAATAATAAAATTTACATTATAATTATTTGTAACTGTGACTGATTGATTACAATTACAAATGTTTAATTTTTACATATTTTTTTAACTCCTTTTACATATATTTGATATTTATTATTTATTTATTTATAGTTAAGTAAAAGGTAAAATAAAAATTAGAAAAATTATTGAAATTATTAGTTTTTTAACAAGATTTAATTATAATTTTAATTTTATTGAAAATAGTCACAAAGCGGACCTTCTTAACTTTTTCTTATATATTATATAGGTAACTCATTACTAGGGTCATGTTTTAGCGAAAATATCCATCTACATATTGTTATAATAATTACAAGTCTTAAACAAAAAATAAACCGACTTCAATTTCCGTCAACCTCGGGAGTAGGTATACCCTAACAGGGCTAACAAATAAAAAAAATGTTCAAAATCAGAAACTAAAAGAAAAGAAAGAAAGAAAGAAAAACCTAATTTAAACGTTAGTACTTATATATCAAATTAAAAACTAATCTTACATCAGGCTCTTGGACTATGCAACTCGTATAACACGACAAAATTATAAACTCGAGCTCTATTATTACCTATTCCGTTACTCAAGTAAGAAGGTAGGTAACCAGTATATGCTGACCTTGCTTTAGTAGGTAGTCACTATTACTGGGAGATCTACTTACGCGGAACGCTCTTTAAGTAAGGTAGGTAATAGATTTTTGATGCGAATACGTCGAAAACTGCGAAACTGAGGTAGGTAGTTAATAAAATAAATAATATTATTCCGCTCTTTTTGTGTCGAGGATTCAAAACTGTAATCATTGTGTCAGTAATTAAGTACAGCTTACTCGTAACTACCTACCTCGATCGAAGTTATAATTTATAAAATAATATTAATAATGATCTTACCTTTCGATATCTTTTGCCAGTGTAAATAATGATAGATCGCCATTCCTGTCATTATTTAAGCACCAGTATGCTATACAGTACCTTTTGGCTTTTCGAGGAGCCATTGGTGGGTGAATCAACTTTTAAAGTCCTCCTTTTCTACACGCTAATAAAAACTTACTAGAATATGTGAGATTGATAATGGTTTACACATGGTAAAATTAGATAATCAGATTTTCGGATTTCACTATTCATAATCATAAACCAATTCTATAATTTTGTAAAAACATGGTAACGCATTGGAAAATGCACGTTTTTCATACAAAACCCGGGGACAACGTCGTCCCCTGCGTTACCTGATATATTTGTGTAAATCATAGAAGAATTTTTAAAATTGTCAGCTAGAAAGTAAGTTTAATTGTCTGATTTATTCAATATATTGACCACATCAAAAAATAAAATTGCATTCTACCAAATTAAGGTGACATAGTGAGACATGTCGAAAATTGGGGAGTACCTTAAAAGTTGATTCACCCTGGTACATTTATTTAAACAAAAACTCGAATTATTTTCGCAGCGGCGTACGGGCGGCGCGCTTCAAGACGAGCGCTCGCGTGACACTCAACTGATTAGCCTTGTATAAAAGGCCGCACATTGAGTAGGCAATAGCGCGGAGTGTCACCGGCCTGGTATTACTAAGACTTTGTAATCGTTTAGTTGTAGTCTTGATGTTTTGGGCCAAAATTGGTTTATTTACACAAGTAATTTTAAACAACACGCGAAGTTCTTTCAATTAGTAGGTAGGTATATAAAAAATACACTTCTATGGTGAATATTTACCAAGATATAAAAATAGTTTAGCTAAAAAAACACATTTACAGGCAAAACAAGCTTCTTAGAACGACCCGAGGTTTTTTTTACTATAATTAATTATATAATATTGTTACTTCTTGGGATGGTTTCAATATTTCTAGAGCAAGACATCTCCAGAAATCTGAATACAAAGAGAATACTCCGTAAGTATACTCAGTACCTAACAACTATATTTCAACAAATGAGTAAAATTGCAAAATTATTCATATTTTTTTATTTATAGGGTTAATGTTCCAGTTGTTGGCACTTCGCTACAAAGCGAAGAGTTAAGGTACCTAATGAACCGGTGAGGTATGCGTAAAAATAGTAAGAGGTGTATAGGAAAACATTTTAATAAATTTAGTATGAATTTTCACATTATCTTTATATTTTTTCAATTTACAGAGTAAATGAATTGGTTGACATTGATTATAAAATTTACCACACAATGGAATTGTAAGTCCCAAATAAGAATTATTTTTATAGAATGAGGATTACAAAATTTCATCCAAAAACTAATTCTGTTAATAAATAAATTATAGTTAAATCAAAACGTTCTGTTTTATTACAGGATGCCAATGGACCAAATTTCTTGTCTTTCAGTGGATGGAGAAATAGACAATGACATTGCTTACTCACACAGACAAAATAATGCCGTGAAGTAAAATCCGATATTGATTATTGTTGTTTCTTATGTCCTAATATTTTTTTCTAAAGATACCTGCGTACATTATTCATTACATTATATACATACAAACATTAAGTAGGAACTTCTAAATATGTGATTGATACAGCAGCTTTAAGTTTTTAGTTTTTTAAAACATCAATTTAATTTTATACTTTATAGTGATCAAAATCAGACATTGAAGTTTTTGCGGAAATAATCATGGATAAACATTCGTACAAACTAAGATCCTTTTTTTTAAAGACGGTTAAAATACCAAAACCTTCTCCTATGTGAAACAAATACTTTTCTAAAAACCGCATTAAAAACGGTTCAGCCAAACGTGAGATAATCGCGGACAAACATACATACATACATACATACAGGTCAAACTGAGAACTTCCTTTTCTTTGAAGTCAGTTAAAAATAATATGAAGAAAGGGTCCATGACTGGGATTTTTGCCCTACTCAGCCGTTCTTATTACTTTACATTAGGTATTCTATTCAGTTCACCTTTATATTGTGCTTAGAATATTGTCAATAAAGGTAATTAGGTTTTATTACATTTCAATATACAGTCACATTAAATCACGGGGTTGTTGAGCCACCATAGAACTCTGTCCTAATGACAGCGTCAAGTCACGCAAAAGAAATTATTTACGTCAAAATTTACCGTCAACTTTCTATGAAAGGGTTCTCCCGGTAACCTTCGGAGAGGGAAGATGGCCGATTGGAAGATGTACGGCTTTTACTAATTATGATTTATTCTCTTTAGCCGAACAATTTGCCCAATAAATATTATAAATAACTTAACACTAGCTAAATACACCTTAGATGTACAAACGACATTAATTAAAAATTATCTATCTATCTGTAAGTGGGTTCTAGAGTGGCTCAACAATCTCGTGATGTGACTGTACCTCATACAAGTAATTCAATCCTACCTTACCTACCGACAGTAAACAACAAATTTAAAAAAAAATGTAGACTGAAAAAAGTTTTTAACTTCTTATAGTCAATATTCTAATAAAAGTATTCGGAATCGATTATGTTTTTTTATTTTGTAAACATTGGTAGCAACCTCCGCGCCTAGTGGATCGGCGCACGGCTCGTCAGGCGCGGCGCGCGGCCGGCGCATGGCTCCAGCTCGCTCCTTGCTGGTGTGCTATACGCACACATACACAGAGTGCATAAAATACCTAAAGTTAATGAGCGCAAAAAGCTCGGTGCCCCCTTAATCTTTCGAGTACAATAGGACAAAGGATTAAGCCGTCTCGGCAACGCACGTGCTATGTGTATAATGCGAACAACTCGTTTTGATACTTTTTGTTTCTAGGATAGATAGGTAAGTTAAAAAAGGCAGTTTTCTCTCTGTCAACTGGAGCGTCTCCCCTGTCAACTAAAACTTCTTCTCTTTTAACTGGAAGGTCTTCCCATGGTCGAAACATTTTTTATTTTATCTTTTATCAAAACAGTTTAAATACACTCATGAAGTTTATGCAAAACTGACTTCGTAAGAAAAATTTCGGTAGTTAGTATTTTAAGTGTACCCCCAAATTTTAGAATAAAAACATTAATTAAGAGACTAAAAATTGTTTGAAACAAGAATTTAGAAAAAGCATTTTGCACACCTGCACTCTTTAAATGTAAGATGGATCAAGATCATTTAGTCCTAGTTAGCTTTTAGCAAAACAGGTGTTAATGGTTTTATTTCTTCAACTATACATGGACATAAAAAAAATCTGACTGGCTAAAGCCAATTTCGCGTTAATACACACTTATGCGCGGACAGAATTGCGTATAAAAGCTATTTTTACTTAAATGTCTTGTAACATGTCAACTGCTACCCCAGACCATTCAACTTATTTAGTCTTGCACATGGTGCTCTGTGTGTATGCGTTTGTAAGTATAATACCTAGTTTAAATTGACTTGAATTACCTGTTGCTCATAATCAGAGTTGGCTTTCCGTAGCTGCTTCAGTTCTGATTCCCGTAACTTATTGTGTTGCAGAAAGTGGTCAGTAAATATGGGAATATCTGTGTCTCCACCACCCAAGTCTTCACCCTAGTAACAATAGGAGTCTCGTTATTTTTGAGATATGCTGTTTAAGCTGTTAATCAAAATAAAATTGGTCTAAATTGTCAACTATTTATCAACAATGGCTTAGCAAAATAAAAGTACATATTCAAATTCATCCTAGGACATGAAAATTTTATCCACTGGAATTCATATTGGTGCCTAGTATCACCGGGCAAATTGGCTTGCTTTCTGCATAAAATGCAGCTTCTAATGAAGATATTGCTGGAATGCCCTAGGACTATTAATTTGCTTCAACTGCTTTAGCTAAGTTATCAAAAGGATTGTAATTGAACTTTGTCCAAATCTTAACTTACAGATGCAGGAGTTATGCAAGGCCGGGGTCTAGGTGGTGTTTGTTGATGAGGCCCAGTCCCTGAAGACACTGCATTGGGTCCATTGGTCACAGTATTTTGATCCGTATTTGCTGGCAGAGTTACTACAAACAATGAATATGTATAAAATAAGAAATCAAATGATCATAACTTTCATAATCAACAAATTAAATACCAAGTAATTTTGTTTTGCATATTACAAAAAATTATTTAGTTTTTAAATTAACAAACACCTAAAATAAAAAATGCATTACCTGAGATACCTTCACTGATTGATTGATTATGCTTTATTTTCTTGGCTGGTCCACCAGTGTGCTTGTTCTCCATTTGGTGTTTTCTAAATTCTTTATATGAATCAGTTTTTTTATACTCTGCCCACTCCTTGATGTACCTGGTCCAAGCAATGAACTTCATTAATTCAATGAAGGTAATATAACACTATAAAATGTACTCAGATTTGCAATGTGTTTAGCATTAACCCTTCAACCGCTTTAGCCAGCAAATCAAGTCATTGGATTCATGGTGCCATGGACACCGGGCGCTCGGTATGCTCCATACATGTTGTATAAACTTGATTGCGAGATATGACATCTTTGGCATCAGGGGCACAAAAAATAGCCAAAGGTCTTTGTTAATAGAGTACAAGTTACTGCATTAGGCTTTCAATTGAACGACCGCAACTAACTTTTCCCTGTCCTGCTCAGCAGCATCCAAGTATTGCTGTTTCTCCTCAGCGGGCAGCTTGCTCCACTCACTGGCCAGTTGCCGCGTCAGCTCCGCGAAACCCAGCTCCGGGTGCTCAGCACGCAGCTGGTCGCGCCGTTCGTTCAAATACCGTACGTAACCTTACACACAACACACATGAACAAACATAAAATTACGAACTGCCAAGCATTAGGTGTGAAATTGGTACGTGATATTTTATGTTGTCATCGCATACCTACGTAGGTTCTTAGTTCTTACCAGTCAGAGGCTGCCGCGGAGCAGTGAGATCTCGTGGGATCTTGGGCTTTCGTTTTTTTGGCTTTTTCGGCGATGGTTTTTGAGGATCCTTAGGAGCAGAAACGGCTCCATCGTTACCGTTGGAAATAGGCGGAGCTTGTAATTCCATATCAGTACCGGAAGACACTAAAGCGTCCTCATTTTGATTTTCTATAAGGGGCTGTTCCTGTTGGGATACCGTTGAATCATCCATATTAAGGTCTTTCAAAATAAAATTACGTACGGTACGCTGAAACACAAGATCTTCCTACATATTTTGACATTCGTTTTTTTTGGGGTATATTGAATCACAGGTTATAAATATGTCTGTCTAGTCTGCTCTATGATTTTGAGTTGACGTTTGTAATGCTCTCTTTCATTATCATAGAGAAAAAAAGGGAGGCTAACGCCATAGAATAAGAGCTAAAGGCATAGAAAGAACGATAAAATATAACGCAACAGTTAAGTGTGCCAAAAAAAAAGAGACGGTTCTATAAGCTAAAATATCATGGTCGTACACTGATGCATATAGCCTTTCCTTTATTTATCGCCGGTGAGCTTCAAAAATTGCCTCCCGGGCGCCAGTCGCACCGGGAGGGATGGCATCAATGATGTCAAAAGGAAGGATGCGCACCATCAAACATTTGACATAAACCCTCTTCATATAAGGAATTATTCGCCATCCGGCTGCCTTGTTTACACTTGAGTGTAACAAAAATGAACACTACAATGCCCGTAACGTAACGCGTTTCTGAAAGGCCTTCTCACAGAGTGCATAATAAACGGTATCGGCAATATGCCCGCCTCCGTCTTGTGTGTGGACAGCTTTAAAGCTTAATATAATATTACAAATCGAAAAGAAATGTTTACAAGCCCACGATATTTTTTAAAGACCTATCCAACGATACCATTCTACATTACGTATATGAGAGGCACCCAAAAAAATACATTTCAAGACTTAATTTTACCTCCTTTGTCAGCGTGAATAATATGTATATTCATGCCAAAGGGTTCCTAGTTTGACTACGAAATACTAAAAAAGCAGAAGATGAAAGATAATGCAAGTAACTCTGCTTAATATGCGTAAAAAAAGAATAGTGTCGTGTCATGACACTCATGACCCTCGAGCATTTCAATGCTTATGCTCAATGTGTGAATGTCCACTGCGGGCCTAGTTACGCTGTAGACTTCATTCTACTTACTTAGCACCGTCGCCGCAAAATGGCTATGATACATACATAATACTCCATACCATCTGACTTTTATTACTTAGTAAACACCTTTATCGAGTAAGTATGAAAAAACATCCATGATATAAAATAAGGAATATAGTGTGCAAAGTTGTTTTATTTACCAGGTTACGGCTGTTTTAGCCAAAAGCTATGCATTTTGAGTCTATAAAAGTTTACTAAATAAGACGAGTCAGTTGGTATGGACTTAAGCATATGATTTGATATGGCATAAAAAAAATTCTGTGTAATCACCGTACAAACAAATAATAAATGGGCAAAAAAATATCCAAGGAGAGCTAATTCAAACAGGCGAAACCTGGTTTGGCATTACGTTTCACTCTGAATTAAATTGCAAAGGAAGCAACAAATATGTTTTTGTAAACACACTTGTAACAAAATAAAACGGTTAATAAAATATCCAAAAATCATTTCCAGTTATTTTTAATAAACTGTATTATCTGGTGTAATCCCTCTTTGCCACTGCTTCCATCAAGAAAGTCAGTTTCGATAAAAACATGAGCTTCTTTTTTGAATAATTTAAGAAAGGCATGTACCAAACGTTGTTTTAGGTGAGATGTTGATGCTGTTTCACCAACAGAATTCTTTTGAAACTCTCGAAAGTCTACCTTAGAACAGCTGCTAACCACATCTGGCGTTGTCTCAGGCATTACTTTCGCATTTACTGCATTTATATCAACAGGGATTTCTTTTTCAGAAGTATCTAATTTTGTTTTTTTACTTTCTTCTGATTCCTGTCTCTTCACAATTCTTCTTTTTCGCCGCTGATTACTCCATGTATTTTCTGTAGCAATGATATCAAAGCTTATGCTATTACCTTTCTTATTCAAAATTTTGTATGTTATTTTTAGCCCTTGGAGGATTGATCTTATCTTGTCTTGTACAGATTCATCATTATTGGCACTCTCTGTTAGCTCTGGCAACTGATAAACTGTGCATACATTCTTCTTACGAGGTTTGTCTCTTGGTGGGACTGAAATAATAGATAACTGCATGAACATAATTATAATTAGATGATTATTCTAACTTCTGTAGAATCTTCACAA
The DNA here is from genome assembly GCA_949316455.1 of Acleris holmiana. Taxonomy (NCBI): domain Eukaryota; kingdom Metazoa; phylum Arthropoda; class Insecta; order Lepidoptera; family Tortricidae; genus Acleris; species Acleris holmiana. The sequence continues at coordinate 7,985,418 of OX438773.1, read as the reverse complement.
TATATATTTAAGTTTAAAAGTAAAATCCCAATACTTAAGAATACAATAAATAAACATTATGAAAACTAACCTACGGGTGCCACTGCGCGAGGGCAAGGCTCAAGCTACCGATGGCAAGCGCTGCAGAGGGAGAAACCTCCTTAGACATCTAGCGAGTCTCTCACGGTGTTGATCGAGACTCGCTATGAGATTAAAGTGTTGCTAGACACTCCCTATGAAACCGTTCGCCAAAACCACTATCGGGGCAATGGTCGTAGAGTCAACGTCTCGCAGCGGTCAGCTCATGACCCAAGTCAAGGTACTTGCTCGGCTTATTCTTCTTAGCCTTCTCAAGGTTCTCGACACGCGGGATGGTGACGTTGTCGAGCACTGCCCGGCGCTGAGATCGAACTACCATCACGATATCAGGCTTAATGGCGACAATAGTGTCTATAGTCCTGTCAGTGATGACAGATCGATCCCAATACAGAGTAGCACGACCATTGTCGAAAATTGACGCTGGTATGTGCTCGACAAATGGACCGTACTTTCCCTAAGGATATACTTCTGGTAGTTGTTCGCCATTATGACCTCGCCAGCAATTGCATGCACAAAACCTTTGGTTCCTCCAAACAGGCCACCAAATTGTAGAGTTCATGGATGCTACAAAGTCTATGTTGGGTTGGTAGAAGCGCACTCTAGATGCCTCCTTCAATTCAATACAACTCAAAGATCCTTTCGAGCCATTGTTTTGCCTAACTTGCTGGCAAATGGTCACATCTTTGAGGAGGAGCTTCTTAGTACTGTGGGACCTTACATCCATTCTGAGCAGAAGCTAAATGTTTGCAATAAAATGCGCATTCATTTCGTATTCAGAATTGATGTAATAAGCTTGTAGATGGTAGGCAAGCATGCAATAGATCTATGGTTCTTTGGCTCCGAGGTACTACTGGGCTTGTGATTTAGGAAGGTGACACCAGTTATTAATAAAATTGGCAAAGAACCAATCACAAGTGAAGCTTAAAACCATTTAGTCCAAAAGTTGTGGAATCCGTCCCAATCAGGACTGTTAAAGTTCTGAGCCATTCAAATTATTATTATGATTACTACTGTTATGATTTTACATAGCTAATGGAATTTATATCTTACCTAATTTATAAATATTGTGATTCTGATATGTCCAAGCTAAACCCCATCTGGTCACACGACCTTGACAGAATTCTGTGTTAGTGTAGTTTACACCTTCAGCTTTGAGATCCTCTAACAACTCTTTCATGTTAAATTTATGTCCAACCATTGTTGTAAATATTCTGTAACAGATAATACAAAATGTAAGTTACTACATTTCATTTTAGAAACACAGTTTATTATTAAATGCTGAGTAAAATTTTTTTTTATGTCATTGGGAATGAAGACAAGTGCATGTGCAGGGCACATGCTTTTATATTGTATTGTATTCTATTGTGTGTGTATTGTTTGACAAAATTAGATACTTCTGAAAAAGAAATCCTTGTTGATATAAATGCAAGTCTCATTTGTTTCGATAATAATGTAAATATTATTACTAGAACTTACTTTAATTACTTAAATAATTGATATAATTTAGACATACTAACATGACATTATCTTTGTAATTTTTACTTTCATTAATCATTTTCCTGCAAAATTCCAACTCGCCACCCTCAGTGATGAGCTCATGGGGTGATCCAGTAAAACCATTCTTTGGAGGCGGTCTAAAAAAAATTTTTTTAATTTGTTATTACGTCTATATATCGTTATATTCATGTAACACATTCTTATTAAATAATTGTCTTATCAGATTTATTTCATCAAAATAAAAATTATCAAAATACTTATTGTTTTCCATTAATTCATATAAATATAACAAAAAATAGAAACCTGGCAGTGCTTCGGGATTCACACAGTTCTTGGATGTTACTGTAGAATGGAGGATTACACATTGAAAAGTCATATTTCTGCTCATGGTTGCCAGTGAACAAGTGGTCAAATATTGATGTGGTGTTATTTTTTATTACTGGAACAGAATATTTTATTTCTATACATTAAAGTTTTATTTGAAAGATCCACCTTTAGATTGACCACATATTCCTCATAAAAATCTCTATAATACTATATGGGTACATACAGTGTATTAAATCCTGCAAATTATTTCTTTTTATATTCTCCTGAGCTTTATAGAAGCTTTCTTCATCTGTCTCAGTTCCAACCATCTGCCATTTATTCTTTACAACTGCTAGTAATGGATAAATAACACATGCTCCAGTACCTGTACATAATAAACAACAATTAAAATTACTACACAGAATATAGGCAATGTATATGTTTGATTATGCTATATTGTTTGAAGCATTTCATATGAGCAGTGATCAGATCTAGGATGCAATTTCCCGGGGTTTAAGTCTATCATTTTAACATGGATATAACTTACACTCCTGCAAGTCTTTTTGTTACCTACCTTTATAAAAAGGTTTAATTTTAAGTAGTTTGCACTATAAATTAACAAAATAAGTAAAAACAGCAAATAAATTTACAGTACTGCATAGAATTGAATGTAGCTTAGTATGTTTTATGGTATTTATCATATTTATCTCTTTACCAGGGTAAGGTTAATAAAGTAGTAATAATTATTATTACTACTTTGTTAACCTTGTCACCGGGGCTTGAACTTTTAGTGCCGATGATGTCGCACATAGGGAGACTTCAAATAGTATTTTTGTAAACAATTACCACTTGGCAACCTCTTTTATTAAATGATATGGCCACTTGAAAGGAGCAGTACTATAATGTCTTGACTGACATTGTCATTCAGTTCCAACCTTGCTTATCACATTCTCATTATTATTAACAACAAATAATAATAACTTCAGGTATAAATAAACCCATTACTAATAGACAATTCTAGTGTTCTGCTTAAGAGTTATTTTCTATGAAAAATATTTTTTAAAAGTATTAAAGTATATGTATAGATAGCATATCTATTATAGATATTGAACATTATCATTTTGTTTATTTTGTTAAACCCTCAACAAAACTTATTAACAATAACCCGTTTCCTAAAATCCCGGGAAATGCCGAGTCACTTCCATGTAAGCATAAAGTTTGAGGTTGTTCACCCTAAATTACACCCTAGATCCGATCACTGCATATGAGATAGTCATTGTCAAGGCTTAAAGGAGATGAAAGGGGCTTGCTTCATACCAATATCTAAACCTCTCACATCACAATCTCTTTCAATAGCTTTCAATAAATCTTCTACCCACAAGACATAATTAAGTCTCAGGGGCAGTGTAGGCACTAATCGGTCCTCAGGGATTTCAACATCCAGATTAAAATCAGATTTCAGCAAACATTTCGTCAATATTCGCAAACATTGTGGATCTTTAAAATCAATTGTGACTTTTCCAGTTACATCCTGAAATAAAACAAATTTGACTACCTACTACGTACATAAGAATATTACCGTTTAAATAGATAAATATTAATATTACGCACCACTTTAGAAATCCTTGCAAATTCAGGATAATTCTTGGACAGTTTTCCGAAATCCGGTGGACTTTTGTAGATGTTTCGTGGATTCATATATTTATTCAGAGCCATTCTAAAATTCTCAATTTATTTTGAACTATTCTGAAGTAGTAGTATAGTTTACCTAAAAATATGTCATAACATAACCAACCTAACCTGAGTATCCGTAACACAGATTAGAAATGTAGAAGGGTATCTGATCTGCAAAGAGAATATAATCACTAATCTGATCCGTCCGTAGTTCCGTACGTCATAACACTCTTTGTTGCGTGCTGCGTGCGTATGTCAAACCATATACTATAAAGGGCAGTATACAATAGAGACAATAGTATTATATATTATTACAGTAGGCTTTGTGTGCTCTGTGCGACCAATGATAAAGAACTGTTCGGTCCATATTTTTTTCGTTTGACGAAGTAAAATGACACTTCTTAAGTCGTTAATTTGGTTACATATGAAATAATATTTTGTCTAAAACTTGTTTACCATGTTTCTATAAATCAATTAGTTACAAATTTGATTTAGTTTGGTTTCCATAAATGAACATTATCTCCAATCGTCGCCAATTGCCCATACTATAATGGCAATGGCCTATCATGTGCCATTGCGCCAAAAGGATCATTAATAAAAAAAAAACGCGCTAGAGAAATGAGTTTGCCAACACATTAAAATCATTTTACTTTCTATACGAAATGTTTTTTTTTTAGACTAGATTTACTAGTATTTCCGGTTTTAGTAGATTTCCGCATCCATTAAATGTTGCCAGTAGTTTAGTTACCGTTCATTTGACTCATTCATTCGCTCTGTTTTCTATCTGTTTCCACCTACTTTCTTAATTTTATAGTTTCTTTCATTTCATTCGGCATTTGGTTTGGGTCTTTGGGTGACGAATTCAGGACACGGTCGTAGTCGTATAACAATTCGTTCTAAGTAAACTTTCGTATTTTTGAGATTTTAACTAATTCACAAGTGAAACTTAACATGGTTGACCGTATCGATATGGCTTTGGACGACATCATAAAAGCTGGCAAAAGAGGAAGAGGTGGTGGAGGTGGCGCAGGCCGAAAATTTGATACTGGTAGAAGAAATGGACGTGGGGGTGCTGGAGCTGGTGGCGGCTTTCGCAACGGGCGAGCGGGCGGCGTGATGCGCGGGAAAAACCGCGGCGGTGTATCTAAACCGACGAGCTATGCAAGGGTAAATCGAATAACCTATGATTGTTGTATTACAAAATGGCGGACAGTCGTGTTAAAATGACGCATTCTCAGAGGGTCACCGAAATGAACTAATAATATAACTGAGAAATGTAGTATATGCCAAAACGATGTGAAATGTTCTCTTCCTCGAGGAAGACTGCAGTTACATGTTTTCAATTAGTACAAATTCCCGTTCATTTCCATATTTGATTTTTGTCGTGAGCATCCCAGCAATATGGAACATATTGTCAGTTAATATCGTCTATGTAATGCGTCGATTGAGGCCTCATAAGGTCCATCTACCGACAGACTTAAAAACACAGTCAGCTGCTGTGTTTCTGTGCTACAGGCATTTTGTTTTAACTTCAAAAAGTCCATCCAAATCCTCACAATTAACTTCTTTGGAGATGCCAGTGGAGCCTGGAAGGGATGGAGATGTCGCCGTTGTTTTTCATTGCTTCGGTGCACAAGATGTTGGTGCTGGAGATTGAAGAAATTTTCCATTGTTGACACAATGTAGAAACTCCTCATCCTGAGAAATGGGCTCCAGGGTGAAATGTTGTGGTGTAGACATGGTGTAGTGCTGTGTATCAGTGATTAAAAATACATCTGTAATGAACTTTTAAATCTTTGTTATGTACAACAGTCAGTCAGTTACAGTATCACTGTATCTATCAATTGTATTAAACAAATTATTTTGTCTTAATTTAGTCCATTAAATCATCAACTGTACTTACACTAAGGTTGCCATGTATTTTGAGTGTGCAAATACTCGAAAGATCATTGAGTTGCCGGTTGGCATGCTCTATGAAGGACGACATTTCAGGGTGATGTTAACAGCACTTGGAAACATGACATGTTCAATGACTTTGGAGAGAGGAAGATGCAACAAAGAAGTGGACCCATCACAATGGGTCCTACAAAGCTCTTAGTCTCAAATCTGGACTTTGGAGTATCTGATTCAGATATCCAAGAGCTGTTCTCAGAGTTTGGCATCTTGAAGAGTGCCTCTGTACATTATGACAGATCTGGCAGATCCCTGGGTAAGGAAAATTCATTTGTTAAAAGTATATTCTAAGCTCTTGCACTAAACTTAATATTGGCATCCAGTAAAAAAATAATTATCAATTATTTGTAGAATAATTGCCTAGGTGTGTTACCCTGAATTGGTAATATAGGAATGGTATTTTGTTGCAATTAGCATAATAAAATATTCAAAAAGGATTCGGAAGGTACCATAAGGCAGTTTTCCCTACCTAAATGGATAAAGGGCTCTTAAACCGCTATTAACTAGTGGTTAGTACACATTAAAGTATTTAAATATAACTGTCATAGTTTGAATTAAGTGTTGACTAGATATTAATGTGTTACAAATTGCCTAAAAAATAAAATTATTTATCAAAGTCTATAATATTGTCAATCCTGGCAGTCACCCTGTCAGTTCTGTTAATGACTGAGATGAGGGCTTACAAGAGATGACATTATTTTTTAAAAAAATTTCCCAAATGAAGAATTTTTGTATATGTTTTTTGCAAGATATTTTTGCTCTACAGCAACATGACAGTATGCTGTTCATGGCTGTACTAGGGAATGAAATAACGAGCAATTGACTGTGGATCCTCTGTGGAGGAAACTCTTATTTTTTCTTATGGAAATTGATGTATATGGCCTGTTATTGTGTTCAGTGGTTTTATTTACTTTATTTTATTCTGCATGCTACCTTAATAGTATGAGCTGTAGGAGAGGTGCGTGATGATCAAAGGGAGATTATTTTACCCTTGCCACACCCCACTCAATCTTCAAGCGCTTCCCAAGAGAAACCAGTAGTGGTCTGCTCTTGGGAAGCGCTACCTATTTTTAAATAAAAAATCGTAAAATACGTACGATAATGATAATATTTAACCGAGAATTGTATAAAACAATAATTATGAAATGTATTTTTTTTTTAAATAATCCCGTGTTGTTGCCGGGTTAGAACAGTGCCACTCCATGGCTTCCTGTGGATGTTATAAGAGGCGACTAAGGTAATATGGGCTTATAGTACTGTTAGGCGATTGGCTTGCAACCGGACACTAATTCACTAGTAAAATTAAACATGGACAGAATTATAAACAAGTCTTTTTGAGTTGTTGGTATTTCTGTATTTCTCTACCCCACTCTGGGAGTGAAGGTGTGATGTTAAGTATGAATGTATTAAATATAAATGTCATGCATAGTTAAGTAGGAAAATGTGTCAAAACTGGGATTTTGCCCAATGGCCACTCGGCCGACTAGTCTGCAATGCAGATTGTAGGATTTTGTTAAGTTCGGGTACACTTCAAAACGTTTGTTTCGCTTCGTCCGTCGCGCTATTTGTTACCTATGGGTTACCGGCGTGGTGCATAAGAATTTTCAATTTATATTTCCTATAGGCAATAGTGTGCCAAATATTCGGCATTCTTTGTCGACTAGAAATGACGCCCAATAGTAGGCTTTCCCGACTAATCGTTGACTAGGCGGTCCGTTTCTACCCAAAAGTGAAAATTATCACAATTGCAAATGAATAAGCTGTGAGTGGTGGTAGGATACTGTGTAGGGTTTGTATGGATCTCTACCACCATCTTTTATCCATTAAACTACTGCCAAGCAGCAATGTTCGCATTGTTGTGTTTCATTGTGGGGAGAAGACAATTTGAAATAACTAGCATATAGACGCATTCCATCGTAATTCTCAGGGTTTGCAATGCATTTGAGGTCTTAGGAATGCAGTCTTGAGATTATAGCCTTGAAAATTCAAATATCTATAGTACTCGGCGCAAGACAATCACATTCTACAGAAACCTCTTGTACCCCTAAGAAGACGCAATATTTCTTGTCCTTTTTTTATAATGGCGGTCCACCGCGAAAATCCAGAGTGATTTCTTTAAAAGAAACTCTTTTCGTCAAGTGAGTAGAGTAAAACGGTAAATCATAAACAAAACCGGGTCATTTTTCAATGGCTATCTTCCCTCGCCGAAGGTAACCGGAAGCTGACGACACAATGTTTGCATGATTAGGTTTCTGGTTTGGCCTATTGGAAGCTTTAGACATCAACTATTTCCAAGTAATTTTTAAGTACTACTAACTACAAACATAAAAATCAACAAGTAAAAACTAATTTCCTATTTAAAGTCTTTTGGTGCCGTCTTAATTAATTTTAGTAGGTATAAACAATCACCAGTATTTCAAGAATCAATGATGTCTACTTAATAGTCTTAAAAAATCTTTATATGCGCTTTCATGTATGTATTTTCTGGCAGAGATTTTTGGTATTTGTAGTTTTAGCTGCAGGGGGGTGATGACGACGACACTAGAATTTAAACAGAAATTAGCGCTTTAAAGCTTAATATTTCATAAACGGATCCCTTAATCGAAAAATGGTCTTTAATAACCTACAATATTTCTTAAATACATCTCCACGTTACGTGTAGGGGAGGTACACCAAAAAATATATTTTTCAATAATTTATTTTTCCACTGTTTGCGTGACTAATGTGTATTCATGCCAAATTACAGCTTTCTAGTACTAAGAGTCTTGAGCTAAGTTGCGGAAGGACGGACGGACGGACATGGCGAAACTATAAGGGTTCCTAGTTTGACTATGGAACCCTAAAAGGGCAACTCATTACCTACAAAATTATTTTTATACTTTTCGGAGTCCATTTTTTTAGTGGCAATTTATTCTATTCCTAGTTTCCAAATCATGTGTCTACTAGCGACCCAGCGGCTTCGCCCGCAGCAAATTTTTTTCTTGACATTTTTTTTTTTAATAAAAAGTATCCTATGTTACTTCTGGTACCTCCCAGAATATGTATACAAAGTTTCACAATGATTAGTGAAGTAGTTTTTGCGTGAAAGCGTAACAAACATCCACGCTTTCACATTTATAATATTAGTAAGGATATCACAATTGTTAATAAAAGAGTCTGACAAAAAATGAATATGGAATCGCAAGCAAAAGTAAACGGCATTCATACATCAATTTCCATACATCACGCCTTCATTCCCAGGGTGGAGTAGACAAAGCTACAGAAATACCAGCAACTCTAAAAAGACATCTTGATAATTTTCTAACCACATTTTGCACAAAAACAGGCTAAGATGTTTACCAGTGTATTAGTGACAGGTTGCAACCCCATCACCTAACAGTACTACAAGCCTTTATTCCCTTATAAAAATTAATTAATTATTAAATTAGCTAACATAATTTCTTCCTACAAGTTCTAAGTTGCTCTGCTACAGAGTATAACTCGACAGCGGAGACACCGTCAATGCCCATTTCGTATCTTGGTACAGTTACAGTCACAAAACATTAAATTGTGTATGTTCACATCATCTCACCATATAATTTATTGAATTTTATTATGGTGGTGCCGCAGTGAGCAGCACACAATATATTTTATCCTTTGTGTTCAGCAAATAAGTAAATTAGTGTAGGGAAGATATTAATCAACTTACATTTTAGAATTATAGACACAAATTTTTAATTCTATAATGAATGGGAATGGCTGTTAACCTTTTCAACACCATTGACAGATATATCATGAGACATATATCATACAGATATGTCATGGTTGACAGGGCTAAATAGTCCTTGAGTACTATGAGGCAAAGTTGACATTAGCTCTGGTTTTGTATTTAACATTGTGTTGAAAAGGTTAATGAAACCTGTTTGAAATAATACTTGGATTAACAGTCCTCATTACTTCTTTTAGGGACTGCCGATGTTGTTTTTGAGAGAAGAGCAGATGCTTTAAAAGCTATGAAGCAATATAATGGAGTGCCGCTTGATGGCCGTGCCATGAATATTCAATTAGCAACTTCAGAAATCAGCAGCTTCAGGACAGAAGACAGGGGTCGCCTCGGTGGTGGCGCAGGGGGCGGCGGCGGCGGCGGCGGAGGTGGTAGCGGTGGACCCATCAGAAGGAATTCTAGAGGTATTTTCATAAAACTTAATTTAATTTTCAATGTATTTAATTAATTGTACTTACGTATACTCATTCTTTCAGAACCCCTGACACATTTTAATTGAATTATTAAAATTGCAATTTAAAATCTTTTGTCAATCAAAATAAAGTTCGAAATTAGTATTGAAGAGTATGACATCTTAAGATGTCAGTGGGTTCTGAAAGGTTAAGGAAAAGGAAGCGTTTATGCAGTAGTTATAGACCAGGGTCAATAATTTTTGAAACCAAAAAAAATATAGTATGATGAAACCCATTGAAAAAGGAAGAGAAAAATAAAGGATAAATATTTTTTTACTCGTCGATTAAAATCTGTGTAATCTGTGTATTTCATAGAGAATACTGTAACGTCACTCTTTTCATCGTTGAATAGTCTGTTACTTCCGAAACAACCGAAATAACAATTTCGATACGCTCTAGACAACAGAAAAAAAATGAAAATAGAACTTTGTATTTAAGTTAATGTGCCTTTGTTTAAGGAGACTCGATGCGGTACAAAATTGTCATACATGTATGGCGTTTTGGAACGTAGTAGCATCGCGTCATCTGTCAAAAATGTACTTAAACATGCTGCTGTATCCAGGAAATTAAAAAAAAAACTACGCTTTGTGATTGTGATTGGCTAGTATTTTTAGGTTGGCACAGTACGTACTGCAAACTGCAACATTGCGGACGCCATTGGTGTGATAACTTTTCTTTTCAAAGCTAAGAAGTTACGTTTTTTCTGTGGAAAAAAAAATCAGACCTTAAGCTTAAAAAGTTAAAATATAAACTAAGAAAATGAGTAGTGACAGTGACGAAACATCTTTAACTCCTCAAGAAATAACTTTTCAATTATCTTGTGTAAAAGAAGTCGGATAGTTGAACTAGACAATATAGTACTTACGATATTTAGTTTTCTTAGATAGGTACTCGTATTAATGATTTAAATTATTAATTTTAATGAACTCGTACAAAAAGTATTGTTCACTATAGTGTCATAATCAAACTTTTTAATCTCTCATACCTTACTTAGACCACTCAGCAAGCTTCGTGGCCTAAACACGGTACTCGACTAAAAAGCTGTCTATTATAACACGATTGTGAAATATACTATTACGGGCGATCTGCGGTTAATCATAAAATTATCTACAATTATTGTATTTACACTTTTTTTTACTTAACCTCAAAATGTGTGTGAGAAGTTCAAATGTAATGTTGAAGGTTTTTTATTTTTATCTTTTACAAAAAAAGGTTAATTTTCACGAAATTTGGTGAAAATTTTCCTTTTTACCTTTTGATGGTATAAAAAAATATACATTACTATGGTTCTACAATAATTTGAGAAAATTGTAATATTTTCTTTAATTATATGAGTAGATGCCTAGTTATAGATATTGGGACGTGGAATTTTCTATAAAAAATTAGGGTGCTAATTTTTAAAATTAAATATATATTAAGTCAAAAAAAATTGTGTGTTTGGGACATACAAAGGTAAGTATTCACCAAATTTTGTGGTAAAAAATGTTTTTTTTTTTTAAAGATGAATATAAAAAACTAGGTTATTTGAAATTTTCAAAGACATTTTGAGGTTGTGTAAAAAAAAGTGTAAATAGGAAAGATGTAAATAATTTTATTACCTATAACTTTGCCATTTAACTTTTTTCAATAGGACTTGTAGTTTTTAATCGAGATAACCATTTTTTACCCTTAAACACCCACTTCTCGACTTCAGATCGCCCGTAAAATTTTTGGTATCAGAGTAGTTTGTCTCATTCGTTTTTCGTCTAATTCTTATTTCATCTCATTATGTATTCGTCACTCATTATTTATTCGTCTTTTTCGCTACCTGTGGCCCGTTACACGAAGCTACAAGTTACAAATTACAAGCGGAACACTCTTTATAGCAAAAGTTAGAAAGAGGCTTCAGCTTGTAATTTGTAACTTGTAGCTTCGTGAAAAGGGCCTCTGGCCTATCTTCCTAAGTCAAATTCTGTGACATGTCTCATTTTTAATAAGTCTCATTCGTTTTTCGACCCTGTCTTCCTAGGGCTATGTTTTTGTTTGTCCCTCTCGTTTATAGCATCATTTGCACTTTATCTTTAGTCACATTCGTGGCCACTCGTCTCGTTCTTTTTTCGGCACTTTCGCTAGTCGTCCAGTTCGATGTAGGTCTTTTCGCAATTCATATCTTTTTGACCGAATCGGGTATTTATAGTTAATAAAGAAATTAAAGTTTTGGATTTTACTGCTTTTGATTATTTTCGAATTCGCCTATTTATGAAGCGACATTTCCTGGTGTAAACTGGGTGGGCCAAAAGAAGTCATCCGATGTTGTTGGGCTCTTTTTTTTTAATGAAAATCTTCGATTCTGTTTTTTTATTTTGTTTATTTGAACCTTTAGAATTGTATTGGACAAGTCGAGAAGATGATATCGGCCAAATGGGCGCCGTCACAATTGATTGCCACACGGGCTCGTTTTATGGCATTTTTCATCACTTCAGCGAGAACTTCGGGCGACAGATACTCGTACTCGCGTACTCGTGTCGAATGTTGTCCTTGTGGGCTTCCAGAGGCTCTGGCTTGTTCACGTAAACACGGGACTTCAAAAACCCCACAAAAAAGTCTGAAACAGTTAAATCGGTTGATCTTGCGGGCCAGTGCAAATCGCCAAAACGAGAGATTAGGCGACCCGGGAACGCCGCCTTCAGAATATCGGTTGTGGCTCACGCAGTGTGTGCCGTTGCTCCGTCCAGCTGTAACCACAGGTCCTGCAGTCCTAATTCGTCAAATTGCGGCAGAAAAAACTCGGTAAACATGGCCCGCACCGTCCACTGTTGTCGTTTGGACAGCGGCGTTTTCGAAAAAAAATGGCCTGATGACTCCTCCGGCGTGTAAGGCGGTGCCCTAGAAGCGATAGTTTTGCTTGTTCACATACCCGCCGAAGTGGAAATTAGCCTCATCGCTCATTCCACTCATCACTTCTTCCTCGAGATTGAGGGTGGCTTGGGCGTAGGTTACGCGCATTTGGCGGTAGGCAGGCAGCAGCTGATGCACGGACTGGATTTTGTACGGGAACATGCGCAAGGTCTTTGGCCAAAATTCGCCTTAGGGACGTCCGGCTGATGGCTAATTGCGTGGCACGGCGTCTGGTCGATGTTTCCGGCGACAGCTCAACATCCTCGGCAACAGCGGCGATATTCTTGGCAGAATGGGCTCTCCGGGGCCGGCCACTTGGCAACGTCTCGTGTGGTCCCATACTTAAATAGTTTTAAAGTAATAAACAATAATGTGATAATGGAAGAGCGGTGCCTCCTAGCACAGGTTATTTTTTAAATAACCTAAAAGGAGACACCAGCCACAGTATGAATTGTACTTTTTTGAGTGAAATAAAACAATTTTTTTTTTTTTTTTTTTGTTACTCTTGAAGGTTGTGGTGGCCAAACGGTGCAGTGTTTGCGCAGTCGGTGTCGGAAGGTCAGGGAATCTGCGACAGAATTCGCGCTGCGCCAACGCCACAGACGAATCGTTACGCAAAATAATAGACACAATTATTCCGCGTTCTTGGGGAGTGTATCGCTCCATGGCTTGTTCACTTGTATTCTGCATCTTTCTAGTCCACAAATGTCAAAACAGATTTGACATGGCGGCCATTTGCAAAAATAAGAGCATCTTCCAATAGGGTGATTTCTTTTGGCCCACCTAGTGTGGACAAAAAATGTGGGCCCTCAAGGGAAACTACCTTATACTTCAGATAGCTAATTACAATTTACATTCCGTGAGTAACATAGGCTATTTTATTACTAGACTAGCGACCCGCCCTCGCTTCGCTTCGGTTTATACGAGTTTAATGAAACGAAATCTTTGCGGATGTAGTCGCGGGCAAAAGCTAGTTACTCATACAGTTAAAGTCTAGTCAAGAATGTATGTTTCCAGAGTATACCTACTTGGTGAATTTTCTTTTTAATGTTAACACATCCACACCACACGAATAAAGAATGAGTAACGAATACAGAGTAAGACGAAATAAGAATGAACGAAAAACTAATGAGACCAACTTAGAATTGGACTGAAAACGAAAGAGACTAATTACGAATGTGACCAGCATCGAACGTATCGAATAAATTGAGGCGAATAAGCAAATGAGACAAAAATCGAAAGGGAAGAGAACGAGTCCAAGGAACACCGTGACGAAAAACGAAAAGATTTAATAAGAATGAGACAAATTACTGAATTGGACTTGAGAAGATAGGGATAGATATTGAACAAGATGAATAAAGAATGAGTTACCAATACATAAAGAGACGCAATAAGAATTGAACCAAAAATGTATGAGACAAATTACTCCAATACCATTTTTTTTCCTTTACTTTCTTATATTCTCTTCCTTTTCCAATGGGTTTCACCCATCAATTTTTTTTTTTTACTATTTGCTGAGGCTTCAGCTATTCTATTAAAGTTTACAGTTTTTGTGAATGCTGGGTATGAGAGAACCCAAGTGGTTTGCAAACTGTGTGAATTTCATGCTAATTTAGACAATACAATTTCTACTAGGCAATTGCTTGTCTTCTGCGTAACTGAGTTGAAAAGTTGATTAAACAAGAATTGCCTTATTCTTCAAATTCTGTGTAACCCATACCATAACCGTCTCAAAATTTTTACCTAAAACAATTCTACGCAAATATTCCTCCAGCACGCGTTAACGCAACTTTGCTTCTCGAAAAGTATCTAGTTCAGTATAGTTATGGACGAAAACTCACGATTTTGAGTGAGGCGGTCGGTCAATACGCACACTTTCAGCGGCCCATTGATAGGTATAGCAACACCCCAAGAGGGGATGAATAGGGGGTTAGCCTCAGTTGCAACCAGTGTAGTATTAATTTAATACAAATTGATTTGTTGCAGTGGGAGGTGGTTCTGGCAGGAGTCCAGGCGCCGGTGGCCCAGGCCCGGGCCGCGGCGGCGCGCGGCGTGGCCGTGGGGGGGCGCCGCGCGGCAAGCGCCCAGTTCCCACCGCTGAACAACTCGACGCCGAACTCGATGCTTACGTCAAAGAAATAAAATAAAATCTACAATAGTGCAGTGAAATGGACACTTTAACAATATAAGGAAACTGAACACATCAGTGTTTAATTGATACTATGAATTAATAAACAAAATGTTTAGTTAATTAATATTAGGATCTTAGTTACTGAAAAGTAAAATATTTTTGATGACATCAGTTACAAATTGTGTTATACTGACACTGTTCTAGCCAGAAGAATTTTGAATTAAAATAATTTTGATAACATGTTTTGTGTTCTTATTTTACCTCAACAGCCTGTTCAGCATACACTTCTTGGATTAGTTTGAGAAGGCACGCGCTAAAATGTGTTCAGGGCGCTCCGATGGGGCTACTTAGACTGGCCGGATAAACTTTCATCTTTGCGTTCTACGCAGCGCTGTGTTGAGATAATCACCCCCTGGGCGGACACCGTCCACAAACTACAGGGTACTACACTCCAAACAGCTGTAATCGATCTCGATAAAAAAAAGGAAAGGTCAAATATACCAGGTGTGGCCTGAAATAGGAGCAATAAATTGAGGGATCTTTTCCACTCCACAAACGTAACAACATTAATTCTACAACTTTTGAAAATAACTTATTGTTTTTTTTTTTCTTTTTCTTTGGCATGGCGCGGATTGCGTATTGCCACTAACAAAACGGGGAAACGTTATTCGCGTTATATTAAATCAAGGACAACGGAAATTTGGATAGGAAAAAAGACAGGATCAGTTGGGATAATATTTATAAGAAGAGATGAGTAAACTTAAATACGAATATCATTGAAAATAATAAAAGAAGATATGGATCGGTAAACAGAGGGGTGATTAGTAGCAAGAAGGACAGGAATGGATGTTGGAAAAGGAATTTTTAATTGAATTAAATCATTATAGAAAGAAACATGGCAGTGGAGAGGGCAAGACAAAAATATGTGATTTACGTCTCCTATCGCCCCACAATCACACAAATTGTTTCCAGTAATATTTATTTTACTTAGATGAGCAGGCGTGCATTCGGTAATTATAACTGATTTTCTAAGTTTTGCTAACCGAACATATTCAACAGCTTTAAATAGTCCAAAACATTCCCCTGTAAATACGGATGACTCCGCAGGTAGTTTTATTTGTTGAACAATTTTATAAGGTATGTTGGGGTAAGAACGGATCGGGACAAGAACGGTTAATTCAATTTTCTACTAAACTAGAAGAGATTTTCGATTGCTGGCAACCCACCTGCCTACGCCATCTTGTTGCGCCCCACACCTCAGTCAGCCGCATGGCTTTAAAGCGACAGGTTATGTGCGGCAGCGAGAAAAATCGAAACAGTATTATTTGACGAGTGATCAGGAAATCCGAACTTTCTCGTGGCTACGTATCTCAACAACCACGTAAGTTTGACCTGTTTTTGTGTGTTATTTGTGCATATTATTGTTATAATACTTGTTTTATGTAAGCTAGAACTACGAATAACGGCTGGATTAGGCTGTACGATTTAATCCGATCTTCGTCTTGCGGGTCAAGATCGTACTAAATTCAACCGGTGTTGACCCGTTTGTGAGTGTATGGAAAAAAACAGCGGTTCTCAAAGTTAATTTAATGCCGCAAGTCAGTTTTTTTTTTAATAAGCGTTTAATTAAATGATATAGATTGAATAAATGTGCGTGTATGTGTCCGTTGGTGTGGGTGTGTGTGTGTGTGTGTGTGTTCACGCAATACCTACGCATATTGATTGACCATATCGATGGATGTCATAGAAGTACAGTGTGGTTTGTAAGAATTTTAGCCTGTTCGATGCTTGGGTGTAGGAAGCCTATTTATAAAAATCATTGAATGAAGTTTTGTTTGCTTTAAAAAATAAAGGAATGTTTCCTTTGAGTGGAATTTGCTATCTCCATTGTCTAGAGTATTTTCCCTCGAGGTGGGATTTACATTCCACCATGTATACCTACACTGTAGCCATAAATGCTTTCTTTTTCTATTTCAGATGTATCATGCCTCGGAATTACGTTAGAAAATCTAACAGATCAAATTATTCGCAAGAAGATATGCAAGAGGCTGTTAATAGGGTTAAAAGTGGAGAACTCACAAATTATGCTGCTGCACAACAGTATGGCATTCCTGCTTGCAAAAACTGGCTTAAAAAGTAAAACATTGGGTAGAGCACCTGCTATACCATGGGAATCCGAATTAAAGCTAGGCGATTCCCTACGAATATATATTTTGATATTGTTTTCGTATCAGACTGTTACGTCAATTTGATAATGTAAGTTACTTTAAGTATTGAAAAGTGAAAAAGAAGTATGTAAGTACTTATTCAAATTGTTTGTTGTTCATACATTCAATATTTCTAATAAAAGTTTGAGAAACGTGGATTTACTTTTATTTTGCCATGGGAAAGATCGGACGTGGTGGGCCTTTTTAAAAATATTTCTCGCTTGTTTTTCAAGTATTCAAAAACATTCTGAGCTTGTAGTTCTCACAGTAAAAGAACGGATATTTATTTTTATGAACCATACGCGTAACTGCACAGAGTTCGTTTTTGAACATAGTCCGTTGTTACCCCGAGTACGTCCGATGTTTCACATTGAAAAAAATATACAATTATTAACTTTAGACATATATTAAATAAAAACGGTTGCATATATGAGGGAATTAAAAATATGTATTGAAAATATATTTCATACTTATTTATAACAAATGATAACAATTCAAGGAATCGTTAGATAAGTTAGTCAAAAAAAAAAAGCCCCGAGGGCTTACCAAAGTGTCGAAAATTAGTCCGATGTTACCCCAACATACCTTACTGAGAATGATACACACCTACTCCCACACGGCCTAAAGAAGAATGTTTTGAAGCATCTGTATATATAGTGTGACAGTCTTTCCAAAGACTATCCTTTACAAAATGGAAAGACCTATTGATATTAAGATCATCTTTAGTAATACCTAGATTTAAAACAACGTCAGGAGTATAAGTTAATGATTCAAAAGTAGTACAAAACAAAGGGTATGTTGTAGAGGTATGGGTTGGAGCTTGGATAGAGGTATACTTTCGGAAGCTATTTATAAGGCATGGGACAGACTTATGTGACCAATAACTAGAAGAAACTATGAGATCAGAAAGAGACTGCAGTTTATAATGAAGTGGATGGTTAGAGACTTGGAGGGATCGAAACAAAAATTTGTCAGCAAGGTATTGACGGCGTAATTGTAAAGGAGGTTCACAACATTCTGTCTGTAGTGCATTAATTGGACTGGATTTCATAGCACCCGTTATCAACCTTAAAGATTTCGACTGAATATTTTCCAACTTTTTAAAAGCAGTAACTACCAGGCTCCAATAAAAAAGTACCATAGTCTAACACGCTACGTATTAGGGCATTATAAATCAGTTTCATACAAAATGGATGAGCGCCCCACCAAACACCAGAGAGGCATCTGAGCATATTTAGCAAACGCTCGCACCGAGCGTAAATATATTCACAATGTGGGATCCCTGTTAATTTAGAATCAAGAATAATACCTAAAAACTTTGTTTGGTTTGTTACAGGAATTTCACAGTTATTATAATATACCGATACAGGTGGAGGTAGTCGCATTCGAGAAAACAATATTACTGAACTTTTAGATGGAGACAAATCGAGCCCATTTTTATCTAACCATCTCCTAAGTAGATTCAAGGAGGCAGTCAGAGAATGACTAGCGTTTTCAATGGATCGATTAGTACAGTACAACAAAAGATCATCTGCATATTGGAGGACACTGACATTCTTATCTAAAGATGATTCTAGGTCATAAGTATAGATATTGTATAGGATTGGACTTAGCACAGAGCCTTGTGGAAGACCTTTCCACACTAACCTTGATTCCTCACTTTCGTCGTCTAAAAGTAAATGAATACGCCTTTCCGATAAGACGTTAATTATAAAGTTACTCAGAAGAATCGGGACATTCAAGGTTTGAAGCTTATTTTTAAGGATACTTAAAACAACATTATCATAAGCGGAACTGATGTCAAGGAACGATGCAACTATAGAATGATTATTAGAGAAAGCTAATCTTATATCAGTAATAAAAATACTGATACTATCAATGGTACTTTTACCTCGCCTAAATCCAAACTGAGTTTTACTCAATAAGTTGTTAGACTCAATGAACCATTCTAACCTGTTTTTAACTAGCTGTTCACCAATTTTCATTAAAATAGAAGAAAGTGCTATTGGCCTATATGAAGAAGGATCAGATGAAACTTTGTTAGGTTTTAAAATCGAAAGTATCTCCTGAGACTTCCAGGAAGTAGGAACAATGCCAGAAACAATAATGGAATTAATGAGGTTAAGGAGGTATAGAAGTGTATTATCACTAAGATTAGAGACAAAAGAATAAGGTATACCGTCCAACCCAGGGGCAGAGTCCTTGACATTAGATAAGACACCCTTAAGTTCAGCAAAAGAAAATGGACTATTAAGACCTTCAGGGTCGTTTGTAAATGAAGATGGGATAGAGCAAGGCAAAAGCACATCCTCTGGAACTGACGGAGGGGCTAATTTATTTAAAAAACTATGAGCTAATGATGAAGGAAAATGACGCGACGTGGATTCTCGGAATGCTGATCGAAACCTACGAATATTGCGCCAGACTTCAGATGGATGGATATCAGGAGATAAAGACAAACAAAAAGTTTTCCAACTTTCAAACTTTTTTTTTTAAAATAATTTGTTAGTATCCTTAATACAAGCAAAAAGTAACTCGAAATTTTCAACAGAACCGCACTCATTGTACCTAAGTTCATTTTTTTTCCTGTTTCTTACCGCATCTGTGCATTCTTTATCCCACCAAGGGGGTGAAGGAATGACGTTTGCATACCTACCTTTTAAAGAAAACGCAGCGTCAGCTGCTTCAATAAAAATATCAGCTAAAACCGATGCACAGAGTGGTTCTGATCCCTGACAAACACTAGGGAGCAAAGAGATCTTAGGAAGGACTGTACAATATCTGACGTCGATTATAAGTACCTACTATTTTTTTTTGGATGTAGAATAGTGTCTATAATGCATTTTTGAAAACGAGACAATGCGGAAAACCATAGGAAAAAAGCTACGCCATAACATTCGGGACCGTATTGGTCAAGGTCAAGGTCACATTGTAAAGTTCATAAAAGCCGGTGTTTTTCAAGGTCAAACTCTAAAAACAGTCTTGTTGGTCAAGGTCATGATGTCAAGGTTAAGGTCAGAAATGTCTGAAAAAAATTGTACACCTACTAAAATAAAGGATATGAGAACAATACATTTTATGAAAAAATAATAATATTTATTAGGTACACAATAATTAATTAACAAGAGTAAATCTATAAATACACTAAAACATTAAATTTAAGAATGGCTCCTGCGGCATTGTACCAAAGATGCTGGCAGCATTTCCTCGTTGAATGGCTAAACTTATTCGTTGAGCGAGGAAACTGCCAGCTCTTCGGTCTCCAGTGACGTCAATGAGTCTCTTTGACAATTCCTTAAAAAGGCTAATAGCACTAGGACCCCACGGACCAAGGGTCTCGACACCGAATGGAATAAAATTATATTCTGGGCCGAGAGTGCCGAGACCACTATATTTGCCAGTCTTAATGTTTTCAGCCGCTTCGGCCGCTGCACCAGCCCTATTGGAGGTTCGTGAGAGATGTGCGGGGCCAGCGTGTCTACACAGGTTGCATCCCACACTAGCACCCGCCCCATATTCCACGGAACCAAAGACATTCCGTCAGGTCTCTTGCCATCATTTCTGGAGTTACCGGACGGCTCTAAAAGGGCCGGCACGTTAACAGAGGCAAGAGACCGACGGATGATATCGTTTAGTGCAGCGTGTCTTGAGAAGCGGCCAGCACTTCTCTGGCAAGAAAGTCCGTGATGTCCTAGCCGATCGACGTCACTTCCGCAGGGGCACCTTATTAATTTTAGACATCATGTTTCACTGCAACATTTGCTGCTTAAGACCTACACAACTATAAATAATATATTTTTATATTTTATATACATATTGTATACATTTTAACAATTCCTCAAATGGGTCCAATTTATTTATGTATACTCGTCTTCTCCAGGAAAACTCAATGAGGAGGTGGGTAAAATTTCCTTTATAGTTATCCTTGTGGAAGGCCCGTTTCAATCCCCGCCAATGGCTTTCAATCCGTTGAGTATGTGTCCCGTCTGGTGCCACAAAACTATTCTCCGGGTCACTATGATTTACCTTCCGGTGTATATACCCATGCTCGGGAAGGCAATCGTAAGCTCTCCAATAATCAGTGTGGATTGTTGATCCTTCCCGAACATGTTTTTTTATGAGTGGCACCAAGACATCAGCCGATCTAACATTTTCGGGACACACTTCGATTCTTAAATCGTCACTCCCATCTTCAATCATCCCGAGTACCCAATGGCCTTCCACTTGCCTTCCTCTATTATATTTACGTTTACCAAATTTTGACTCATCTATTTGCACTATTTTTCCTGGACCCCCAATTTGTTCCCGCTCTTCATCATGTTAAATTTCATACACACATATGGCTTCCCTACAATAGTTAAACCAATCAGCAATTGTCTTATGAGACAATACTTTATCTCTGTCTTCCCGACAAGTTTCTCTTTGCACCTGTTCATACGTGAAGCCACTGGTAAACATGTACATGAGCTCAAATACCAGTGACAAATTCAGGTGCACATCTTGGAACCAAGTTCCTTTCGCCCGGCTAACACTTTTGTTGCGGCAATTACTTTTTCTGCAGCGAAAACTGCCCAGCTGCCCAGATGACTCCAATGTCATTGGTTTTTTATGATACGAGCACATTTTTACTCTGGGCAGAAGTTCCCTATTTTCTGCAAATTCAATACAGGACTCCAGTGTTCCAAAAGTTGCCATAACTTTCCGCATATTCCACTGGTTTTTAATTTCGTCAGCATATAAATGTATCCGCCTTTGGGATGATCCCGAAGCTGATGTTCCAGCCACAGGTTCCTCTGTAAATGTTGGGGATACTGTACCCTGAAATAATAAAATTGAAATAAAGTTAATTTTTTTTTAAATCATTTATGTATATTATATTATGTTATTAATTGACTTCTTACCCCAAATTCATCCCATGAAACAGAAAATGTTGGTGAATCCGCAACCACTCCACCTTCACCAGCCTATATCAATAAAAATAAAAGTAAAGTCATACTCAAATTCTAAATAATAATAATAATAATAATAGGGAATAAAGGCTTGTAGTATTATGAGGCGATGGGCTTGCAACCTGTCACTAACTAATACACTAGTAAACATCTCAGCCTACTTGTGTAAAATGTGGTTACGGAATTATTACGAGCCCCAATGCAAAAGAGTTCGTCAAGTCATAGATTGTTAAGTATATGAATCTTATATCAACTCGTTTTATTTCTAGAAAGGCATTAGCAGCAAACGATTTATACAATACTAAGTATACTCCATAAATACAACGTTGCTTTTACACTATTGCACAATAAATCCATTATAAGAAAAAAAAAACCTATATATATTAATTCATATTATGGTTTCGCAAAACAGTTCGGCAGGTTCTTAATTGATGCAAAATAGTTCGTACATGCCTAACGTTAAGCCTCTTTAATTTTATTACTCAAAAAAAAAAACAAGATTTAAGTAAATTAGGAACCCATTGTCATTTAACATGTCAAAGGGTATATATAAGTACATACCCTAAGTATTTTTCATTATTATAAGTTATTAATTAGAGCAACATGGGCCGCGGAAAACCAATCACAGAAGAACTCAGGAAAATTATAATTTTCAGTAGTGAGAGTGCAAAATCTACCAACCAAATCGCCAGAGATTTATTACTGCCAAGATCTACTGTCCAGTCAATCATTGAGCATCGCAAGACACACGGCACAATTTCGTGTTTGAAGAAGTCGGGTCGACCGCGTATGACGAGTGCCGCTGAAAACCATGTTTTAAAGAAAATTATCAAACAAAACCGCCGTGCTCGTGCGGGGGAACTTACCGTAAAATGGCGTGATATGATCCAGAAAGACGTTTCAGTGGATACCTGCAAAAGGGTTCTCAAAAGAATGGGATATGGTTTTTACACGGCCAAGGAAAAACCTTTACTAACGGAGTTATAGAAAAAGAAGAGGCTGAAATTCGCTCGCGAGCACTCAAACTGGGCTACTGAGCAATGGCGTCAAATAATATGGAGTGATGAATCAAAATTCCAAGTAACTGTCGGCGACGAACGGAAAAAAATCATTCGAAAGAAAGACGAAGCATTCATCAAAAACTGCATTAAGAGAAAAGTGAAGTTTCCTGGGTCTGTGATGATATGGGGTTGCATGTCGGCACAAGGGGTAGGCCGCATGCATTTTGTAGAAGGGACGGTTAATGCAGTGAAATACCAGGACATTTTGAAAACAAGTTTAATTCCATCTATTCCAAGCTTGAAATATGAAAATGTCTACACTTTTCAACAAGACGGGGCTTCTTGCCATACTGCGAAAACCACGAAGACTTGGCTCGAGTCTAAAGGAATGTCTGGTAATTAGTAATTACCAGACATAGAAGTTTATGTCGCAGAACGTCAATTAAATAGGGACTTCCTTCCGATGTTAAAATTATCGATAATTGTTTCAAATACTTATTTCTGACATTTCATCGTTCACCGGATAAAATAGAGAGTAACTAAAATGCTGACCACTAAGGTAAAAGGCCCCTAATTCGTGATAGTACGTAATTTCGTTAGTTTTTTTTCTGGCGCAAAAAATAAGCAACTGAAATATTATTTATTTTAATTAAAAATAAGTAAAAAATCTCTGTCTATTAATCTATTTAAGAAATTTAGTACCTATTTTATAGTGACAACACTGAAATTAATACGACGCTCAAAACTGTCAGTCGGCCATAAACAGTTGAGCGGTGTGCGCGTACTCCGCGCGGACGTAAGGTTTACTGTCCGACTTCGTAAGCTTATGGAAAGGCAAAGGTAAGTCCATTTGAATCAAACTTTTAACAGTGTTTGTATGGGTTCCTACAGAATCAATTTGGCATAAGAAAATATCATATGTAAGCACAGAAATCCCTTAAAACTGCAATAATTCAACTCACGAAGTAGCGGACAAGTTATTTTTCGTGTGTCCCTTATTTCGTGACACTACCGAATTAAGGATTTTATTAAAACATTTCGATTGCTTATATATTAGTATAAAAAACTAAAGTTAGTTTAATGTGAATTGAAAAATATATAACTTGGTTAATTAAGTTTCGTTTGAGGTAATTTCGGTATATGTTTTGTTCACTACAATTCTCATAAAACAAGTTTGAACGTGACCCAAGTTTACATTTTTAAAGTGAATAAGCATACTTATTAAAAAAAAAAAAAACCCAGTTGTTTATTCAGTACCAGATATGTAGTGCAATATCTTATCTTTAAATATCGGACAGAGATTAGCGTTTTAATATTAAGTATTTTGTGTTATTTTGTTTTGTAAATGAAAAAGAGGTTTAATTATTTTTATTTGTTGGAAGTTAAAGTTTTAGTTTGTTAATTTTTATGATTAAGTTACCTTATACCTATAATTACCTACCTAAGCACCAATAAAAACTGTAAGATTGATCTCACTCTCAAGTAAATCTTTTTTTTATTTAAATAATAACCTTTTGCTGTCCTTACTTAAGTAAATCCGTTAATTAATTGTTTTTTTTATCAAAAAATTAACATAACTTACCCTGGAAAACTATCCCGAACCAGGAGCCACGAATTCACGAACTTAGGAGCAGAGCCAAATTTTATCACGAAATAGGAGCCAAATAAGAGGTTTAAAAATAAATTCATATAAAAAAAGTTCGAACTGTAATGATATAATTAATGCATTAAATTACTGTCAAAATAACAATATCCATCACTGAAAAGCTTTCAAAGTACTATCATGTGTAGGAAAATAAAGAAAAAATAACAAACTCTGAAGAGCCTTAACATGCCGAAATAGGGGACATTTACCTTACCCATCGATGGGTTTCTTACACAAAAACTTCTAATAATGCTATTCAATCGATTACCATACAAAATTAACTGAAAGCAAACAGAAAAGGCCTATTTAGATAAATTGTATGACATTGTGTAACATAATAGTAGGTAGGTATACTCTATACCTACAGGGTGTTACAAAAGTACCCGTAAAGCCGAAAGGGGGTTAAATGGTGCCTTATAACGAGTCCATCACTACATAGTATAAAACAAAGTCGCTTCCCGCTGTCTGTCCCTATGTATGCTTAAATCTTCAAAACTACGCAACGGATTTTGATGCGGTTTTTTTTAATAGATAGAGTGATTGAAGAGGAAGGTTTATATGTATAATACTTTAATCCGGAGCGAAGCGAGGGTGGGTCGCTAGTTTACAATATTTTGAGAACCGTAGTATCACTGTATGACTTACCGTCAAAAAAATAAAACCATTATTTTTTTAATTCATGTGCAAACCCTATTTCAGTAAAACTAAAGACTAAACTACGCAGAATGTTTATGTACATTTTTACCTAATTCGTGGGACGATAAATATTATAGGAGTACATAATTATGGAGATTTTACTTTCTTTTTTTTTTCAGTGACTAATCTAGCATTTGCATTTAAAAGTATCATATCATTTGGTTATTCTACTTTTCGTTGCATACATATTTTTAAGCCACGTTCTCGCTAAACTAGTTTTATTTAATAAAACGGTAAAGTGTTGTGTTTTCTAACTTGAAAATTAAATAAGCTTATGTTTAGAATTATCCTTATTCACAAAAAGTTATTTCAATATTTGTATTAACTTTAAAATGAGTACCTAACGCAGTGGCGATTGATGTCCCCGCCTTTTCTATGGAAAAAGTGCAATTTACTACTGAGTTACCAATTTTTTCAACAATAATTGAGTTCTACGCTTCGGTAGGAAAGCCCACAGCAAACGGCGGCGAGCCCCCAAAAGGGCGAACCACGCAGAGACCATCAGTAAACTCCATCTGCAGCCAACCTGTTACTGAGGCAGAAGTGAACACCATTGTCCAGCAACTACCCAATAAGCACAGCTACGACATCCATGGGAAGACATGGAGTGGCACTATTCTAACCCGGCACCCACACGGGGCTTTTAGTTTTTTGTTTGTAAAATAGTCTTTAAGAGGATTGTGAAGCGATGCCAAAATCGCGTCGCTGTCAAAAATAATCCATACAAATTTAGCTCCGGGCGATAACGTTTCTCACCCCCTAAATCTAATCCGATTTCCACGATTTTTGAATATTTTGTAGATATTATGGAAAACTAGGTCTGTAGCTAGAGTTGCCGCGAATACTCGCTATTATTCGGTATTCGGCATTACTCGTCATTTTTTTGATATTCGTCGAATACCGAATAATAGCTGCGAATATTAGCTGAAAAAACTAATAAGTTAAAAAAACGTCAACCGATGTCGAAAATCAAATAACAAATGCATGCCGCCTATCCTAAACACAAGCGTATTGATTGAGCGGGAAATCCCCTACAATAACAAACGCTGGGTTATACAAGACGGGGTATTCCCCGTAAACTATGTACAAGAAAAAGGTTGCCACTTGCCAGCATGTAAAAAATTTAAAATTAAATTTATTACATTTATGTAGGTATGTATAACATGAAACAGATTTCTTTAACTTTATTGTTTTCTTTTGCTCACAACCTTAGAAGAAATTAGAAATATTTTTAATGTGTTTAATATTTTTTTTATGTCGAATAGTTTTGTTGAGTTATTCGACTATTCGCCAAAGTGAATGGCGATCGGTATTCGACTATTCGCTATAACCACTATTCGCGGCAACTCTAGTCTGTACGTTTCCACTTTTGTTTTTTTTTTTTTTTTTATTTTAATTCCTATAAATATTGTCTTGAAAAGGAAAATGTACAGACATAGTTTTTCATAATATCTATAACATATCCAAAAATCGTGAAAATCGGACAACGTTTAAGGGGAAAAAAACGTTATCGCATTTTGTATGGTTTTTTTCTATCAGTCCTCTTAACTTTTGTTGTTTGTTTTTTTAAGGCAGTTATGTATTTTATAGTTTATTAGTACGATTGTTTTCTTTACTCTCTTGATTGTTCCTAGTAATAGTACTTATTTCTATTTGTATTGTAAACAATTTAAATATAATATATCTACATTTTATGTAGGTAGGTACATATAGCAAATAACTGATTTGGTTTAATTTAATTTAATTGTTAGAATCTACTGACTAACAGTTAGATTAGAGTAGTTTTAAGTAAGTTTGTAAGGTCCTTCTTTATTTTTTAATGTTTTATTTGTCTTGTTTACTTAATTACTTTAATAATAATTACTTATATCGTTTTTTGTTTTGGATCCGTAAAACTTAAACATTATAGGTTCATGTTATTTATTTATACACGGATTCGTAATTTGGTATACTTTTATCGGACGATAACCAAAAATGTACTTACATTGAAAAGAAGAATGGCCCATTTGGTGAAGTAGAACTGATGATGACCATTGAGGGCCACCGGAATTCCTAAAAGATACCTATTTCAAGGGTGTCAATAAAATATCTCGATAAAGATGTTGAGTTGAGCGACAATGGTGAAGCACATTCATACCTACCTACATATTAACAAATACATTTATGAATAACATAACAATTTCATTGCAATTAGCATTATTTTTTTAAAGATAATCTAAGTAACGCCATCATGAATAGGCTAGTTGACTCTGTTTTAAAGTAGATCTCAAGTTATTAATTATTGTCCGATTAGATGAAAAAAAATATTCCCATATTTTTTTAGGACCTACAAAACCGCAAAACTTTATTTTAAAAGTTAAGTTTTCGTTAACAGGCGAAAACGCTTACAGCCATATTAGTTTATAGATTATCTGTGTTGTGACGTCATACGGGCCGAAAACAAACATTTGACATTTGACGAGAGCATTTGACATATAGATAAACAATTTATCATTTTCGAAACCTCGATACTTTTATTAATAAAAACAATGACTTCCACCAGTTTACATGGAAAATATAGTAATTAACGTTATTGTATATTCCGAGAATGCAAGAATACATCAATTACGACCCCAGGGGAATTATGGATTAGAATGCCCAGTGAAATAAATATGCGGAATACATGGCTAAAACTTGCTAAAAAGGATCCTGACTTTTCGACTGAAACAATTTTTGTTTTTTTTGCGAAGATCACTTTGATGTTAGTATTTACATAATAAGTTATTCAGTTTCTACAGAAACTTTTATCTTCAATAATAATAAGCTCGGCAGAGCAGAAATCTGGATTCAAGGCAAAAAAATTACCGACCATCAATGTGTCGATTCTTGGTAAGTTTGTGCTATCTGCATTCACGAATCCAACATCCATGATTGCTCTTATCAATAAAACTAGAAAGCAGTAACAATAATACACAGATTAGGTTTTTACTAATGTTAAAACGACTACGATCATAACACAACCTCAAAAGTCCATGAGTCATAAATGTCAATGTCATGTCACAGCACAGAATACCATTGCGAATTTCACTCGTATAAGAACCGACATGAAGTTTGCTTAGAGTCCTATGACGTCACAACAAGTCCGACAGCGTTTTCAGAGTTCAAAATAAAAAATAAAAATGAACAATTTTAAATAAAAAATACGTAGCCATCTTACACTTTTAATATCTGAAATCGATAAATATTGGTTTCTTAAGTCTAATACTACTGAAAATAATAATTTATTAAGCCAAATTTAATATGAGGCAAGTAGCCTATTAAACTAATGTGCCAAAATATGTTTTGAACTTCTATGGTATCTGTTTTGGACAGTTTTACGAACAAAAAAATCATGACCGATTTGGAAGAGTTATGAATCGACTACAAATCGGTAGTGGAAGAAAATTTAGAGCAAACAATTTTATGCTAGCCAATATGGACCTCTCCTACGCATAATTCTGCGCTGCAATAGCTATCTTGTATTATTAGAACAAGTACATACGCTAGAACGGTTCTTGAATTGAATATCAGACATCCTCAATATCTGTTATGGGCAAAAGTTAGTGTGTGTGTGTGTTTTATTTGAGATTGAACAAAAAATTATTCGACTAAAATGATGATTAAATTTGGCAATTTACCTAATACACGATCGATCGTCGCTTAGGTTGGGAATTAGTTGAGAGGGTAAAACAATGTTATAATGAAATTATTTGGTCTAGATGATTTGAAAGTATGACCACTTTGGTGTGGACCAAGAAGAAAGAACCACTCTCACCACTCTGACAGTTGTGACAGGTTAGACGTCCGGGTAAATACCCCTCTCAAGTGTCAACTTGAACTTGTCAGTTGAAAGGTTATTCCCTTCCAGTTATTCCGATACACTACATACGAAACTATATTTATCTTTTCTTTTACTCGTTAAATGTGACCGCTTTGAGAGATCGAGATCGAGCTAACATCAGTAACTTTCAATTTCGATTGTAGAAGTAGCCCGGACGGTACTGCGCTTTATGCTCCGCTCCGCCAAAAGTAATTTCGCTCCTAATTTGTGTTTAAAGCAGTGTTATGTTGTTGCCGGAGAAAATAGCTTGTTGATATTAATTAGAATCTAACTGTTATTTTATACTTACGCGATCAAAGAACTTTATATTACAATAAAGGGCTGTAGCAGAGTACTCTTCAAAATGATGAATCTCTCAGGTAAACTTGTTTAATAAATGCTTTTTCTTCTTTTGTGTTGAACCCCTTTCTAATTTCGGTTCGGAACGGTGCTTATTAATTGCCCAATAGCGCAAGTTATTTTTTATATCCAATTGTATTTGTGTATCACTATTTTTTAGATCCTTCTGATGATGAGTCCAGCAGTGACGAAAGCTCAGTTCCCGCCAAGCGGCCAAGAGCTGATACTTACGGAGCATCTTCAACTACCTCACATGGCTCAGGTATATACTGTTAAATCTCTGTATGGCTAGCCAGCCAAACATTTTATTATTGCTATTTCTTATTATCACTTTCTGGACGAGTTTGTGATGACGCGTGGATTAATATGAATTTAATTAATTTAATTTTTCATGTTCGTAAAGTAAAAAATGGTTGGTATAAATTTGCACGATCATATAGGCTTGGTCGGGAAGGGTATCAACATATAGAATATTAGTTTAAAAAAAACAGCTAATTTGAGTTCATACCAGACTAAAAAGAAAATGTTTTTGTATAGGGAGGGGTTCTCTGTCTTTTCACCAACAAATCTTTGACAAATGCATCATTTCGCAACCTATTATTAAGCAATCTGCTTTTTTTTCTGTAACAACAAATATTTCAGGGTTTTTATAAAACTTACCTAACCTAACCTACAGGGATCTACACAATGGTCCTTTAATAAATCCAGAATAATTTACAGTTTCAAAAATATGTTTTGGTTGTCAAATAATATGTTTGTGAATTGAATCATTTGTAAAACATTGGTTATGAAATGATAGGGAGGCCCTTTAACTTTTAATTTTATTTCCTTTAATTTTTTGTTATTATAACAGGTATAATAATGCATACTCTGGTAAAATTTAAAGTGTTTACCCATTATTGTTCATGAGGTACAGATTGTTGATAAACAAATGGAGACAGCCAATGATTAATAATAGGGCACCCTTTCGGTATGGCATACTAAAAAAAAAACAGCGCTTTGTCTGAGTAGATAGTTATTAAACACAGATATCATATTATTAGATAACACGAGAAGTAGAAACCAGCCCGCTATGCAATACAATAGTTGTGGTAGTTTTGCATACATTTTAACAACTGTTCTAACCTATTCAGTACTTCAAGAATCTGATGATGAACCAGCTGAAGCACCACATGCAAACTTTGCAACCGATAGCAAACATTCCAACAACAAGAGCTTAAATTATACAGAACAAAGCCCACATAATGACATCAGATTAAGCCGCAGCAGTCTCAGTGAAAACTGTTCCTCCCCAAGTGACCACTATGATGATTACCGAACAGGCCTTGATGAGGAACCTGATAATGGGGAAGGTTCAATGAGAGCTTCTTTTCAAGGAGGTGATGGTTTATCAAAAAGTTCTAGCATGCCCAATGAATGTGATGATGAAAAAGCAGAATATTCAGCAAAAATTAAACACATGATGAGCAGCATGGGCTATAAACCAGGTAAAGGTTTAGGAAAATTTGAACATGGGCGGACAGAGCCTGTTGAAGCCTCTACTCAGAAAGGCAGAAGAGGGTTGGGTCTCAAGTCATCTACTGTAGGTACTGTGCCTAAAGACTTTAAATGGTCTTCGGATGAAGCTAAACCAGAAGCAAAAGAAAAAGTGGTCAGTACTTAACAGCATATTTTTGTAATCAGTTATTTGTTTTGTAGGCAGTTATTTAAGAATTTGATGAATATTTTTTAAGCTATGGATGCCCCCTGGAGCTGAGCCATTATCTGGTGATCTTTTAGAAGAATGGCTTTGCAAAGGACCCAAAAAATTGACTATCGAAGATGAGACAGAATTTGTAGACCCTCAGGTATTAAAAGGAGTTTTGAATGCAAAGGTATTGATAATAGTCTAACTAAAGAAATATTTATGATCGCTTATTTCATGGTAAAAGCATTATAATTGAAAATCTATTTTTTTCAGACTATCTTTGACAGCTTGGATGATGAAGACCTTAGAAATGCTCGTTTCCGTAGCAACCCGTACGAGACTATAGGGGCATTAATATTTTTGAATAGAGCTGCAGTAAAAATGGCCAATATAGATGCACTATTTGATTTTATGTTTACGGAGCCTAAAACTCAGACTGGGAAACTGGCTATTGAAAAAGAGTTATTATATTTTGCTGATGTGTGTGCAGGTCCTGGTGGGTTCTCAGAATATGTTTTGTATCGAAAAGGATGGAAAGCAAAAGGTAAAAATCTTAAATTGTAATCTATATTCAGTTTCTCAATCTTTTAAAAGAAATATTTTATTTAATGTTTTATGTATTACTCCGCAGGGTTTGGCTTTACTTTAAAAGGTGGAAATGATTTCAAGTTGTCAGACTTCCATGCTGGTACACCAGAGACTTTTAACCCCTATTATGGAATAGAAAATGATGGAAATATCTTTAACCCTGCTAACCTAATGTCATTAAAGGATTACGTCTTGAAGCAGACGGATGACAAAGGAGTTCATTTTCTCATGGCTGATGGTGTAAGGATATTTTTTGGCATAAACCTTAGGCTTATATAATTGTAATACTATTGCTTTTTTTAAATATTTACAGGGGTTTTCGGTAGAAGGCCAAGAGAATATTCAAGAGATACTGTCTAAGCAGTTGTATCTGTGTCAGTGCTTAGCTGCCCTGATGCTCGTGAGGACAGGGGGGCATTTCGTTGTCAAGCTATTTGACGTATTTACACCGTTCAGCGTCGGGTTGATATACATCATGTATAGATGCTTTGAAAAAGGTATAATTTTGAGACTTATTACACAACTTGAATGTTTTATCAGAAATGATTGTATAAAGTCAACTAGCGCGTGTTTTTTATAAATTAATTTGTGTATGTTTGTTTTAAGTGTGTATCCATAAGCCTGTTACATCCAGGCCCGCTAATTCAGAGCGATACCTAATCTGTCTCTGGAAAAGATTGGGCACGGAGTCGGCCGAGCACCACCTTTACTCTGTCAATTCGATTCTGTGGGAAGGACGCGACCGCGATGATGACGTCACGGATCTCGTCCCCTTGACAGTGTTGCAGGAAGACAATGGGTTTTTCGAATACATGTACAACAATAATTGCCTGTAAGTATCCAAACATAAAATTATAATGACACTTTATGAACAGTCATAAATAAGATTCTAATTAATTCGATATTACTCGATGCACAACCTTTCACTTTTCTCAATCCCTCAAGGGTTAGCTGGAAGAGATCCCTTAAAGGGATAAGTTCGCCTTTGTACATTATTTTCTGGTATCTACATTGTATTATTATTATTTTTTTCTGTTTTATTTTGTACAATAAAGTGTTTACATACATACATACATACATTATTTTACCACCTCTTAGGAACACACGCTTAGGTAATATATATTTTTTAGGGTTCCATAGTCAAACTAGGAACCCTTATAGTTACGCCATGTCCGACGCCATGTTACGACGCCATGTTACGACGTGGGCGCTAACTATGGGCCTTATAAGGAAGCTCAAAGTCACTCAGAGGGCTATGGAGAGAGCTATGCTCGGGGTTTCTCTGCGTGATAGAATCAGAAATGATGATATCCGCAGTAGAACTAAGGTTACCGACATAGCCCGAAGAATAGCTAAACTTAAGTGGCAGTGGGCGGGGCACATTGCTCGCAGGACTGATGACCGATGGAGTCAGAAGGTTCTTGAGTGGCGTCCACGGACCGGGAGACGAGCTGTAGGTAGGCCTCCAACAAGATGGAGCGACGACCTTGTAAAAATCGCGGGAACGCGGTGGATGCGAAAAGCACAGGACCGGTCTGAATGGAGAGCCTTGGGGGAGGCCTATGTCCAGCAGTGGACGTCTTTCGGCTGATATGATGATGATGACGCCATGTCCGTCCGTCCGTCCATCCGTCCGCCCGTCCGCAGCTTAGCTCAGAGACTTGCTGTAATTTGGCATGAATATACATATTACTCACGCCAACAAAATGTGAAAAAAAAAATGTGCTTTCCCTACACGTAACCTGGGGATGTTTTTTTTTTCGTCTACCCCATAGTGTAGGGTGTCGTTGGATAGGTCTTTCAAAATATAATGGGTTTGTGGAAACATTTTTTCGATTAAGGGATCCGTTTATAAAATATTTAGCTTTAAAGCGCAAAATTTTGTTAGAGCCTGGTGTCCCCCCTCCCTACAGCCAAAACTACTTATCCTAAAAATCTTAAATGATAGCGCATTTATCGAATTTATACGGAAAACTATCACGACTAAGTAGACATCATTTGTTCTTGAGATACAGGCGATTAAGTGTTTATACCTACTAAAATCATCTAAGGCGACAGCAAATGACTTAAAATAGAAAATTAGTTTTTACTTGTTGATTTTTATGTTTGTAGTATTTAACAACTTCGGAACCCTACACTGAGCATGGTGGGCTTGCTGCAAGGGTTACTGCTTCATAGCCCTGAAGTGTTTGTTTTACTAGGTGGTAAATTTATTTTAATGCTTATAATATAACAAGTACTTTATAGAAAGTACTACGTAGTACGTACGTACGTAAGTGTTACATAGGTCCTCCACAACAGAAACAAGAAAATTGCCTTGCAAAACAAATGGGTTCTTGTAAGTACTTAAATTAAACATTCTTTTATTTCTTTAGCATTGGGGAAAAACAAATAAAGAATTTGCTTAAAATAGCTGAATTCAGTAAAAAAAAGGATTTGAAGGAGGGCTCGCAAGTCGAGATCAGGGCGCAGTGTTTAAATTTATGGAAAGTACGTAAGTGGCTGCTGTTCCTTACCGGTTACGGGTGAACATCTTACATTTCGAAACTAATGATTTGTATTATTCTACAACTATTATTTTGATCATCAGCTTCCTGACCAAATGAGGACGCAAGCAGAGAGGCGCAACCCTGAAGATACTCTTTCTAATATACTGAGCCTCATGCACAAGAGGCCGCGCGATGCTAGTAGCCCGCATGCATTTAAGAACTCGGTTCTAAATAAGCCTCCCAATTTCTTAGAAGAGGATTCGGACCTGGAAATCTTTAAGAATGTTTACGACTGGCACTTTTACTTCCTAAGTAATGGAAAAAGCAGTCCAGATCTGAAGTTTTTCATAGGTAACATGTTTTCCGCCTTCAATAGTGGTTACACAAGTCAAGCGACTCTGGATGATTTTGTAAAAATCACGTTTACATACTTAGTTTGACTTTCTTCCAGGCTGTGGAGGAAAGCAAGTGCATCAATTAGAAGGTTCAGGATGGAAAAGTGTTATCGATTTACACATCACCTTGCCAGCAAAAACGTTGTTGTACGGCGAGGTAAGTCAATGTCTAACGGCGAGTTGCAAAATCTTCAGTGATCTTATCCTTTGTTTACTATGTTTAGATCTAACTGCCTAGTCGGTTACTAAATTCTGTTACTAAGGTTTAATCAGTTTATTTTTTAATTTCAAAATATAAAAAAATTGAAAGCTTAATTAATGTAAAGTCAAGGGCAAAAATATGTGTACACTTTAGTACCTTGCCGCTTTAATCGCTGTCACAATTTCATATGACAGCTTAAACGTGACGTTAAATAGACAAGGTACTAAATTGTATACATATTTTTGGCCTTGACTGTACATCTTAGGGAACTAATAATCACTCACTAACTTTTTGAAAACGCTTTAAAAGTTGGTATGTCTTTGTTAACCAAGAAACATTTTTGTTTAATATTGTGAAGCCTCTCATCTTTGGGTACGTTCAGAGACTAGCATTATTTTCTTAACGACACTCAAAAACCAGCTTAGGAAGCACGAAATTTGGAGTGTTTTCGTATTGCTGCAAATTATGTGAAATCGTAAGGCCGATTTAATGAAATATGAAGATTGACCGGTGTTTAGGCAGATCTTTAGTTGCTCGGAATACATTTGTATCAGAATTTAAAGGTCTGGCCAATATGTCACGCAAATTTCGACTTACTACAGGAATTCTTACTAAAGTTGTAGCCGTTATCAGTATCGTCATCGTGCGTGATTTGACCCATGGATTCCTGCCCCGAATGGGAATGCTTAAAGCTCTTACATCAACATATTGCAATAGTAAAAAATACATATAACGCTTCTTTTTATTCTATATAAAATAAGGTTTTGATTGGTGTACTTATAGGTTTATGAAACTCTTTTATTTCTTTTTAAATTGTAATAAATCTCAGCAACAGAACTTAGTAACCGACTAGGTACTAAGTAATTGCATGTAATGAATGACATATCAATCGATTATTTCCGTTCTCAAAGACGACTGGGATTACTCGTTACCTTTTAGGGTCAAACAACTTTTCTTTGTAGCTCGTTGCCATGGTGACGTCTTCTGGGTCACTCTTTAAAACCACGATTTTAAAGTATATAAATCCAGCAAACATCGGCTTTTGTGGCAATTACAAGCCCATTCTTTTATGGGTTTTCTTCCAAGCGTATTAGTAGTGTATATTATAACCATTTTTCTAAGCAACTCTATCACTGTTGTCTCCTGGCTTACGGGACAGAATAACAACAACGAAAAGTTGATCCACCCTTTAAATATATTATGTAATAAATTGGACATTGTATACAGAAATAGAACCTCATTAAAATATATACGTATTCAAGTTATTATCTAGCTGTATTTTTTTCTAGATTGTAAAGGAATATCGTGGTCTAGGCAGAAATCAGATGTTCAGTAAAGCCTTACATGTCATAGATGCCTTGATGCTTGGGGGTACCGACATTTCCCACCTACCTCTGTCTGAGAGGTAAGCTGATGCAAATAAGATACTAATGTACATTATTATAACTGATGGTCAAATCATTTTGTACAATTTAACACTTCAGTTTCTTTTTAGGATACACCAATGTGGATTATTTTGCTCGGCTCTTGATAAACCTTATGAAAAAAATAATGCACTACCAATTAGGTGCAAAAGACTTTTTAATATGGAAGACTTTCCTTCAGTGATCAATAACTTGGAGTGTCGAGCTATGAAGACAGTGAGGAAGGCTCTCACACTCGATATACCTGACAGAATTACAAATACCGAAATGTTCCATGTTGTTGGGTCAATACTCTTTATTAAGGAGATAAAAGGTTTGTTTCACTGGACGTGTTACACGAAGTTGGATATTTATTCTATTCACCGGCGGCGATCAGCCGATCAACACCCGAACGTTATCTTCGAACACGCTCGCCGTGTCCTCTGATTACATGCGTCGTCCGGGTCTTTGCTTAAGTAAAGACTGTGTTTGGTGGCACGTCTCATCGCGTGCCCTTGGCTTTGAATGCATTAAGTCAAAGACAAAGATAATCTTTAATCGTTAATCTTTATGCATTTTTTTCGCAATGACCAATCGACCGATTGTTTCAGAACCATGGCAGGCTCATATCTCAAAATCAAGTGGACGTAAGTACTATTTCAGAATGGGCAAAGACAAGAAACCGTTGAGCGAGTACCACATCGTAGAAGATGCGGGGCTGGACATGGTTGAAGCGTATTCTCAGAGGGTTATGTGGAATTGGGAAGAAGCCGCCTGCGCCATTTTCGAACGAGTGGCGCATAGAGGAATCACCAGGTCGCAATTAGAGGACCTTATTGAACATAAGACCAAAAGATGATTACGTAAAATGATTTTTATTAATAAAGTGCTTAAAGAGAATTGTGTATTTGTTTACTAAAGAGAATAAGTGAAATTCTGTTCAACTCTTCTCAAAATACATTTTGCATGACGCAAATTCCGTGCATGGCGTGAATAAGTTGATAACTCGAAATGTAAATTTAATTAAACTTGTATTTACAACAAATTGCATATAGTTCAAATTACTTAATTATTTTTTAACGAGTTATCAACTTATTCACGCCAGCCACGGAATATTGGCTATTGAAAATAGACGCTCAGTGACAGATAACTGGTAAAATGCAATAATAATATGAAAGAAGAGAAAACGGGAGACTCGCAATTGTAAGACAATATCGAGAAAAAATGCGAATGGGAAGCTTTTTAGGTACCTATCTACCCGGTAATAAGAAATAACGATATGAGTTTTCTGTACCCATTTTTGCATGCCGCCATTAAAATAGTGCATTATTGCCTTTAGACTATGGCTTAGCCAAAATAATAGAAACGAGACCTGAGGATGCAGCCCCCAAAATCCGTCCCTGCATCACAGAATAAGTAATAGTACGAATAAGTACTTTTGTTTTTATTCAAAACAGTGCCACCGCGTGAGAGTGCCAATAATCTTAAATAATCGTGTATTACCAGTCTTTAACTCATGCATTTTTTTTTACAAATATGACTTGTTATATTATCAGACCGTAACAAATATCCGCTCTTACCGGAATTTGAACCCAGGACCGTTGGCTTCGTAGGCAGGGTCACTATCAACTAGGCTAACGTGTCGTCAAGTGAACAAATAAAAATATTTGGTGCTGTCTTAGATGATTTTTAGTAGGAATAAAACTTTAGTCATTACTCATTCCGGAATAATATTATTTTATTCCAATAATTTCGGAATGAATCTCAGTATATTTTTTCCCATGTTCCTTAAAAATAGTAATCCATGATGAAAAATGGTTCTCTTCTTTCTTTGGCACATTCCATATACGTTCTATATGATACAATTAAAAAAAAAGATATTTTAACATTAATTGCCATGAAGAGAAATTTCCAAGTGATTTTTGATATTTTAAGAACAACCCTAGCTGTCAAATTCACCGGTTTGTTTACTTTTAAAATATTGTAAATAAAGGGCAAATCGTATTAAAATCTTGATCTATGGATTAATAATAATGTACTACATTATGTACGTCCCCTAATAATGACAAAACTGACCAATATTTTAACAAATACGTAACCTTACCAGTGAAATGTTAAATATTTCTGTTTTTTGCTGTTTCCTGCACCACATCCTAACAAACTACACTTAAGAGACATTACGATGAAGTTTCTCTTTCAAATCATGTGTAACTTTTGGCAATATATAATACGGAAAACAAGATATTAATCATTTTTTAAGTGGATTCGGCACGGTTGACACATCAGATACTTATGACAAGCTAACTAAACATGGCTGACTAGGCATGTTAGGTATTTGTATGATCGTCAAATTATAATTGTTGCCATTATTGCACTGGCTGACGTACTGTCATCTCTTTTTACTTAGGAACATAGAACTAAGTTAAAAAGAGATAACATTATTTTTGAGTGTTTGATGTCAGAAGGCATTTGAAGGTATTTACATAACTGATTATTTGTATATGTCAACGTGCCATATCCATTCTCTTCCTATATTATTGCGTTGCAATTATTGTTGCAAATTATATTTTTTACATTGTAACCCCATTGATTTAAATGTCAAATTGTCAAAACATGTTGCAGGTATTTGAGCGCGATTTCGCGATTTGTTCGTTAAGAATAATCTCGTCCTTTCATTAGTTAGTTTTCATTACAAACATTTTTAAATTGTTAGACTACCCGTCACAGAACCGAAACTAATTAGGGCTATATAAATTAATTTACAATGAATCAGGATACTACGAAAAACCTTCCGTGGTAAGTGCAAACCGGTGTCACTCCGCATCTTTGTAATTGATCGTTGTTTGTTGTTTTTATTTGCTGTTTTGCGTATAGGGTCGAGAAGTATCGTCCATCAAAGCTAGAAGACTTGGTATCTCATGATGACATAATTAACACAAGTAAGTTTTACATGAGAACATCAATTTAATTGTACTTAGGTTAATAATAGGCACCGAGCATATATAAAATAATACAATTGTTCCAGTAAAGCTGTTTATGGAAGAGAACCAATTGCCCCACCTGTTGTTCTATGGCCCTCCCGGAACAGGCAAGACATCAACAATTTTGGCTTGTGCTAGACAGATGTACACTCCGCAGCAGTTCAATTCTATGGTAAATATATTTTAGCATTAATCATCAATTGGCTTGATTTTCTTATTTTACTAGATTTGTTGACCTTATCATTAATGCTCATTAGGCTTTACTTTTTCCTTTAGCATTGCACATGTGAAAATAGTTTTGTTTAAGGTTTATGGGTAAGGTCCAAAAAGTTAGGCATGCTAACATTGCTAACTCCAGCAATTTAATTTTTGTCCTTTTGCATACAGCTTAGTATCAAGTGACAGATATTAATAAATTTTCGTAATTAACTGATTATAGGACATATGTTCATCGGCTTTTAGTTTACTGTCATTCGTTTTTGATCACTGAATAAAATCAATTTTCAAATGTAGACAACCCGCACAATTGCCTGCCCGGGTCTGAAAGGGTTATGCAACTTTAGTTGTGCAACAAAAATTAGGATTACATACAATTGTAAGGATACTTTTTGTCACACAATGGAACTTTTTTCGAATTTTTTGTTTGTGTTTTAACTACACTTAACTATGGTCCAACTTTTTGGCCCTCACCCTAATGCTCAAGATAACTTGATAGCAGCATACTTTCATCATACCATCTACACCCTGGTCCAATAATGTGCATTATGTCCATCTGGAATAATTTACCATTCATGGTGAAGGTTTCTTTAAATAGTTTCAGAGATTACCTTTCACATATAAAAAAAGTTTCAAAATCTGTTTTGATTCTTTATAATAATAGTATAGATGACACAGATAACATGTTAGAAAGCAAAGTATCAAAATAATTTGTGCCCAGTAGTAGGAATGCTAAAAAAGTGAAATAAGCTGATTATTGAGTAATATATTTTGAAGGTGCTGGAGCTGAATGCATCTGATGACCGAGGAATAGGAATTGTGCGAGGGCAGATACTCAGTTTTGCATCAACTAGAACAATATTCAAAGCTGGTCCAAAATTAATTATCCTAGATGAAGCAGATGCCATGACCAATGATGCACAAAATGCTCTTCGAAGAAGTAAGTTTGTGTTGTTCATTTATTTCTGATGAATACAGCTTTATCCATACAGGCCTTATCTAATGGTATATGTTTAATGGTTTACCAGATTATCTTATAAATAATGCACAGAAATAGGTTTAATTACCAACAATAGTAAATTATCACCAAAATGTATAATAACACGTTTTTATTTACAACCACTTAAAGCAGGCATCCAACACAAGCACTAGTACATAGGTCATTGGAAAAAGGTGTCAAGGAGTGGATCTGTTATTAAACAGTTAACCAAAAAATTTCACACTATTACACTTCATCTGGTAATATCTCATCATTTTATAGCAATCAGTAGCTTATTTAGGTGGTAATAGTGACTAAATTTGATGGCTAATATTTGGTGGATGTTTACTTAATTTGGTTCGCTTTTACAATGAAAAGTACAGACATCACTAAAATAGTAAGGACTGTTACAAATTATAACATTTATAGCTCATTATTTTCCTCGCTAAGATTTGTTGGTTATTTTCTAAATTGAAGTTCTGAAAGATAATTTAGGTGCTTTATATG
Source organism: Acleris holmiana (assembly GCA_949316455.1). Classification (NCBI taxonomy): domain Eukaryota; kingdom Metazoa; phylum Arthropoda; class Insecta; order Lepidoptera; family Tortricidae; genus Acleris; species Acleris holmiana. The sequence continues at coordinate 7,944,544 of OX438773.1, read as the reverse complement.
TGTTGCCTTATCTAATGCTGCCTGGACTGGGCACACTTATTCACACCTTAAAATTATTGCTCTCAGGTAAGCAGGTTTCCTAATGCTTGAACTGAACAGCATTCTTAAATTACAAATTAAATTACATATGAGTTAGAATTTTTTGAACTGACAACCCTCTGCTAAAGATTTGCCCATCTGGAACACTATTCCATTTTCTCCCACTGTATAACATGTCAACATTTCACCTATTTTTTTATTTTTAACTTTTAACCAGGCAATGGGCACATGCTAGTGGAAAAAAAAAACAAGTATTGACCCAACAGAAAGCATATTCAAAAGGACAAAAATAACAGGCCTGGCTAGGGGTTAAAAACACTCTCAGTACAAGAGATTAGAATAATCTTGAATGCGGTAAAGTTTTATTCTTTACTGCTTTCAAGAATCAAAAGTGCTTAAAAGTAAGTCATACCTAGGTTTACAGAAACACATTTTATTTTAAAGGTTGCATAAAGTAGGTTCACTCTTAGTTTAGCCACGTCTGTCTGTCCGCGGGTAATCTCAGAAACCCTTGGTACTATAGAACTGTAATAAGTAGTTATAAATTTCAGTAATGCGGACAAAGTTTACTTATACTATAGATTTTATAATACCTACTTATTCTAAGATTTACTCAAAATCAAGTCATACATACATACATACATACCATCACGCCTTCATTCCCAGAGTGGGGTAGGCAGAGCTACCAGAAATTTCAACAACTACAAAAAGAGTTGTTGGTAATTCTGTAACCACATTTTGCACAAACAGGCTAAGGTGTTTACCAGTGTGTTAGTGATAGGTTGCAAGCCCATCGCCTAACAGTACAAGAAGCCTTAATTCCCTTAGTCGCCTCTTACGACTTCCACTGGAAGACATGGAGTGGCACTATTCTAACCCGGCAACCACACGGGCCAAAATCAAGTCAGTTATGTAAAAACACATGATGCACTGAATTATGTGATAAAAACCGGGCAAGAGCATGTCGGACCATGCTCAGTGAAGCCGTTAAGTACTACAATCGTAAAAATCAACAAGTAATAACAAATTTTCTATTTAAAGTCAATTGGTGCTGTCTTAGACGATTTAAGTAGGTATAAACAGTTTAATCGCCTGTATCTCAAGAACCAATGATATCTACTTAGTTGTCATAGTTTTCCTTTAAAATTCGTTATATGCTCTTTCATTTAAGATTTTTTTCAGATTTTTAGTATTTATAGTTTTGGCTGTAGGGGGGAGGGTCTAACAAAAATTTGCGCTATAAAGCTTAATATTTCATAAACGGATACTCAACCGAAAAACTGTAAACTCGTAATATTTTTGAAAGACCTATCCATCGATACGACACCCCACACTATAGGGAAGACGAGAAAAAAAATACATTCCCACGTTACTTGTAGGGGAGGTACCCTAAAAAATTTTTTTTTACATTTTACTGTACCACTTTGTCGGCGTGACTAATATGCATATTCATGCCAAATTACAGCTTTCTAGTACTAAGAGTCTCTGCGCTAGGATGCGGACGGACGGACGGACATGGCGAAACTATAAGGGTTCCTAGTTTGACTACGGAATCCTAAAAATGCAAATTCCTCCAACTCGTACAGTAGAATGATTTTGAGTTTACCACTGACAGATGGATTGCCTTCATTTAATTTTCAGCTTTAAGCTAATAAAAATACAATTGTTATTACTAAATCGCTAGACGTGGTTAACAGTATTAAAATTAAATGAAGGCAAACTCTCTGTCAGTGGTAAACTTACAGTAATCGTACTGGGCTGGAATTCTTTATGGTACCTACTCGTTAATAATGATATCGTCTTTGACGTGTTTCCGTATTGTCAACGTTTGATAACTCTTATGTCATTTACAATAATGGCGACTGTGACATAAACGATTCTAAAACACGTCAAACGCAATATCGGTATAGTTATAACACAGTAGAATAGAGGCCCTGTACATTATATTATGAATGGTATTTTTCCTTAGTTTCCCGTCATGTGCGACTCGCCCTGTTGCCATAGCAATCCACTTGTGCAAACATTACAAAACTTTTGTAAGAAAATGGAACACTCATACCATTTTAGATCTTAGATTAGTTGTAAAAATAAAATATCGCAGTAAACAAGCAAAACAAATTAAGTGTTAAATATATCAAAAATAGATCTTTATAAATGTGCTTTTTTTCACATAGTAAATTATTATAAAACCAAAAGTAAAGAAAAGTTACTTGGAAAGATGGTTATTTGAGGAATTTTATAGTTTTCAAGATTTATAAAATATGTCTGATAGTGAAGATGATGATGTTCAAAATAGAATTGTTAAAATCACTGTGGTGGGAGAACCTTCTACTGGCAAAGTAAGTAACCTAGGTTAATATTATTTAGTGTAAATAAATTGCCTGCAGCACAATTTGGATCAGATAATTGTATTTATTTATTTATTATGCACAAGCAGGACAAAGCTGATGTGTGCATATCATTTTTACTTGTGTTATTGTATAGTTTTAATGTATATCCAGTCTGTTTTTAAAAGAGTTTACTGAGGGTGCACTGATCACTATCTCGAGCAGCTGTTCCACACTTAAACAACGCTGTTAGACTAGGGTTTGCTACCACTTAAAGTATGTATGAGTTTTGTAGTGTGTCCGCTCAGTCTCTCATTTCTGTTCTGGGTAAATATGCCACCAAGTGCTGATACATCATAGAGTCTATTAAGGACTTTGTAAGTCACACTCAATCATATCCCCATGCTGTCTTCTCTGTCAACCCTAAATCCTTTAACCTTTCTTCATATTCTTTGTTATGAAGAGATGGAATTATTTTTGTAGCTCTCCTCTGCACTTTCTCTAACAGAAGAAGAATACGGTCCAAGTCCTGTTGAATTATGCTGTGACTGACTAGTGAATCACGTCTGAGTTTTTCATTTCCGTTGCTTCAATAAATAATAATAAATATCAGGGGACAATCTCACACAAATTGACCTAGTCCCAAACTAAGCTCTAGGCTTGTACGATGGGTAATAGACAACGATAAACATACTAATAGAGAAATTCATACTTAAATATACAACGTGTTACAAAATACCCCGTAAAAAATATAATAAATTATCAAAGCCAAAAATATTCTCAACCCTAGTAAGCTGTCATGTCAGGGAACCGGAGTTAGCATAGATTATTTTAACGGAGAGGCCTACTTATCTATTTTGATAATTGTCAACTTTAATGGTTTCTCTGTTTTTCATCCACAAAGGTTTGCTATCTCAATACTAGGATGTCTTTTTCTTAAGTACTAGCTTCAAAAATCGTCACGACGGAAAAAATATTATGTTATCTGTTTCAAATTTTCTTATCGATATTCTACAATTATTTCGTGTTTTTTTTCCAAAATGACGATATTTTCTAACTCGGAATATTACGATATGCTGTTATGCATAGGCCATGAAGATAGCAATTTGAATCGTGCTCGCGAACTGTATTCAACACTGGCAATGATTTATCGATGGAAGACCACCCACTGAACAGCGACGGTGACCTTCATACCAGTGTTTTTTCAACATGTCAAGACACCTACATTCAAACTTTAATCGGTCTACTAAACGCGGAAGTCCAAGCACAGTGGATGTCAGGCAGGCTGAATTAGTGTTAGAGCATTCTGAAGAAGAGCCAACACGAGTGCGAGACGACCCGGAGCAAGATTCGGTATGAACCATGTCGCAGTTTGGCGAATTCTTCGTGACGACAATCGTCACCTTTATCACTATCGCCGTACATAAGTGCTGATACCCTCCGATCTTGCACCCAGGAGGAACTTCTGCGAGTGGTACCTCAGACAGTTGAGAGCCCTAATTACTTAAACTATGTTCTTTGGACGGATGATGCAACATTCACGAGGTCAGGACTTTCAAATTATGTTAGGTTAGGTCTTTTAAAATCTTCCAAAACTCGACTTGTAATATCTATCTAAATAATCGAATTCTGAACAATTTGTTATTATGTCTCTTTATCGTTCCATGAATTAGGTAAAAATGTACATAAACATTCTGCGTAGTTTACTCTTTAGTTTTACTGAAATAGGGTTTGCACATGAATGAAAAAAATAATGGTTTTATTTTTTTTGACGGTAAGCCATACAGTGATACTACGGTTCTTAAAATATTGTAAATGGACTCGTTGTAAGGCACCATTTAACCCCCTTTCGGCTTTACGGGTACTTTTATAACACCCTGTACCTATATAGAAAACATCCAAGACTCGGGAACAAATATTCGCGTTCATCAGCGGGCTTCGGAGACAGGGTCACTCCCAACTAGGCCAACGTGTCGTCTTGTGTAAATGTTTATATTTTATGTCGTTAATCTTTATACCTTTTTAACCGACGTCGAATAGGTATGTCAAAATCGGTGGCACCGACAAGACGTCAGTTTGGATAATAGAATGTCAGTTTGGATAATATTTCATTTATAATTAATTCAGTTAACGGAACAAGGAGATTTTTGAGGACCGTTTTTTCACTAAATATGCTTGCACGGCTTGTTTATTGACTCGTGATTATAATAATAGGGTTTAAGCGGTGACAGTTTTGTTTGTTCAGAGCAGCCTGTGCGCTCGGTTCCTGGGCACGGGCGGCGCGGCGGGCGCGGCGGGCGCGGGGGGCGCGGGCGGCACGGCGGGCGCCGACGTGCTGGCGGGGCAGTGCGCGGCGCTGCGCCCCGTCGTGCCGCTGCAGCTGTGCGACGTGGCCGGCGCCGCGCGGACCACCAACATGCTCGGGAATTACCTCTATTCCTCTGATGTGAGCCAGTCGTTGCTAACTACACAACGTATCGCTAATACGTTGTTCGTGTGCCAGTTTTTAACATGTATTTTGGACCAAGTCATATCATTATATCATGTCATAAGTACATAGGTAGTATAAAATAAATTCGCAGAGTTGCTTCTGATGTGGTTTTTACCTTGTGCATCTTATATCAATATATAAAAATAAATCCCTATTTCCCTTGGTCACGGCATCATGCATGAAGGGTTGGACTGATATCGCTAGTGCATTTTTTTCATATGTAAGAAAAAAAATGAAAAATACACCGGGAACGTCTAAAATTTGCAGCGCCACAGCGGCAAAGCCACCGACGGGTAGCTAATAATACATAAAAATCAAACCGAGGTAAAGGTAGGGCGGAGGTCGCTAGTTCGAGACAAAATCCCAGTTACTACCAATAACCAAACTGCCTCCTAATAATAATAATTACTATACTCATATTTCATTTAACTTATGGAATGCTACCTAATTGGCAGCCATACAATTAATATATTTTAGCTTGCTGGTTTCTCGCATGAAAATGTTAAAATAGTCTCATTATTTGTTTGTTACAGGTTGTTTTATTTGTTTATGACTTAACGAACCTACAAAGTTTTGAGAACCTGAGTATATGGGTTAGCACGGTCAAGAGTATTTTTGATGCTGAGGTTAAGAAGCCTCTGCTAGCCGTGTTTGGCAATAAGTCTGACCTCGAGCATCAGCGGGCCGTGAGGCTCTCCTGCGTGCAGAAGTTTGCTTCAGAGCATTTACTAGAAAACTACAAAGGATCGGCGAGAACTGGAGAAATGGTATATATTTGCAGTTGAAACTTAATAAACAGGGTTGTTATTGAAGAAAGCCTTAATTAACTTATTAGTAAATAAATTAGTTTTAATTGAGTGATTCATTTCCTGCGCCTGGCGTTCATAGCAATGTCACAGAATAAGTAAGAAATGTCTAGAAGACTACTTTTTATCTCGAGTTATCTCATGGATTCAAAGACACAAACTTCGTCATATAAGCCAAACGATGCTCACTGCTAGAAACGGATCTTTCCTAAGGATCTCCACGACGGTCGGTTTTGTGTATTGATCTAGAGTTTTGTCCAGTCCAGTATGTGTTAATATCGGCCGTTTTAACCTACTATCTTCCCAGGATTGTTATAAGACATACCTAACGTTACCTCTAGGTGCTACATAGTGGGATCTCTATAAATGTTTTCAAAAGTAACTTGAGTAATTCATAACCATGCCAAACTATAGCTTTGTGGTACCAAGAGTCTCTAAGTTAAACCGCGGACGGACGGACATGGCGAAACTATAAGGGATCCTGGTGACTACAAATGAAACAGTTGGGAACGAAAATCTAACCTTGTAATAGGTTACCATTTTTGTGAAATAACAATTCAGCGCACCGGATTCATAGCTTGCATAGCAAAATCTAGTGTAAATAACATACGTATAAGTTAGAAGAGTTAAATTTGTACGTATCCGACGACCTGGTAAGGATTGTGGGAAACCGATGGATGCGAGTACCACAATACCGGGCGCGTCGTGGAGATCCTTGGGGAAGGCCTTTGTCCAGCAATTGACGTCTTTCGGCTGATATGATGATGGTTACTTGTACGTAAGTAGAAGTATACTTGTTATCTTGATTTATTATACTCTTGTTCGTTCAGTCTAGAATGATCCCCGTGGCAGCAGTTAGGTCACTTCGATAGAAATTAACTGCTTAACAGTAACCATTTCGGCTTCACCAGACTATAATTCATAACTGTTGCAGCATTTGTTCTCATTAAATATATTTTTATACCATTTGGAAGAAATCTTGTGATACAATAGGATTTTTTGTGACCTTTCCAAAGCTTTCGATTGCGAAAATCATGCGACTCATAATAACATTTAAACTTTATAGTCTGTTCCCTAAGTCTGCTTTTGTCTTCATATCTTAGTTATAGGTTATAGAACGCAAACATTTGTTGTAAACCAAACAGTCTATTGGAGCTGCAGTTAAATTAGGTGTTCCTCAGGGCTCTATATTAGATCCTTTATTATTTTTTGTTTAAATTAATTACTTCTCACCCACGGAAAATAATTTATAAGGTAGACGGAAAACCCGTCGAATACAGTAGGATAAACGCCACGCTAGGTAAAGTACTTAATTGGTTTACTAGTAACAATTTGCTAACTGGGTTAGGTTCACTTTGCCTTATGTTAGACCGGTAGAATCAAGCACAAAGTTCGGCAGCCTACGCTTTTAGGAAAGTCAGGCAACTAACCAATATTGAGTCAGCTCGCTTAGTTTATTATAGTTATTTTCAAAGTCTTATCCCTTAAGAGCATTATTCAAAGAAATTAATATCTTGACTGTAATGTCACAATTTATTTAAGCGAATATTATTTATGTTATTAAGAACCAAGACTCCTTAATTAAGAATTGTGACATTCATAATATGAATACAAGAAATAAAAATAAAATTGCCATTAGTAAAATTTGTGTCCGTTAAGAATATAAATCATTTGTAGGTGTATTGCATTCTTTTCT
>OX438773.1:7914532-7936985 GCA_949316455.1 Acleris holmiana | reverse complement strand
AAAACTTTCTGATGAGAGTGATGTTTCTTGATCTAATTAATTATCATTTATTAATTTGTGGTATCTATTTAGAAAGTACCTATAATTTTAGAATAATTATTGTAGTAATCGAGAAGTACACGGAGAACGTGCGGTTCTGCATCATCTGCAACTACCTCGGCAAGATCATCCCGGCGCTGCAGTCGCGCTGCACGCGCTCCGGTTCGCGCCGCTCAACTCCGCGCAGGTGGTGCCTCGCCTGCACGACATCGCCGAGAAGGAGGGCAAGTCACTTTAATCTTATCTATATTATTCTGTTTACGTACTAGCATTTTCCCGACTTTTGGAATCAACAAGGTTTACCGTTTTGTCGTCTCATGAAAGCGGGTGGGGCCATACTTGTGTGAGTAGTTGTCATCGTCGCCAAAAATCGCCCGTAGTGTGCGTGTCTTACACATTACAACTACAAGTATGGCCCGTCCGCTTTCGTGAGTTAAAACAACTGTACAGGTGCGAGATTCTATCTACACGGCAAAACCTTACTGCTTTTGATGTGTGTTCCGTATCGTAAATGTCTTGATAGCTCTTATTTACGAGACAGTAATGGCGGCTGAGTTAGAACAATACAATTACTCGTCATAGGCAATATAGTTTTACCAAATTGAATAGTGGCCCTGGGAGGCTTCCATGACATGGCTAATCAATTCAGTTTACAGTGAGAGATAGAGACAGGAGCCGTGTAACTGCTATAGCTCTATCCCTTACACTCTTCCTAAACTGAAATGCTGAGGCATGTCATGCCCTGGTTTTAGTTGTTCGTTACTGCGTATTTAAGGGAAAAGTCTCCTCAAAACTCGAACATTTAAGTATAATATTACCTATTTTCTACTTTTAAGGGTATTCTCCCGCATGAAATGCGTTTATTGTTATTCTCTCGGAAGATATTATTTTTAAGAACAAAAAAATATTTTTACTGCCTAAAACTATTTGTATCTCCAGAAAATGTAATTAGATGCGTATCGAAGCTATTAGGCACTCTTGTTGACTCGCAGACTTATCTTTACGGAAAAGATAACATAGTAGATATATACTGGCGCACTGATTACATTATTTATATTAATGAGCTCGAGTAAGAATAAATATTAATAAGTTAATGTTATTTTAATGTAGACTGTAATTAGCCACTCGAATCAGTTTTTTATCGTTGAGATAATGTTGATTTTTGGAAAGTCAGGTTACGTGAGCGATAATAAATTAAAAGAATAAGTAAATTCTTTGTTTATGAAAGTCACTGCATTTAACTAACGTGTTTCTTTGTTTATGTTATAAGGTGTAATATTGTACCTTCGATACTTGGATCCGTGTCCGTTTTTCTGTAGATTCATGGTTTAAATTGTTAACTTATTGCGCATTTCTGATCATCTTGCCGGCGCGGTCCACCTGACGGTTATTGGGACTCGTTTGGTCATGAATTATTCCTGAAATATGTTATTTAACTTGGTATATGAAACGTTCACAGCTTGACCGACTGACTTTGGGGAAGTATATCTTCTTGAATATATGAACTCCGCGATGTCGCGGGCTTCCAGTGTGTTTACCTACATTTTTCCTTTTGATTCTTGCTACTTTTATGATTATTTCGGCATTTAAAGCAGATATTTTTCACTTTTTGTTTATTTTCTTTCAACTGACAATATTGTTATTTTCATTGTCTTGACAACGGGCAGAGACAATATCTTAGGTTTTATACTGTAACATGGAGTTAATATGATTGTTTTCCATAGAATTAATTCCTGGCATGTGTAATTTTGTAATTTTATAAACTTAGAACTTCCAAATTAAAAAAATAGAACACCAGGGTATATAAAGGGTGGCTCAGACTAGAGCCATTCATTCTTTCTCCAGTTTCCGAGTTGAAACGTTAGAAATCGGCCTTGTGCGGGGCCAAGTCAGGCCCCGCACCTCAAGAAGCCTCTATCTCGTTCCTGCTTGCTCCGGGACCGTTATTCTCTATCTCCACACCTCGATCACGTTCCTGCTTGCTCCGGGACCGTTACTATCTCCGCACCTCAAGAAGCCTCTATCTCCACACCTCGATCACGTTCCTGCTTGCTCCGGGACCGTTACTATCTCCGCACCTCAAGAAGCCTCTATCTCCACACCTCGATCTCGTTCCTGCTTGCTCCGGGACCGTTACTATCTCCGCACCTCAAGAAGCCTCTATCTCCACACCTCGATCACGTTCCTGCTTGCTCCGGGACCGTTACTATCTCCGCACCTCAAGAAGCCTCTATCTCCACACCTCGATCACGTTCCTGCTTGCTCCGGGACCGTTACTATCTCCGCACCTCAAGAAGCCTATCTCCACACCTCGATCTCGTTCCTGCTTGCTCCGGGACCGTTACTATCTCCGCACCTCAAGAAGCCTCTATCTCCACACCTCGATCACGTTCCTGCTTGCTCCGGGACCGTTACTATCTCCGCACCTCAAGAAGCCTCTATCTCCACACCTCGATCACGTTCCTGCTTGCTCCGGGACCGTTACTATCTCCGCACCTCAAGAAGCCTCTATCTCCACACCTCGATCTCGTTCCTGCTTGCTCCGGGACCGTTACTATCTCCGCACCTCAAGAAGCCTCTATCTCCACACCTCGATCACGTTCCTGCTTGCTCCGGGACCGTTACTATCTCCGCACCTCAAGAAGCCTCTATCTCCACACCTCGATCTCGTTCCTGCTTGCTCCGGGACCGTTACTATCTCCGCACCTCAAGAAGCCTCTATCTCCACACCTCGATCTCGTTCCTGCTTGCTCCGGGACCGTTACTATCTCCGCACCTCAAGAAGCCTCTATCTCCACACCTCGATCACGTTCCTGCTTGCTCCGGGACCGTTACTATCTCCGCACCTCAAGAAGCCTCTATCTCCACACCTCGATCTCGTTCCTGCTTGCTCCGGGACCGTTACTATCTCCGCACCTCAAGAAGCCTCTATCTCCACACCTCGATCACGTTCCTGCTTGCTCCGGGACCGTTACTATCTCCGCACCTCAAGAAGCCTCTATCTCCACACCTCGATCTCGTTCCTGCTTGCTCCGGGACCGTTACTATCTCCGCACGTCAAGAAGCCTCTATCTCCACACCTCGATCTCGTTCCTGCTTGCTCCGGGACCGTTACTATCTCCGCACCTCAAGAAGCCTCTATCTCCACACCTCGATCTCGTTCCTGCTTGCTCCGGGACCGTTACTCGATCTCACGGGCCTCTATTCGGGTCTATCTGCTACTATACTTCTACTAAGAGGAGCGTTGCTGCCATCGCTACGCACTACTGCGCAAGTGGTGTTCACTGGAGCTCTCTTCAGTCGTCTACTTCACAGAAAAGAACTACTCTCTGCTATCTCCCTGGTGTTGTTAGGGACCTATTTAATTAGTTAGAAATTTTATACTGCTAATTCTGTGTAAAGCTAAACAAGTGCTCAATAAATAACCCTGACCCTGACCTAACTCTTTTATCTCTCTCAACCCTCTTTACGTACCTGGTCTTCCGAGCCTTCGGAAGGTCAGGTGCCTCTACAAATTTCCTCCGTCTGTTATCTGGTCTTCCGAACCTTCGAAAGACCACGTAACACGACAAAGATTATAACATAAACAAAGAAACACGGTTAACTATTTAGGTGGGTACCCTAATGCCACCACATTTTTTTTACTGAAAAATGTAAAAATCCCATTCAATATGTGAAACGTTTTTGATTTCAATCTCAATCGGGCGGGGCAATTGAATTTGGGTACACCTAAAAAAACCTCGCTCGCTTTTTCCTTTTTATTCGCAAGAAAAGTTTTTATAAGGATCTAATTTAAAGCATTTCATGATTAACCTCGGTGCCGTCGTGTTGAACCTCTTGGAAAACTTTGGGAAAATTTGGTTTTCCAAGAGGACGTTAGGTTGGTTGGAAGTGCTGTATTCATTAAATTGTAGCTAATAAGAATTGGTCGCATGCTTAAAATACTCTAAAATAATACATTTAATGTATTGCGATGGTTTTTAATACATTACATTTAAATCACAGATTATAAAAAAACGTCTTTCCAAATAACTTCGCCATTTTTCCGTAGTGGGTAGGCGAGGATAGTTTCATGTAATAAATTAGTTTCATCACAAAAATTATTCCTTCCAGACCCACCGTACCCCTCGGCCGTACCACTGGTGGTACTTTGACCAATTATTACTATTAAAATCGAATTTAACGGAGTCGACGGAGTTCTGCTATCGCAGAGCTCCTACTTCTGGGTAGTTTGGCCCTCCGGGCCTGCTGAAGAACTAACATAACCTAAACCTACCTCATATTTATGAAACTAATGTTGGTCAGTGGTACGGTGGGTCTGCACCCAAATTATTAACATTTATCAGTTTTATCACACATAAATTAAAAGTGAGAGGGTCTCATTAATATATAAATTTAATCATAAGAATTAAATTCCATTTGTAAAAAATAAATAATATTTTTTACTAAACAACAGCTGTCTTCGAACGAAGGTGTCACCTAGCTATCTAAATTGTACTAACTATTGGAGAGGTTTTATTTGTTTTAAACAAAACCACTAAAAAGATTGATATATCGCATTGCGAGTCGGATCGCATTTAGCGGCCAAATTAAAGTAATTTCTTAAAAAAAAAAACTAAATAATCTTTAAATAACTATTGCCTATTTGGATTTGATTACCCAGTAAGGCGACAGAGACAAAGTAAACGTTTAACAAAAATAACTCAATGATGAATTTCGATTTAAGAGGCCGTATACGAATATTTGCCAGTTTTGCTTATTTTCGTGATTTTACAGTTTAAATACTGCTTTTCTATAAGTTATACACATCATGATATATCATTTCAGTTATGATCGAATAAATGAGTTACGAATGAATGAGCTACTTTTTTATCTTTGTCGATAATTTAAATTCGGGATTTAGGTTATTTTAAAACATTATATATTGCTATTTAAAGTTAAATTTTTGGGTGTGTTTTTAAGGTAATGGATTGATTTTGAACTGAAGTTTATTACTGTTTTTTTTTAATTTTATGAACGAGTGTTTTAAGAAGCCAAAATTTAAAAATATTTTTTGTCCATTTTCTATAAAATTTTACCAAGTTCATTTTTTTTTTACACGAAAAAATATATAAAGGCGGTAAAAAGTAATTCATACATTTTTTAGACAACTTTTACAGCAATCAATTGGTATTTTTTCATACCTTTAAAACGTCAAAACGATTCGTGAATATGTCATATTCTAAACCTCTTACAGCAAAACTCACGAAACAGTTGCCGGTTTCAGGTCGATTAATCAAAAATAAATAATAAAAACAAAAAAGTATTTCATACATTCGTTGAAAATCGAAATTATCTTTCGTGTTGCGCATAAAATTTTGTAGAAGTAAAGTATTTCGACAGTAAAATCACGTCTGTAAAATCACGAAAATCAGCGAAATCGGCAAAATTTCGTGTACGGCCTCTTAATGATATTAACATGGCCACGAGAGGATCGCGCTAAGCCGGCGCTCGAATCCCCAATTTAAAATTCCATTTTTTCAATAGTCCTGTCCCTTTCTTTTGATCACGTTATAATTGTGGTATAAGAGGAATAAAGCTTTAAAGTTTTGCTCATTTTTGAAATTGTTGACTTAAAGGAAAGAACACAAAATACGGATACACCAGTTCCTCAAATATACGATGATAAGTTGTCACAAGTTCAAAATAGCGGCGTTCATCCCTTTGTATTGAAACTACCTCCATTCTCTAGTGTTTCACGTGTCCTTTATGGTGCTCGGAACAAAGCAAATGATGTCCCTGGAACTACATTCACAGAGGTAGAAAGCGTTGTAGTGCCATTAAAATTTCGTAAGTCAATATTAGCGGACTACTATGATAAGTCTAATCGAATCGGATGCACGCAAAAAAATTGAAAATATAAAAGAGATATTTATGGATGGAACTTTTAGCAGCTGTCCACGGCCTTTTGTTCACCTTTACATAATTCACGGCGATGTTGGTAGCTCTATCCATTCTAACAATGTGAGACCTTTATTTTTTGTTTTGATGACTGATAAGAAGACCTCTAGTTATTCTATTTTATTTAGCATAATTAAGTCACAGCGACCGGCATTTCAGCCCATGAAAGTTCACTGCGATTACGAAAAAGCACCAATAAACGCTTTAAGGCAAGTTTACCCAGACATTGTTTTTAAAGGCTGTTTTTATCATTGGTCGAAAAGTGTCTGGAAAAAGGCAAAATTTTTGGGCCACACAAAATGTAAGGGCGAAAAAAGAATTATCGAACTAACGGCTGCACTGCCATTGATTCCACAGACACGTAGTAAAGAAGGCTGGGAGTACATTAAGTCAGAATGTTTGGAAAATATGGAAATGTCGAAATTCAAAACATACATAGAAAGTTTTTGGATGAAGTCATATTTTGGTGCCATGTTATGTATATTTGGAGAACACCATCGCACAAACAACATCTCCGAAGGATGGAATGCAAAATTAAATAAATCCTTAAACAAAAATACCGTAACACTGTTACGCTTACTTAATGTTCTTCAAAAGTTTCAGAAAAACACTGAAATAAAACTTCAAAACAACACTAATAGCACTAAAAGAACAAAACGAGTTGTCTCTAATGATGATTTTATCTTACATGTGCAAATGCAACTCATAAACAATGAGATAACTGTGGGTCATGCACTTGATAAACTAAGATAATTAAGAAGATAGAGTCGATGACTTGATTTTTTAACGCAATTTGTTATAATTATAATCGAAGGCTCGGTATCGAGTTTTATTTATAAGTACTTTAGTTAAGGAGAAGTTAGTAAATGATTTAGGTTATTTATTTTTCGTTTTTTAAGGTTTGCTTTGATTTAAAAACAAATAAAGAGTTACTTTTCTGCTGGCCGTTTTTTTTACTTCATGATTTACTTACACAAAGTTTAGGAACATAAACAAAGAATTATGTTCCAAAACTTTGTCGTGTTGACAGTACAACTTAATCCGAAATAGTTTGGGTAGTGTCGTTAAATTGTAAACGGCACTACTGGTAGTGCGGCTGGTAGTGTCCTTGCCAAAAATGGTTTTGCTATCAGTGTTTCGGAGTTTTTCACCTGGGTGCATGTAATGACAAGCTAACTCGCGCGAAACATCGCTGATCCAGATTATTTCCAGGATGCTTACAAAGAGCATTGATTTTAGAGTAGAATATAATAGAATAGAACGTATTTATTCAACGAAAACAAGAAAAATTCAAAAATTAAAAAGTAAACAATAAATGTACGTTGAATAGGGCTACAGCACAACGCTAAGAGGGGTCTTAGCGTTGTGCTGTAGTGAAACTGAGAGAGGGACCATGACTTACAACTAACCAAATATTTAAAAAAACGGGTAACAGAAAACAAGTAACAGGTAACATAACAAACCCTAGCGAAAATTATATACAGAAGATACAAAAAAAAAAAAACTATACAATACTTCCTTAAAAACATTAACATTTGCCGGGTTACAATAGTGCTACTCCATGTCTTCTCGTAGATGTCGTAAGAGGCGACTAAGGGATTTAGGGCTTGTAGTACAGGCGGCCGTTTTCTCGTGGTCCTACTATTTTTAACCTACTGACTTTCGACGGAGCCCCGCCCAGGGCGGGGCTCCTACTTCTAGGTGGTTTTGCCCTTCGGGCATCTGAAGATACCTAACGAACCTAACCTACCTACTTTTACAACCATAATTAGTATTTAGTGATCAAATCTAGGTTCACTTTTTGACTAGTAGGACAAATTAGTAGGACCACGAGAAAATGTGCGTACAGGCGTTGGGCTTGCAACCTGTCACTAATAGTACACTGGTAAACATCTTAGCCTAATTATGCAAAATGTGGTTACAGAATTATCAACAAGTCTTTTTACAGTTGTTGGTAGTTCTATAGCTCTGCCTACCCCACTCTGGGAATGAAGGCGTGATTCATGTATGTATGTAAACATTAACAAAGACTAACGAGAGTGTGTGTGTGGCAACACCAGAACAAGACAACCATTTCCGGTTGGATAGTTGCAAGCGACGCCAAATTTAATTTCAAGGCATGGATTACGCATATTACCACTCATATTTTCCAAAAAATATATAGTCCTCAACATGTGTTAATATTCCTAGAATTAACAGTAAACAAGAACTTATTATCAAGAGAAAAAAGAGAAAACAGTTATGTGTTAATCTAAAAGTAATGTAATTTGGTAATTCAAATTGTATGATCAGTTTCAAATGAAAATTAGATTATTCTTATATTTGTATTTATATACTTCTCATTTCTCTCAGTTTCATCTTGCTCCCCGTTTCCAACTGGACTATTATAGCGTAAAATACCACTGTCCCTTCGCATATCTTAATCTGAGCTCAACCAGAAACATACTAGCACTTAAATCACGACTATATATGAGATTCTATGCCCTAGAAGTCCTAGAACCCTTTTAAAGTATGCTTTAAAAGAAAAACAGCAAGATTGCTTTTATAATATCTTGTGCCGTGGCAAATAACTATTTACTGACCTAATGAGCTCATAGGGGTCCCTACTAAATGGGGTTTTTGTCACTGAATTAAACATTTCTTATCAGGGTAGAGATGTCGGAAGACGGTGTGAAGGCGCTGCTGACCCTGTCGGGCGGGGACATGCGCAAGGTGCTCAACACGCTGCAGAGCACGTGGCTGGCGCACCGCCGCGTCACGGAGGACTCGGTGTACACGTGCGTGGGCCACCCGCTGCGGGCCGACATAAACGCCATACTCAACTGGCTGCTCAATGAGAACGACTTCGCCGTCTGCTTTAAGAGTATCCTTTTAAAATATAATTGTAGCTTGCCGGTGACTGTCCGTGCAGGAGATGTTGTTGCATACCATAATCTATCCTAACCGGTTAGCCGTCACAGCGTAACAAACAAACAGTCATATAGACAGACAAGCTTACTTCCGCATTTGTAATAGCGCAGAAGTTGTTTATCGCTATTTCCTATATTCGCTATGTTCCAAATTTCACATCGATCGGTTGAGGCGGTTCGTTTTTGTAATTTTAAGTAGGGATGTAATGCTGACTGTCTACTGAGGCGTAGGTAGGCAGATAAGTTGGTGAAGGTAGGTACGCTCCCTCGCAGCTTAAATTCAAAACTTCCAAACTCTGCTCACTGCAGGCTGCCTCTGCCTATCACCTGCGGTGCTGCGTGTAATGTAAAGATTGTACGGATTGTACCATATTTTTTTACTTCCGATTTTTCATTGTAAGATATTTAATCCGTTCACAGAATGGATAGCAGTTCGAATCAATGTAGCTTTTTGTTATGTAGTGCCAAAACGACAGATGTTTTACTTTGTATGTTTTTTGATGTCAGGCCTTGACAAAGTTTTTGCTATGGTCGAACTCAGAAGTAGCTGAACATTTTAGTACCTAACTTATCGCAGCTATTAATATCCTTAATTCGAACCACTCTCAGTTTGATATGTTATTGCGACAAGGTCCTAAAATGTATAGCGATTTTTAATTCGTGACTGCACAGAAAAAACTACTGAAAGACTTTTTCATGTATTTAGATTAGGATTTCAACATTGTTTTTGTGTTAACCAATTTGTCTTGACTATTATAGGTTCCCAAATGTTGTGAGGTAACTTAAATTGGTAGAACCCTTTCATGACCGCCAGTTTCTTTTAATGTTTCCTTCGCAAGGCCTAAATTAAGACATTGTGACAAGGATAATTTCCTTATCGTTAAGTCAGATATTCAAGACCTCAAGATTTCAAAAGGCTTAGCTCTTAGTGACATTTTAACTGAAGTTCACACAATAATACAAAGGAGTAAGTGCATTTTTAATTACCAATTACCTTTCTTTTACGTGTTGAAATCTGATAAAGACCGACGTACAGTTAATATTGTCAAAAGTCGCTTCATATTTTATTAAATTATTACCTAGTAGAGAAATGCGTTTTGTAGTCTAGTAGTAACCAAAACAGTGCAGTGGGGTTATTTTCTGTAGAGCGAAGATGCTCTATTAATTGAGATGTCGACTGGGGGCCGAAACGTACTTACAGTCAAAGTCATAAATGTACACATTCCTAACATGACACACATGTCTATACGCCTTAAAAGGTAAGGCCTATGTACACATATTTGACGCGATAGCTACGTCAGCGCTACATCTGACGGCCAAATTGGTAGTGACTACCACGGAATAGGAAAAACAGTGGAAGTGACATGAGCTTCGCAAACTATCAGAACCGTTGTCGCCAAACTCACTATAGTAAAAACAACCACTACGATAACTTGAAAATGATTGTTCGAAGGATTTTATTTTATAAAAGAATATGAAAAATAATATGGCCTGTTCAGTTAACGTAATTTAAACTTTATTTCCATGCATCATTGTTCAAATTATATTACGCTTTTTACGACTTATGTATGTATGTATGTATGTAAACTCTTTACTGCACAAAAATATAAATATTACAATTATAACACTAAATTAATGTACAAAGGCGAACTTATCCCTAAATGGGATCTCTTCCAGCTAACCCTGAAGCAAATGAGTAAGGACAATGCATGGGGTTGGACACATACAAGTTTGCACAAAAAGTAAAAAGAAATGATAATACTGATAAATAAATAAATAAATTTTAAATAAATTAGCAAGTACACAAACTAATATAAACGTACATGTATAATACACACATATATACATGTATACATACATATACATATATACCTACATAAATATATAAATAACTACTCTAGTCATTATAGGAACCTAACTTCACCTATAAAACTTATGACGACTAAGTCGTGATTATTATATCTGTACGTCATAAGTCATAAATCTTATGACTTATGACGTACAGATATAAAATCACTATTGTCTTACAAAGTGCTGCCATCTAGCGTACAATTGCCGAACAACAACGCTTCAACGACCAATGATTAAGAAAGTAGTTTTGCTATTCGACAACAGATGGCTTTTAGTGATGTACCAACTCACTGTACTTCTTATGGCGATAAAATATACCTATTAAATTTTTAAAGTTACGGTTGTTTTATCTCACGAAAGCGAGTAGGCCACGCAGACTGACCTAGGATATTTAGATTTTTTTACTAATTCTTGAGTTGGCGCATTGATTTTTAAAAACATTAATAAGCTTTGCTTTGCTGCGTTCCTGAAAAAGCACGCGTGCATTGATTTTGGTACAACAATGACGCCTAGTAGGGAAAAATAATAGATTGTAGCTAACAAATTTTACGAGGCATCATTGTTGATCACAATTTTTGTATATGTTTCGTTATTAACTCTTTCACTGCCACGGGCTAAAGCCGCGTCACAGCACGGCACGCCACCATTCATTTTTAATTTCCTGCTAAAGAGTCACGACAAGGTGTCGTGAATCGGCGCCGCACGGGTGTTCAGTTTTGGTCGCCTGCGACTTCTCAGAAATAGGATGTGTTTATGCAACATTTTTTTAAACCAAGCAAAAGTTTTATTACATTAACTTCGTAATACTAATGTCAATTTTTGTAACTTAACTTTCAATTATTATTACAAAATTTGATCCTACAATACTAAGTTGTTAAGTACTATTAGACGAAATCGGTGATTATTAATAATGAAACTGTTCTTATTTGAAAGGTGAAGAAAAAACCCATTTCATAATTTATATAATGTATTATGGTAATAGATAAAAAAAAACATATTACATTTCAATAGTAATATTTGATTGTTCACAATGAAATTGATCAAAACATAATCCCTGACATAACCCCGGTTGATTCGGACACTTAGGGCAATAGTCTCCCGTGTCTACCCTTTTTTTATTATTTCGCCAACACATCACACACCTTTTTCTTTCTAATCTATTTGATTTAGGGTCCCTCGGTAATTGGTATGATGAGTGGCGGATAACGGGAGTAGATGGGAGACTGTTGGTCCTTTCCTGGCTTGAAACCAATGCCCGAATAATTATTTGTCTAAAGTCATATAAGGGCATCGGTTTTTCGCCGTATCTGTTGTATAGGGAGTCCGCGTTACATAATATCATACTAAATATATGCACTCCCAGTTTTTTATACCACCGTAGGGTTTTATGTTCAGGGTTATAATAGGACATCATTTGGTCGTGCTTATCTATTCCTCCCATATATTTATAGCACGACACTTGGTTTGGTATTGGTAACAATTTTTGAATTAGTGTAGTCTTCCCACTCACCATCATGTTCGGATGAAATCATCAGTACCTCTCAGCGGTCGTTCCATTTTGTTATACATATACCGCTGTTATTGTGCAAAGAATTTTTTTCGTGTTTAGCTAGTTTATTTTTTAATATTTCCATCGGATTGCCTTTTCTGTTGGAACGTAGTGTTCCAGTGACATGCGTATTATGTTTAATTAAATATTCTGATAGTTCAATCGAGTTATAATAATTGCCCATGTACACCGAATGCCCTACGCCCAATTTTTCCTGTAAAAGCTTTTTTACTACTTTCATAACATGACTTTTGACGTGTGTATTCGGTACATTTTCGGTCTGCGGAAATATGATCATGTCTCCCACTTCCGTGCACAGCTAAACTGGTTACCAATTCGTTTTCGCCGAAATGTTCACGTCCTGTCGCTGCTTTTTAACACTATTTTTAATCCTCGTTCTCCCTCCTACCTTTCTGAGCGGTTTAGCTTCATGGCCACCGGCTCCCAAAACCGTTTGCGCTCAAAGGTCAATCTCACCCTCGCTTTCCCGTCTCACAAATCTAAATCCTATTCCAAATCCTTTTCTGTGCACTCTGTCAGGTTGTGGAATCGGCTACCAGCGGGTATTAGGCAATCACAATCGGTAGATTCCCTGAAAGGCAAATTAAAAAAGTTCTGGCTTGACTCTATTTCCTAAATATTGTATCAATTATCCAAATGTTCATATATACATATATTTAGTTTATGTAAGTTTAAGTATGTTTATTTATGTATAATTACATATCTTTCTATCTATTTATGTAAGTATTTGAATGTACTAGTTTTGTTTTTATTCTATGGTTCTTTTTTTTTTGTTTTTATAGTCTTTTTGGTTAGTTTTTGTTTTTTGGGTGCTCTAAATAAATTTTTACACCTGTTTACTCGATGCACAACCTTTCACTTCTCTCAATCTCTCAAGGGTTAGCTGGAAGAGATCCCTTAAAGGGATAAGTTCGCCTTTGTACATCTTTTTATTTTTATTCTATGTATTGTTTTGGTTTTTCTTTTGTACAATAAAGTGTTTACATACATACATACATACTTTTCCCTCCCAACACAGTATCGCATTTCCCCCATAAAATTATGATTTTAATGACACAACCAACTTGGTCTGTTAATAAATATAATTTAATCCCATATATGTGTGCCTTCCCTTTAAGAAATTGACGGAACGACAGACAACCACGCCAGAGTACTAATGATTCATCTATGTAAAGTATTTTGCCCGGATAGTAAACATCGCTCATTGTTTTATTTAATATATCTCTAAAACCAGTAATTTTATTCAAGCGATTGTTACCTGCTTGCTCGTCGTAAAAGTTGAGACATCTTAGAATTAACAAAAATATATTCCTTGAAATGTGTTTAGAAAAGTACTTAAAATCGAATTGTTCGTCGGTATTCCAGTAGTCTTCAAATTTATTGCATTTTATTGTACCCATATGAAAAATTAAACCCAAAAATACTCTTAATTCAGATACTGTGTTACGTCCTTCCATTTACAAATTCGTGCATACGCCTTGTTATTGGCTTGTAACAAAACCTTTGCGTATCTATTAATGTTACTAACTAAAAAAATAAGCAGCGAACTTGTAAATAGCAAGTCAAAAAACTCCAATGGCTTTTCTTTTCCGCTAGAGTTTTGTAGACCAGACGTTTTTGTAAACTCAGACACATCACAGTTTTTCGAGATCGAACTCGAAAATACGCTTCAGTTCTTCTTCTGACAACGTATCAACGCCATCTAAAAAAAACAAAAACAAATGTACTTAAATCAAATTATTTTGATAAAATAATAATCAGACAAGAGCATTTCGGAGCATGCTCAGTGAAGGCTTCCTTAGCCATTACTACAAACAAGAAAAATATTTTCTATAGTGTAACCTATTTCGTGTTATGAGATTATTGGTAGTAGGTTTAAATATTTTAGTTGTTTTATGCTTATAACTTAACAACCAAACAAGTGTACTTAAGACTGCACCGAGAAAACGTCGACCGTCCAGTGGCGCCCTCATTACTATTATTGTGTTTCCTAATTAACTGAACATTTTCCTTGGAATGGTGCTTTATTGTAGTGCAAGTAAAAACAACTTGTGGGGTACGTAACATACTACAAAAACAATTAACCTTTGAGTGACTACTCACTAGCTGACTAGCTGACTAGCTTAACGGGAAAAGATGGCAACTTTTTTCCGTTAAGTTCATAACTCGAAGGTCAATTGTTATTAAACTATTAGATAAGTCCTATAAGTTCTGTTGTCATTTATAATACAAAAAAGCACCGTCCGAATTTAAGAAAATACTTTGGTTTATTATCAAACACGATAGTGGTAATGAGGGCGCCACTGTACGTCCGGCGTTTGCTTGGTGCAGTCTTAATAGTAATAAGTAAGTAGTAGTTCATTTATTTCCTTTATATTGTAGTTTGGCTGTAGGACAACTCGGACACGTAACTAGTAAAAAATACATTTATAGCGCTCAATGTTTATGATAAATAATCTTTTAAAGAGCAATGCATCAAATAATAACATCTCATTTGTTGATTTAATGTTATTTTTATTAATTTTATAATACTTCCTTGATCATGCCATTAAATATGCACACAAATTTCAGCTTATCGATATTAATAGTTTTGAGAAACAAACAGACTGACGCGGCCAAACTGACGATTACGGAACCCTAAAAGACAAAATACACTAATGGTATTAAGTTACGTAAGTGCAATTTATTCTCATATCCCACCAAAAATAATAAATAATACTATAGGTAAGATTTATACTAAGTCTGGGAACTCACCGTTGTACACTGGAGTATTGATGTCAGCGTTCACTTCCAATCCCATCGCGGTTAAATCCGTATCCATATCCAAAGCCAGGTCATTTGTTGGAAGTGGGTTCGAAGTATCATATTTCATAGCCGTGCCAGTCGTGAGTTGCGGGTTCGGAGTATCAGTGTTCATAGCCGGGTCAGTAGTTGAATGCAGGTTCGAAGTCAGGTCGAAAAAAGCGCACACGCACAAGAAACACGAAACGGACGGAGATGCACAGTAGTCAACGGACAAGCCAAGACTAATTCATTACTTACTCAATTTTAACAACTGTTGGTTGGTTGGTTTTGACTTTCCCTGATTGCGTTTAAAAACTAAAACGCAATCAGGGAAAGTCATAAATATCCCGGAAACTAAGCACAATAAATTGGTCTCCTTGCATTTGCACGTGCAACGATAAGATAAATAAGAACAAAAGGCAGACCAGGTGGTGACTCGAGTTCGAAGATAAAGATTATCAGACAAATGACACGAAATCGCCGCCGCCATTGTTCCCACCTATTGTTTTTTTTTAACAATAAGTCTACAAATAAATGTTGAAACTTTTCCACTGGGATACCTGGATTTTATATTCAAACTCTGTAGAAGTTACTAAAATTATCAAAATAAGTTATCGAAAGCCTGATATTATATTATATAATCTTACAAATACAACATTGGTTACCCAAAAATACTGCGTAATACCATCCGTTACACCCTCCATTCATTACGTTTACGTTGCGTGGCCCGCCACATCACAACACGTTGTCGTGATGTTAAAAAACAAGCAGAACATATTTTTTTTGATAAAACTGCAATATTATAAAATTAATAATGTATTATGCAAATATTCATATCGTTATTTATTAAAAAAATATTGACTAAGAAGATTTTATGGCTATTGCAACTTTGACTCTAAAAAGGACACAGACACTCGTAAAATTATATTAAACTGAATAAGCAGTAATAATAACAAAAGGCATTAGTATACAAAATAGTGAAATTTTAAAAAGAAAAATCGTCTACCGAGGAGCTATGTGCAAAAAAGTTTTAACGACACGTTGTCGTGACCGGCGCCTAGTACGCGCACCGCGATCACGACAACGTGTCGTGAGTGGCGCTGAATGGGTTAAATTAGCTTTTTTTAATATTTGTTAGCTACCTGTAAAAAATATGGACCAACCAAAAAAAATACAGTATTATCTCAGCAACTTACAAACGCTTACATTAATGAAAAGATCGATGGTCATTAAACCCGTAAACATAAACATAAACAGTAAAGGCGGTCCAGTTAAAACAATACTATAAAGATGTCAAAATCAATGTTGTTTTTCCGCGCCGGAATAGAGGCTCTGAACATTAAACAGGTCAAATATCGATAATTTTATCGACAACACCCTCTCTCTCAACGAGTAGCGCGTTCGTTCCGACTGGCGTGGAACATACCACATTATTACGAAATTCTATCAAGGATATAAATCAACCTTACTCCATTGACATAAAGTTCGTTTTTTATTGTACAATGTATAATAATGTCTTACGGAAAATATAAAAAGAGAAATGCATTTAAATTAATAAAATAAGACTTACTGATGATACGACACGCCACCATGGGAGATGTTTTCGATGCGGCTATCGTTTTTACACTTCAATATAAAGCATGCTTCTCGATTTATTTCGTTTTTCTGCAATATTACTCACACAACCGTCACGCACAAGGCACAAGGGATCGCGCCTTACTGAGCTAGGCTATGCGGAACTCCGCATAACTATGCCACACAGGCTACGCCCACTTCACACTTCTACTTTTTTTTCTGTTCTGTGGTGACTACTTACGAAGCCAGCGGTCCCGGGTTCCATTCCCCTTATGGCAAATACAATAATAATATGTAATGAGTGCAAATATTCGTACCCGATGGATATTTTGATGTATATGAGTATGTATATATGTAAGTATGGTAAACTCTGCATGATTGCTTTTGGTTTCCAGTGAAGCTTCCGCCGGATGTGCTGGTGTCTCTTCTAATCAAGATGGCGGACGCGGAGGCCCGGCTCGCGGGCGGCTGTAACGAGCGTATAGAACTGGCCGCACTTATTGCTGCCTTCCAAATTGCCAGGGACCAGGTCAAAGTCGAAGCAGAGCCGTAGAAATTTTAAAAGTAATCTCACTCATTTAGCCGAGAAAATCCTCAGAATAAGGATCCAATTTTGTTACGTTAAGTGATGATTATACACACGTTATGTTTAAGGGATGACTTGCTATTGCTTCGGAAGCATTTCTTTTAGACAGTGTAGTCAGAGTGGAACAATGCAGTGTCTTAAATCACCAGGATGTTAGTTCGTAAGTTAATACACTATATTCTATTAGTTGGCTGTTTTTCTTAACCTTTTCAACGCTATGTCAAATACAAAAGACGTCACTCACACGCCAATGACAGCTGAAAACCAGAGGGTATATCAACCTTTCCTCTTAGACACTCACGTCTGTTTTGCATTGTCAACCATGACGGAAATATTCGTCGTTGGTATTGAACCAATGGTGCGGATATATCCGCCAATGGCGATGAAAACGATACATTACTCGACGGGATAACATTAATCTCGACTGAAATTGATTCACTTCCGTTAACATATGATGGTTTGATAGCTCTTGTACATTGAGTTCGTATTTCCCCGTAAAAAAACTTATCTAATGAGCGCGAATATGAATATCGGATAGTGTAATTTTCTGTTACTCAGTTAATGGAATCCTTTAACCTTTTCAACGCTATGTCAAATACAAAAGACGTCAATCACATCACATGTTACCAGTCAAGCTTGCCACATAGACATACTCGTATCCGTGGCGTTTAACCAATGGTGCGGATAAATTCTTCAGTGGCGTTGAAAAGGTTAATCGTGTGGAGCGCCCTCACTTTTTGCAACCACTACTTTCTCATTAATAAACGCGCAATAGCTAAATTATGCTTTGGCCACGTCTTTCATTCTGATATTCGATATGACAAAAAGTAATAAAGCATATTTTAACTAAAGTAAAAAAAAAGGTTTATTTATGTGTGTTAAGGGGGGGAGGGGTTATAGTTTTGATGTATACTAAATTACAATAAAAAAAACATCTAAGTAAAAATAAATAACTCTTTAATATCTAACATGAGAACTTATCTTATATTTACAATATTACGATAACTTCTATGATACGCTAATTGTAATATCTCTGTAGAAGTTTTTAATGTTATATCATATAATTAGAGATCTCTATTATAAGGGGTCGCGAAAGTCTTACATTTCGAAATCAAGCCACAAATAAACACTAATCGGTAGGTAAATAGCTGTTTTATCAACTCTATTAATTAATTAGTTCCATTTGTTCTGAAGAAGCTCAACTCCTTACTAAGAGAGTAAAGTGGATATCAACGAATCATCACATCGTATTAAATGCATTAAATGTGCGATGAGGTTATGTTTGAACATCAGGGGGGTTATCATGACATAACAATGCAGTTCTGTTTCATGATAACACCCCAGTTGTCATTAAACATGTTTATTGTAAAACGACCGAAGTTTGCGGGCTTCCACGTGTCTGTCATTTCATCCAAACACCTTTAATCGAATATGGGTCGTTTTCAAAAAAAATGTACATAGTTAAGGACTTAATTAAAACAAAATCACGATCGCGTCCTTTGTATGACGAAAGTTAGTCATACAACCTGTATGGGTAACTTTCGTCACACAAAGGAATCAATTAAGTTTTGTTTTAATTAAAGCCCTTAACTATGTACATTTTTTTTGAAAACGACCCATATAGCATTTCATCAAATTTCATTTCATCGAACGCTATTTTCTGCTGAATCCATAATATTTTCAGGGTATCTTAAACATCTAACCTAACCTAATCTACGTAATTAATGTTTAAGATAACCTGAAAACATTATGGTATCAGCAGAAAATAGCGTTTGATGAAATGAAAGTCGATGAAATGATACATTCGATGAAGTGAAATTCAATGAAGTGATGTGTTACCTCCACAGATATATTGAAATGCGACTATTTAGTTTCATGTGTGACGTGTGTAGGTAGGAATACACCTGCAAATAGACAACAATCATATCTCCCGTTAATCTCAAACAAGCAGGGTGTCCATTTTGTTTTAAATATGCAACTATTTGTTGGGTTGGCTTTACGTCTACTGCCAATATAACCAACTTTTTGAACTCAGTGTGTGTGAACGTGATCAACCGAAGATGTTGGAGACGAGGCTGTTGAAGGAGTTGGAGAGAGAGGTGAAGAGGCCGGGCGGGGGCGCGTTCGGCGCGCGCGGCGGCCCCACCGGCCGGTAGTACGGCCCGCCGTCGATGCGCTGCAACATAGCCCGCTTACATAAGGCACATGGTAAGAGTCAATACGAGGGCGACACTGAAAGTTTTTAGAACTGGCCACTTGTAAACAATATAATTCAAAAATAAGTTTAAATTTTGAAAATGGAACTCTGCTAATATTATTGAGTATGAATTTTATTCATTTGTCATTTGTTTTGCGATTTGGCGGCAAATTAAAAATTGTCTGTGTCACGTAAGCATGAATTCAACGCTAGAAAATTTTCGTGCAATGATTTTTTATGACTTTCGATATCTTTTAAGTCAACAAGAAAGTTATGATCGATAACGATTGGCCTTTCCTGATGAAGCCCCATCTCGTGCTACTGTTTACAACTGGTTTAATGAGTTTAAACGTGGTCGCACTAATCTCACCGATGATCTGCGTAAGGGACGGCCTTCTACGGCGACGACTGAAGATAACATCAGTGTTGTGCGGCGTATGATAGAGACTGATAAAAGAGTGACCTATCAGCAGATCCGGACAAGCTTATGCATCGGTATGAGTCAAGTGCACAAAGACCTACATGAACATTTAGCGGTCAGGAAGCTTTGTGCCCGGTGGATACCTCATAATTTGACCGAGGCCCGAAAACTCCATCGTGTTGATTGGTGCCGTGAAATGATTGAAAGATTTACCGCAGGTAACTGAAATGCTGTGTTCGACATACTTACGGGTGATGAAAGCTGGATTTACTGTTATGATCCCGAAATCAAAAGAAAATCTGCTCAGTGGGTGTTTCCTTCCGAGGAGTTGCCAACTAAAGTGAAGAGAGGTCGAAGCGTGGGAAAAAAGATGGTGGCCTCGTTCTTCGGAAGGACAGGCCATTACGCGACAATTGTTTTAGAGGATCGAAAAACATTTACTGCAGAGTGGTACACTAACAATTGTTTGCCACTTGTCTTGGAAAAAGTTCGGGAGAAACGACCTCGCAGTAGAATCCTCCTTCACCACGACAACGTCTCGTCGCACACCGCCAGGCGAACGATCGACTATTTAGCGACGACAGACGTGGAATTACTGGGTCACCCGCCGTATAGCCCTGATCTCGCACCTTGCTATTTTTATTTATTCCCGAAAATAAAGAAAAACTTCGAGGAAAACGTTTTGTTGACGCCGAGGAAGCTGTAGCTGCGTTTCAAAAGGCCGTCGAAGAGACCCCTAAGGACGAGTGGGCAAAGTGCTTTTGTCAGTGGTTCCATCGGATGCAGCGATGTATTGACATGAATGGACACTATTTTGAAAATATATAATAATACTAATGCTAGTTTGCTCAGTTTTTGATTTTCTAAGAACTTTCAGTTTGACTCTCGTACAAGCACATAAAAAAAAAACTCTATAAAGCATCCTGTGGTTATTCTCTTACAAACATTCGTCAATATAATCTGAAATCTCGCGCTCTGAAATTTGACCGACACTCGTAGCTGGCTGGGCGAGTTGTGTCGAGAAACGACCAAGTTCCAGACACGCAAAAGCACACAGTTAGGTTGCGTTGGACTTTTAGATTGTATTATTAAAGTGACTTCTTCGGTGTTGTACTTAAATATACGGGAGGTCGCTAAAAAACACGCAACTATATGGAAAATTACACTTATTGATTTAATATTTTCTAAACGGTCCACCAAATCTCAAAATTTATAATAACATGTATACATTATGATTTTTATGAGCTATTCAATGTTACCTCACTCGATGTTAGGTTTACTGTACAAAAATACATTTGCCTTACACGTTCCCCGTATCTGTTTTTTTATAGTAGTTTATGCAACTGATGCATAATGAGGGGCATAATTATGTACATTTGCAGACACTAACACTACTTTATCTACACAAATATCCAAACACCAAACAAACAACATTTCATAATCCTACTTTCGAAAACCGCTCATTTTTCAAAAATACGTGCAATATTTTCGAAATTCACCCTAAAACTGTCACTGATACTGATGACTATTACCCGTGGGAGTTTGAGGACCACAATAGTTTAATTCAGACACTTACGTACATATACCGTTGGGTCTAAGAACACTGATACACGGGTGCGGAGCTGTAGTTTATAAGTAATATTTACAGAGTTGGTCCAATATTACAAATTCGAAAGTTTCTGTCTTAGTTTCTTACTCCTTCACGCTGCATCGGCTGGACAGATTTAGATGAAATTTAAAATTGAGATAGCCATATAACCTGGATTAACCCTTAGCTACTTTTCATCCCAAAAAAAATTTCCGAGGGAATAACGATAAGCGAAAACTACGCGGAAAAAGTCACGGCAAGGGCTAATTCCAAAATAAATGCATAAAGAAGTGTACATGTATTAGAATTCTTTGTTTCGGGGAGCAAGGGTCCTGGGGCTCTACTCCTATAATCGAAGTCAAATCGAAGTCGAGGTCTTGTCCCTTTCACAAGATTGCGTAAATATGAAATAGGGCAAGAGACAGAGTTTCTGATGTTTCGTTTAACTCAACAGTTTTGTTCTTACACTGACGTCTGTCGCGTAGGAAAGGAAGACTCAAAATATAAGTGAAATTACTAAATTAATTAATGGAACTTTAATCGACTGCCTTTGGATTTAGCCGAAAGGTTGAAATTTGCTTTACTTTTCACACCATTGGCGTTAAAAAGTTGATAATTCAACGCGACCGACGTCAGCGCACAAGGAAGTTCTACTTTTACTTATAGCTTGGCAAAAGGGGTGGACGTGGTGACAGGTGCAACTACAATATTCTTTAGTGGTAATTGTCACAAGTGGCAGCACTTTTTGGGTAACAATTGGATCATGTTGCCAATTTCATTGCTAAAAGCAGTCAAACTGTTGTGACAGTTTTGCAGACTATTTTTTAAGAACAATATGTATTTTTTTTGATTAATAAATAAATAAATAATTAATAAGCACTATCATCTTTTCTTAAATCTGTTTTGCCAGGCTATACGCATATAATATACCAGTACCTGGACTAGAAATAAGTACCCACTCACCTTTATTTCCTAAGAGAGGCAAATTTACGG
>OX438773.1:7802395-7914332 GCA_949316455.1 Acleris holmiana | reverse complement strand
GGCTGCCGGCGCCGGCGCGCCCCGGCTTCCGCGCCGGCGGCCGCGGCGCACGAGCCCCTACAGACCCACAATCAACGTACATCCACCACCACTTAAATTAAAGGATTATTTGTACAGAGGACACCTTTCTGGGACAAAACTGTTGATTAGGATTAACTATTTTAACGCTATATTTTATTTGATCACCTACTCAAACATTATACTTACCATGTCGGGAACCAGGATAAGTATTATACATAATTATGTACCTACTGTAACTAATCGAGAATTAAGTTGATAATTTATTCAGTGGCACTTCAGTCGGAAGCTACCAGTTGTAATGTGTAACTGATTGAATAGTTTGACGAGGTACCTAGGTCAAGAAGCTGTGTCGATCTATCATTATCTCTAGGCTTCCATACTTACCTAGAAATACCCTTGAGACCTGAAGTAGGTACTTCGACGTTTAGGGCTTGTTCTCCGACATCAGAAGTGAAATAATCTATAGATAAAAATGGAGAAACGGATGATGTGCAACAGCATATTGCACATCAGCACATGTGACTAAAGACAGTAGGTATATAAACAAAAAAAGTGACTGGGACATACGGACGGACAGAGAGACAGACATGACGAATCTATAACTAGGTTATCTCCGACCCTTCAGTTACATTAACGCTCAGGTACTCGGGTTGCCCAAATTGGCCATATTTTGATCTATGATTTATTTACCTATGCTTGTTTTGTACAAAGTGTAACTGTGTCAATTATGATTTTATTATATCACGATTAACGATCGCAATTTGCATGAACCAGCTTTTCACAAGTTTAGACAGCAGCGTAAACCTACCAGAGTGATTATTTAATGAAAAGTGCTATTGATGCAACGAACATGACTGTTGATGGTATCAAGTAAAGAGTATAGGTAGTTGAATCGTAAGCGGCCTTGGTATGCTGCGCGCTGCGTCTACTTGGATGACGATTGGCGCGCGGCGGAGCGTACGGTAGGCGTATATATAGGTAAGGGAAGGCGATCCATTATTTATTATTATTTATGATCACTTAATTACTTATGCTAAAAACCTATACTGACCATATAAACGCTCATAAGGTCTAAAGTACTTTGATGTTCAGAGGTCATTCTCCGACATACAGATAAAGTAAAATTTAAAGTAGTTAAATCATGGTTAAATTTGTATTGTGCAGATAAGGTAAATAAAATGTAACCTACCTTGGCCGAATGTAAAGTGACGTTGAGAAGAGTAGGGTGACTTTCGATGACAATAAATTCTACTTCTTGGGGCAGGTATCCCTCGGCAGTAACCTGGAAATGCAAATGAAATTCCAATATAATAGTTTCCCATAATTTGTAGTTTACATGGCCATGTTATGACATGACGTACGACAGGATATTTAGACATTGGTAACCTTAAGCTGTGCATGACAGAATCAGGATAAACGATGTTAAATTTACCTTGCTCTAGACCGTGCTTACGGCATTAAGGTTAACCGAATCGGAAAGCCGAAATAGTCGACAGTATCTTCAAGTGCCTCAGTCGCCAGATCGTCATATGCCGATGCAAACTGATAGCTCGCATTCGCGGCTCGATGTTCTGTGTCTTGCCAATACATATGAACGCCCCCATATAAGCTAAGGTGGTTACCTCGATGCGGTAGGTCCCGGGCAGCAGGATGCGCCAGAACTCTCCGTAGCGCGTGGTGCGGTAGGTGACGTCGCGCGCCTGCACGCGCACGGAGGCCCGCTCCACCGGGTTGCCGTTCTCGTCCATCACGAAGCCGTGCGCGCCGCGGTGCGCCTCCGCCAGGTACTTGATCATCGACTGAAATTGAACAAAGCCAGGTCTGTGGAGCTGCTGGTTTGTAAGCTGCTGTACCTATGTACACGTACGTGGGTGAATCAACTACTTATTGTTTGTACATTTAAGTATGTCTTAATTATACAAAACTGGCTAACCAAAGCTCGGTATAAACTATATTTTTAATCAATAGATTCATTGCCAGTACAAGTGAAAATAAGCTATCCAAATCAGAATAACATGTTTGCCAAAAATACTGGTAATTTAGGGGACAAACCACAATTTTCATATAAAACTGGGAACAACATGGTCCCTAAGTTACCAGTGAAAGAAGACATTTTAATTGTTTGATAAATGAATAGTCATAGAATTAACTATTTATCTGTGTAGGTAATAAAAACACGCAATATTTAAAAGAAAACCCATTTAGTTTTCCCTTACACTTAAAAGCCCTACAAACTTGAAAAAATAGTGTACAAAGAATGATTGACCCACATGTAGATGAGCTGAGAGATTGTGTTAAGTTACGCATGTAAAGTTAACACAATCTTAGTCTTTATTATTTAATGCACAAGCAGAAAATAATAAAGTATTAAGGAAACATTGAAGAGCTCCTTCCATATACCTAACCTTTAAGCGATTGAGAAATAAATACAACAACCATTTTCACTAATTCCGATTGCAAGAATTGGTTTAAAAGTTAAACGATTGCTTAACCCAAACTAATGTAGGAAACCTAACAATTTATTAAAGCGAATGAATAAAAGCTTGTTAGTGCTAGACGACAGATTCGGTGATTAGGGTGATAGTCTGATAGAGTTGTCGATTGATTGTGATTAAACGTTATCAGCACTTCAAGTCTTTCTGTAGGTAACCCTATATAACTAGTACTAAAACCATTTTTGGCAGCATCGCGCGTGCTTAATTACACAATTACCTACAATGTTTTTGCGTGTTGCATTATGCTTGTCACTAATTAGCTTTATATCTGAAATATCTTGTGAAACGAGAGTGGCGATAGCTCATTTGGCCAGTGCAACAATATCAGGAAGTATTTTGTTCACGGAGACGGATAATGGCCTCCATGTCACGGGAAGCATCACGGGGCTGCCGCAGGGCGAATACGGGTTCCACGTGCACGAGTTAGGGGACACCAGCAACTGCGACGACACGGGGGCGCACTACAATCCCGACGAAACTAACCACGGCGGCAGGGACCATGAAGAGCGACACGTGGGGGACTTCGGGAACGTAAAGTTCGAAGGGAGCGGCGACAACGTCGTGGCGATTGTTGACTTTGTGGATAGTGTTGTGTCGTTGCGAGGTCGGAACAGCATCCTGGGGCGTGGGCTGGTGCTGCACGCGCAGACGGACGACCTGGGGCAGGGCGGGCACGAGGCGTCGCTCACCACCGGCAACGCGGGCGCGCGCGTCGCCTGTGCCGTCATCGGCATCAAGTCCCCCGCCGACCCCTGGAACTCCGCGGTACCCACTACGCCCTCGATAATGTTGATCGTGGCTGCATTCACGTTGTTCTTTATCAAATTCTAAGCGACTTAACCGACGAATGACTTGAAATTGTACTAAATTTACCAAATATGAAATTATAATGAAAACCTTAATTAACCTACATATTCCTAAATTATTGTCCTTATTTACTAACGGCCGAACCCTATATTCTAACCGCGGATAGATAAGGCTTACTTCGGGTTGAAATCTGACATTTGCCCATACAAAATGTGTCAAATTTTAATCCGAAGTAAGGCTATCTGTCCGCGGTTTGAATATAGGTTTCGGCCGTAAGTACTTAATACTGCTAACTACCTATCTTTAATATATTTCTTGTATTTTTTCAAATTATAACCAAACCAATAAGCATTTATTCAATTACGGCGGATATAGCCTAGCGTTTTTTTCTGCGCCTATAGGCTGGTTTTGACATACCTACGCGGTTACACGCGCGCTATACTTTTAAAAAACGCGCGTGCTCGCGCTCCGTCCAGCGTGTTCGCTTGACCCAGTAGGTCAGTTCTTCGTGGCCTGCGCGTCTACGACCTAAAACAGTTGAGATCAAGTTTTTCCTTCGGAGATGTACTTATCTATCTTTTGATGGTTTATTTTATTATAGTTTTTTTTATCTGACTGCGTCAGGAGAAGGGTATTATTTTTTAAGTGCATTTATGTATGTATGTATGTATGTAAGTCTATTTCTTTGGCGTACTCTGCGGCTTAAACAGCTTGATGGGCTTTAAAATGCGGTGACATAGGCTATAATATTTTAAAAGAATATTTTTTAAATATATGAAGAGTTCTCAAAGATTACTTTTTATGTTAGACTTGTTTTACAATTATTAGTTTATTTTACAGTTCTTTGTCAAAATTTCCTTGGTAGTAAAGTAATCTGCCTAGGCAGATCGAGTTTCTACGTTGCCCAGTTTTTTTTGATATTGCTTCTGTACAAGAATGTAGGTACATACTCCTTACTAAGATGATTTGTTATCTTTGAACTACAGTTTTTGTTTTAAGAGGATTGTGAAGCGATGTTTTTTTGTAAGTAGATATTATTAAAAACTAGGTCTGTACGTTTCCGCTTTTGTTTTATTTTATTTTTTCTTTCTATTAAATATTTTCTTGGGAAGGATTTTTTTGTTTTACAGTCCTCTTAAAAGATTCCCCGTCTACATCGAGTTTCTAAGTTGCCCAATTTCTTTTTTATGTTGCTCAATCTGTTAAAAATGTGAAGTAGGTACAATCTTACTTAGATGATTTGTTATCACGAACTTATCTGGCTATATTTTAGATACCTGTTGACCAGATATCGGCTAATATACTTAGGTACCTACGTTTTCATGATGTCAGTAATCAATAAACGCTTTCTTATAACAATCGAATCCACCCGATTAAATCTGTTTTAGAATGTATTTTTTATTTTTATAGCGTCACTAAGAAAGTCTTCTGATTTCAAATAGCTCTTTTCCAACTTAGTATTAGTTCTTACCTCCTTATTGTCTTGCCAGTACTTTGGCAGCTCGTGGGCCGGGGGATACTTGCAGCAGGAGATTTCCAGAGTGATTTCCATGCAGCCATGCCACAGGTAGTTGTAGTCTTGCATGCCGCCTGGAAATTATTATACATATACTCGTACTGGGGCTAATTCGGACCAGTAACATGTTCTCTAATTTAATTTTAAATATTTTAAACCTCGGTTCAAGTAAAACTTTTTTTATGTATGTATTTTTATTCTTCAAAAAAGGTTACCTAATAGTTTCTAACTAGGTATTCGGGTGTACAATCCAAATGGGTCAGTATGGAGAAGTCGGAAACTATGAGAGATAGCGTGATCTGTTCTTGGGAACCATGACGTCGATTTTAGATTTAATAATAATTACATTCAAACTTTTTTATTAACTCTCATACATAACCGGGAATCGAACCTGGTCAAAATCAATGTGTATAAATTCTGCAAGTCGCAAGAAGCACAAAAAAATTGAAATATTAAAAATATATAAGTATTCAATATATATTTTTATTTTTATTATTATTAAATCTAAAATCGACGTCATGGTTCCTAAGAACAGATCTCGCTATCTCTCATAGTTTCACTTCACCATACTGACCCATTTGGATTGTACACCCGGTATAGTACCTAATGTACCTATAGGTATTATTATTTGAATCTATTAATCCAATATAAATTGCCAATCATACGACCTTACGATAGTTCAGTGTTTCAGTTATCAAACCTATTATCATAGACGCCAATCATATCATGATGTAATTTTTAGGGTTCCGTAGCCAAGTGGCAAAAAACGGAACCCTTATGGATTCGTCATGTCTGTTTGTCCGTCCGTATTTATTCCTCAAATATTAAGATTTAGCAATTAAATGTTAATTGCAAGTGCGTTTGTTAACCCTAAAGATTAATAATAGAATGCAGGACAGACTGATTGTGCAAAATGTGGTTACAGAATTATCAACAAGTCTTTTTAGAGTTGTTGGTATTTCTGTAGCTCTGCCTACCCCACTCTGGGAATGAAGGCGTGATGTTATGTATGTATGTATGTATGCAGGACAGACTGTTTTACCTCAACAAAACTAAAACTGAAAACACTGTTGCTTTGCGGCAGATTGGCGGTGACGATCGGGCGTAACCTGCGCGAGGTTTTGGAACCACCACCAGCAGAAAGACCGTTAGGACATACTAAGATTCGAATAGGGATGTTGACCGTAATACAGATTAATTTATTTTTACACTAAGCCAAAGATGAATGGTTTTACTTCCTAGTCAGTGAACATCATATTTAGTGTATCAGCGTCGCGTTACCTACCTGTGAGAGGATACCAGGCGGCGCCATTAGTGATGCCGTGCTCGAAGCGCGGCGAGCCAGACTTGCAGGAGACGCCGCGGGACATCTTGGCGTGGTTGTTGGAGTACACTAGCGACAGGTGGCGGAACACGTCGTCGTCCGGGGCGATGGACGGCGAGTGCGCGTAACTCTGGAACACTGCGTTCAGGGGACATGCACGCAGAAAAACGGTTCATCAAATTGGTACCCATACATACATAACCTTTTAACTTTTTAAAAGCCACAGCTGATAGCTTTATTAGTCATTACGTGTAGGACGCCAGTTCGTTAATGTTAACGCATAATGCATACTCGTAAAGCGTAACTCACGAATAACCCACTGACAATTTGGCGTCCTCCCTCGGCCCAAAATACCGTTGACGTGTCTTGCCGACTGGGGCGTTCAGAAGTTTTAATGACAATACCTTGAAGAGGCACCACGAAAACTGTCTCGATATCGACTAGATACATCTAGGTATACATGTCACGTCATGTCATGTCTTCGAAAAAATAACTCATAAATACATTACCCGAGCACAACACCGATGACCTGCATATTCCTCGAGTAGCGTGAAAAATACAAACCTATGAATAACCAAGTGAACGAAATCATTAACAATTTGTATGTTTGTCTACGAAATTTTGAAGATCTTCGTTACTGGTAATACTAATCCTAAATGTATAATTAATACTATATATAGAAATGACAAAGTTCTACGCGTGCTCTGATTTGAATTTTTTAGGTACAAGCTGACTTTAAATTCGGCTTGCAACTACATCTTGCCACTCTCTGTTGTTTTTGTAGTTAAAGTTAGATTAGGTACCTACTGGCATTAGGCGTGTTGTCGAAGGGATACGATGCAACGAGCGCGCCGCCGTGCAGCGACCCTGACAGCGTGAACTGTATCTTGGAGATCCACTCCTTTACGGCTTCGGTCTCCGGCTGCGGCTGCTTTGTGTTGGCCTTGAAGTAGTCCGGGAAGTTGCGGTTTAGGTCGTACCGCCGCGCGTTGTGTCTGCCGAACAATAGGCAACAGTGTAGGTAGTAGATAAGAAGCGTAGATTGCTCTTAACTCGAGGATTAGGGAAAAGGTGCGACGATTGGGTGCTATAGTCATAGCTAAACAAAACGTCCTGTTAGTGAAAGCTCAAATTAAATTAGGTACCTAGACTAAACTTCCTATCTTTCAAATTTGATTTCAATTGTTAAAACTATTTACAGACAACAGCACTAAAAAGGCACTGTTTCAATAAAGTTTTTTGTAACTAGGTACTGTTGGTAAGCCTCATTCACAAAATAAGTATAACTACCTATAATCCGGTAGGGAGGCAAGACTGTCACGTCGTTTCTATCATAATATGGGTGGACAGACATTTCGTTTTCTCTCAACTATCAAGAGAAGCGAAGCGAGACGATAAACCAGCGAGATTACTCCCAATACTTAATGCTATGTAAAATATCTTGAAGATAATACTCTTACTCAAAGAGACGGACGGGTTGGCAGTCGTTGAGAAACGGTAATTTCTGTCTCATGTGTCATAATGATGCTATTGTAAAAAGGTAACAGACATGGTACATTATGTACATACTGAATGATAAAATTGTACAATTTATATTAACGCATAATTTACTTATAATGTGGCGTGTAGCGTGATGCAATATGCTCCTTTTTACACACGGTGCGTTCACACAAAGCC
Source organism: Acleris holmiana (assembly GCA_949316455.1). NCBI lineage: Eukaryota > Metazoa > Arthropoda > Insecta > Lepidoptera > Tortricidae > Acleris > Acleris holmiana. The sequence goes on along the minus strand of OX438773.1, from coordinate 7,906,492 downwards.
TAGTCAATATAAAGTTACGTAATGACATGCAATTTACATTCAAAAACTGATTTGTATTATTACCTGCCATGGACTGTGTCACACTGTCCTTCTTTAGAGATGGCGAAACCGTCAGGGTTCATGGACGGCATCAAATGTATCCTGGTGTTGTCCAAAAGCCATTTTATGTACGGGTCTGAATTATACGACGTTACCAGATGCTGTAAAGAAAAAATAACGTTTAAACATATAATTATAAGCAACGTCTTTAAAATTAATATAGGGTGCAAACGCTCGTAACGTTTCTATTTCTATCACTCAAAATGTATGGGATGACAGTTGACCACGTAGTTTATCGAAACGCACGAGAATGACATGTCATCCCATACATTTTGAGTGATAGAAAAGAAAAACCGGCCAAGTGCGAGTCGGACTCGCGCACGAAGGGTTCCGACCATTATCTATAAAACCGGGCAAGAGCATGTCGGACCACGCTCATTGTAGGGTCCCTAACTCCGAAGCCGTTATGTACTACAAACATAAAAAACCACAAGTAATAACCTAACAAATTTTCTATTCAAAGTCATTTGATGCCGTCTTAGATGATTTTAGTATGTACAAATTAACACTTTTATCGCCTGTATCTCAAGAACCAATGATGTCTACTTAGTCGTGATAGTTTTCCTTTTAAATTCGTTATATTATGCGCTTTGATTTAAGACTTTTTCAGATTTTTATTTTTTGTAGTTTTGGCTGTAGGGGGTGGGACACTCGAGTCTAACAAAAATTGGCGCAATAAAGCTTAATATTTCATAAATGCATCCTTTAATCGAAAAATTGTTCCGACAAACCCGCACTAGGGTAGACGAGAAAAAAAATGTTACGTGTAGGGGAGGTGCCATAGTTGAAAGCAGTTGAAACACCCTATCACTGACGTAACAATGAACATGAAGTGACGTACAATTGTTACATAATATACTATACTTATGTTCTTTAATATTTTTACAACTTTGCCCGCGACTTTGTTCTCGAAAAACACGTTTAAGTACCTGTCTTTTTCCGATACCCTGGACATGTATTATCTGTGTGCCGAATTTCATTCGAATCCTTTCAGCCCATCCAGTGTGATTTTGGACAAATATCCGAAAATATGATCGTCCTCACTAACATTTAGTAAGTAATAATTATTTCATTTACGCAGAATTTAAGAATAAATGATTAGCGCTCCTACCAACTCGCGCCACTAGCTATTCTTTTCTCATCGCCGACTGGTTCACCGAATCACCGACAAGCCTGATTTGACCTGTGAGAGTGCACGGTCTACGCGTTTAATGGTTAGTCGGTCATAGATTACGTACCACTGGGCCAACTTGGACTAGTCTTGACTATCTGGCCGACCGTGCATTTATGCGTGCACACAAAAATGCATTTATTTACCTGTATGAGATGCAGCAGCAGCTCGCGGCCGACGGCCTCGTTCCCGTGGATGTTGGCGACGTACTTCACGTCGGGCTTGCCCAGCATGTGCTCGTACGGCGACGCCGACACCACCATCACCCATAGGTCGCGACCTGACGAGGACAACATCTAGGGTTATTACCACAATCAAATCCATCAGTGGATGCTTCCCTTTACATATTTTCCGAAAAAATCCTTAATGATATCGTAAATCTACTTTAGGTTCGGTAGTGAATCGGTAATTAATAGCCAAAACTGGTAATTTCTGAACCTGGAATAAATAGAAAATGCATTAAAATAAGTAAGTATAACAATTTTAAGTGCACTTTATCTTACAAACAGTTCTAAAATATGATTACTTGATCAAACCAGTTTAAAATCGGTTTTAAATTTCTGTATAGGACTACCTACTTAAATTACGATTGCAAAATATTAAAGCAATGCGGCGTACTGTTCCGTTTCTTATACGTGAGACTAGTGTTTTAAATCTACATCGCAACATCGCGACGTTAATTCGACGGCCTAGTTTTACTCTTCGTTTTTTACAAGGAAAAGCCAAAAAGGAAGGTTATTTGTTTGACCTGTAGGTATGTATGTCTGATGACCCTTGTAGAGGCTGAATGGATGGGCCGCTTTCAACAAGCGAGGTGTCGTTAGATTCGTATTAACGTCGCAGGTATCACTGGGTATAGTTACATTAAATCAAAACAATATAGCGGCACAAAAATATGTAAATGGTAACTAGCATATATAGAATTGAGCCAGAAATTGAATTGCCTCAACCCCTAAGGATCCGGATCGAAGGACTGATATAAATTAAAGTGCCCCTGTTAGTTTAACTACAAGCATTTTAATTTTACGTAACTTCTTTTGTTATATGTTAAATATACATAAAAGATAAATAATAGTTAGTTTCAATAAGATATTCCTAACCTAATATCCATTACAGAATTTAAATCGAATTGATGTCATTTAAAAGTTAATGTAAGCTTTGACTATGATGGAATCCACTTGAAAGCATAGCAGGCCCATATTCAGTAGTATCGCTCATTCGGCGATCATCTCTACCGGCAAGTCTAACTTTACCAAGCGCTCGTAAAGATTATGCAAAGGTATATCTACGTCCTTGTCGACAGGTGCAACGAGCCGAGTGTGGTCCGGAAAACGCACAACCCCATAGTTCTTTTACATTCACAGGTCAAGTTACGCTGGTCGATAAGATCCGTAACGACCTATTTTAAGACAATTTCGCCTAACCGTCTCTTACAGCTTCGAACGCTGTGAAATCTTCATTAATAACAATCATAATTTGTAAAAAATAAGACATTCATTTAAGATTTGGTTAAGTAAATAGCGACTTGCTCATACCTGTCGGCATCAGTGGCGGGAAGTCAACTTTATCTTTAATAATGCTCGAGGCAAAAAAAAACACTCAGTTTTCTCGTAACAAGAAAGACATAGGCAGCAAAATGTATGAGCCCTTAAAAGTAAAAGTTGTTTATTCAGTAAGTAGGCCGCACGGGTATTTTTACACGTCAAAATTCTACCAGCGCTTCCCAAGAGGAGGCGCTTCTCAACAGTCAGATTAAAAAAAAATATTGCTTATTACTCTTATGACCAGACATAAGTATAAGTTTTTGTGGCAGGAACGTCAATTAACTAAGGACTTCCTTCCGATATTAAAATTATCGATAATTGTTTCAAATATTTATTTCAATGTGACATTTCATAAACCGGATAAAATAGAGAGTAACTAAAATCCATACAAAGTTAACTGAAACCAAACAAAAAAGGCCTAAGTATTTAGGTAAATTGTATGACATTGTGTAGCATTAGAGTATACTCTGTATAATCCTTACTTACTCAGTTATTGGGAAATGTATGGAAAGGACTCGAACTTAAAAAAAAAAAGACGTGTGACTCGGGGACTGCCACGGTAAAGCTATTGCATAGCATTTTGTATCAACTTATGCAATTATAATTTTATTTATTTATTTTATTCATGCAGTATTTCTTTTTCTTTGATATTAATTCAAGTTACACTTTTTGAGCGTGGTGACCGATAAGAAAACAAATTTTTCTATTATTAAATAAACAGCTATTCACTGTTGTACATAAATACCTATACACCTATATACTTTCTCATAAACAGCTGCTTATGTATTCGTCCGATTTCGGAGCAGCTCGTCTCGATTCGTGCGAGTTTCGTAGAGTCGTACAATACGTCTAATCGCACACAACGCCGTGTCGAAGACTGCCGAACTGAAACGACGTTAGACGATGCACGGCCTTCAAGCCACACCTCCTTGCCCGTCGGAGTGGGGAGCGTGAGGTTTTTTCGTTACGGAATTTCTGGATTCGGTCCTCGCGCTCAAGGCCCGCGATAGAAGCTATGCAATAGCTTAATAAAAATATAGGTAGATAGTCATTTATTTTTATCGTTATATTTATGCCACTTTTAAGTTTTGAGTTACGGTGTATGGAAATTTCATGTTCATATTATACGTTATCTTATAGTCATAACTGTAAAAAATAAACTACAATTTATCGATAAATTAACATCGTTCGGAACTCCCTAGGACAATTTTATTCATGCCAGAAAAACTTCTATGTCTGCTTATGACAATGATAGAACATAACCTAGCATTATATAAAACAATAAATAAAAAATTAAAATATAAATATATCATGCGTAGTTAAGCAGGAAAATGTGTCGAAACTTCTAATAAACACAACAGCAAATAAATAAAATAATAATATTTATACTTGCCCATGACGGTGCAAAACTATATGAAATAACTAAAAGGCAGTCCAGGGTTACGTCTCCTATATTTGAGCCCTAACAGCAGACCAGCTCAGTGGTTCCAGAAGACATTAGTGTTTCAAATGTCAGATCCCACATATGCTTGCAAGCAAAGTGAGCGTGTAACATTCCTATCACACCTAACAAACGACCTGATGACCTTGAAGACCTGAACCGATTTCCACCAAACAGCTAAGAACACTCTCGACTGATATACCTTTCAAACAAAAAAACCGCATTAAAATCGGGTCATCCGTTTGGGAGCTACGATGCCACAGACAGACACATACACATTTACACACACACAGACACGTCAAACTTATAACACCCCTCGTTTTTTTGCGTCGGGGGTTAAAAACTAGGTCTGTTCGTTTTCCTTTCTGAGAAAATATTTATTGGAATGAAAAAAAAATTAAAGAACCAAAGCAAACACGTACAGTCAAGGACTTTAATTGTTATGCCACTATCGAACACAACAATTAGAGCCCTTGACCGTACAGACCTAGTTTTTTGTAATATCTACAACACATTCAAAAATCGTTAAAATCCGATTAGAAATAAGGGGTGAGAAACGTTATCACCCGAAGCTAAACTTGTATAGATTATTAGCACAATCCTCGCGCTTCACAATCCTCTGAATAGTGGTAAATAATAGTAGATTGTTCAACAAGGGACTAAAACAAGCCATAATGACACGAGATGTTTAGCCACGCGAGCGAGCTTGCAAGCCAGGGTGGCTGTAGTTCGAGTGTCATTATTACTCATTATGGTTGTTTAGTCTCACGTTAAACACTCTACGGTTCACTTTGAATGCGAGGAAAAAAACGACGTTCTAAACAAAATTACAACAATTTAAAAAAAAAATCCGCGGTTTTTTTGTAAAGTGATGTTTTAAATGCTTGCATGTTTAGCCAACAGATTCAAACTTGGACACCATTGTAAAAGTAATTGGACCACGCATAATAAAAGAGTTCGGCCTTAATATGATTAAATAGATTCATATTCTTAATAATTAATCGTGTTTCACGAAATTAAATCCTTTTTTTTATATATTTATTTGCACAGTTGTCATTTTGAGGTTATTTCGACACCCATAAATATGGTCCATACACAATCACTGAAATTGGCGATAATCCTCCATTCACCAACACCGTGATTGGTTGTTTAGGGGTTTCCAAAGTAAATAAAAAAAAATACTTTAATCCCTAGAGATTAATAAGGAGCTTTAGTCCCGATTCGCAGAGATTCAATTAGCATTTTAAGAACATGAGAAGTGAAAAAGACTTTATGACAGTGCTGTGCGGGGAGCTCAAAAAACTCACACGACTAGAAGATGATTATTACTCTCCTCTTCAGTCGCTTCGAGACCATAGTGTTGTGGCAGTCTGGAACCAACTTACAAAGCGTTTTTAATCAAATCTCAGATTTTTCAAGGGGATTTTATATGTAGCTCTAATGGATATTCTGCAACTCAAATTCAGATAAAGGCGTGCAGCTTGGGTCTCTTTTAAGCTTATACTAACGAGTAACGATTAGCTAACTATCGACTTGAGTGAGGTTTATACAAATTTGTAAGAAATGAAAGGCATATTAATAACTGTTTGAATATTTTAACTAAGATGCCAAGACTTAAGTAAATAGCGCTGTGAATATGTTGCTATAAAAGTGTGCCAAGGATTTGTAGGTACTCGTAGTGATGCAGCCGTTGCAGCCTAGGTAATTACTTATTCCATCTCGATAGCTTTATTTACACGCTTACGAAATATCTCTTGTCGAAGTCGACCCTAATCGACTCGGCTTGGCGAAGGTACGTTTTACGTTAAATATAATTGTGAACCTATTCTCTTGGAGTTATCATTACATTTATCGGACTTTGTAAAAAGTAGGAACTCGATGTAAGGATATCCCTCCCAACGAACCATACTTCAGGCTACGCTCACCGAACGGAGCACAAGTTCGAGCAGCCTGGAGAGCGGTGGTGAAGCGCGCTTACCATAGTCACGTCCCTCAGCATGAGGATACGACAAAGAAGAAGATGATGAGATGTAAGGATCCCACTCACCGGAGCCTAAAATACCATGACGCTTCGCAAATAGCCGCGTCTTTAACGCATGCCAGTGCGATTCATGTTCATAAGTCAAAACATCTCGTGACTACATAGTTTTTGGTGACACAGCTTAATTTAGTATCAGGGAAAGGAATCCTTTACTCTTAGCGGAATATACAAATAATCCGATAAGTATAGGTACATGTTTGGGCGCACTCCTTGCATATAACATTGATAACTGCCGCAAAGTGAAAGATCTAAGAGAAATTGAGCATCCACCCGTTTGACAGGTGTATATTACCTTGTACGGACTTGCCGATGGAGTAAAGAGCGGTGAGAGCAGGGTAGCGCGCGGATACGGCTCGAAGGTAGCGGGTCAGCTGCTCGTGGTCGTGGTACCGGAACTCCAGGTCAGTGCCTCCGTCACGAGCCTCTGCCTCACCCAGCACTGCCACTTGCTCCGCTACGACAAAGGCAAGCTCTTTATATAGATGACATATTTCTAATTATGAACATCTTGTCCCTGAGTTCCCCTGGAGAAAGGGGAAAGAAGAAGATATAAACTAAGGCAAGATTTACAACGGAGCACTAAATTCAGTAACTCGGATGCCAATTAATCATTCGCGACTCGAGACTACATCGGGACAGGAGATGACGTACAGTTAGTACGGTCGGCCATATAAGTAGCTGCAAACCTTAGTGCTTGGTCACTTTAAAGTCATGCTACAACTGCTGCGCCTACCTGTCAATATTTTAATGTCCGTCGAGCCTGTCTCGAGATTTTGTGAGACTAATGCATGGCAATAGATTTTTAGTTATCAATATGATTATGTTTACCAAATGCATGCAACTATATTAAGTTGTACTTACATGGGACAAAACCAGGGTTCGGTGCAGACTGAGCAGCGGCGGCTACCAAGAAGGTAACCAACAGGAGAAATCGAAACATTCTGCTGCCTCGCCCCACAGTCATCGCTGTAACAAACGTTTAAATTGAGATTGCAAGTGAGTAATGTTGTTGTGTTTATTGATATTTTTCCTTATTATATTGAATTAATCTAAAATCATTTATTTCAGACGTCGTAATGGTCCATAATTTAGTTTGATCTGATAATGGTCCATAATTTGATTTGATGATGAAAATTGTGATCGTTAGAAATATGTTAAGAGGATTGATAAGCGATGCTTAATCGAGAAGCTGTCAAAAATAATCCGTACAGCTCCGTGCGATAGCGTTTCTCACACCCTAAATCTAATCTGATTTCCACAATTTTTAAATATTTTATGATATACATATATTTTATTAAAAACTGAGTAGGTCTGTTTCCGCTTTTTTTACATTTATCTTTCCAATAAATATTTTCTTGGAATGGAAAACGCACCGATGTCAAGTTTTTCATAATATCTAATAAAAAACAACAAGTAATGCCTATTTTTCTATTTAAACTCATTTGGTGCCGTCTTAGATGATTTTAGTAGGTAAAAAACACTTTATTAGCCTGTATCTCAAGAACCAATGATGTCTACTTAATCGTGATAGTTTTCCTTTTAAATTCGTTATATGCGCATTCATTTAAGATTTATTTTTTTCAGATTCTTAGCATTTGTAGTTTTGGCTGTAGGGAGGGGGGAGGGGACACTTGACTCTAACAAAAATTTGCTATTTAGTTGGCGTGACTAATATGCATATACATGCGAAATCATAGCTTTCTAGTACTAAGAGTCTCTGAGCTAGGCTGCAGACGGATGGACGGACGGACGGACATGGCGAAACTATAAGGGTTCCTAGTTTGACTACGGAACCCAAAAAAATCGCACAACGTTTATGGCGAGAAAAACGTTATCGCTTTTTGTATGGATTTGTTTTGCTTCATAGTCCACTTAATACAATTAATTAAAGTTAGCATTACATAATTATTATTACTCGTATTACCTACACTTAGCTCTGAAAAAATAATATAATTACCTAACAGAATCATAGTCGTAATCGTAACACTAAGGAATAGGGTTTACTTGAACATCAAATTATTAGAACAGAGGATTTATATTTCCTTGTGCATTATAAGTATTAAGTGTCAGTTTCTATGTTCCGTAACTATCCCGACACTTTTAGCAAAACTATTTGGACGTAATTTTTTAAATAGGTTGGTATCCGATATTGTCATTCTGTGTCGCAGTAGGGAATTTATAAATTTTGTGGGATAACTTAATGCATTAACTTTGTTATTGCTTCTTTTTAATATGAACTGAGATAGGTAGATAGATTCGTCAAGATGTGAGCGCGTCTTGCTGCATGACATTTCCCCGCGATTCAGGTACAAGAGACACTTGCGGCTGTCGCGGCTCACGGCCACGGTCGGCTAAGCGCGGGGCTTTCTTTTTAGTGTTATATAAATATATGTGACGCTGTTTGGTGAGGAGAGCGCTCCAGTTGCTTATGCGCAACCGGTCGTGCGTTGAAGGTCAATGGGTCAGTGGACCGGCCATTGCTTCGGCAGACTACATCCAAACAAAGTTGACAGGCCCTCTTGTGTTTAGGGATTTCTGTAAGATCCATGAAAAGCAAACTACTTGTTTTCCTACGCTAATTGCACGCCCTTTATTAAGCCCTCTAAAGAAAGAAAGAAATAGCTTTAACAATGCAATCATACAGACAGAGACGCTAAGAGTTATTGCCGTTCCTAAGGGCACGAATTTGGGACACTTTTTGTTTTTATTGGCTTTCCAAAACACAATGAGAATATGGTGCGGCGAGGCGATACTACCTAGGTAAGTAATCTAAACTTTTTCTGAAGAAATGTATGAATCGCTCTAACCATCTAAAGACTACCTAAAGGGTGCATTCCATACAATGTAATCAAGAAAACTCTTGAGAAGTAGGCGTCAGTAATAGAAATATCTGGTTTTCGTCAACTTTCCTTCCGCTCGGCATTGGCACGTTGACCTTATTAGCGTGGTCCCGCTAACGTTTGCGACTTTCATTTTCAAATGGTCGAAATAGTCGTCATTCGCCAACAACCTAACTGTTCACTATTCCAATTGTCATGACACAAACAAACCTACGTAGATATGATGTATGTAATAATACAAACTTACTTGAATTCAACTATCTATGGTAGGCAGGTATGGGAATTGGAAAATTTGTTAGTAATTAAAAAATGTTATTAAATTCTCGGTTTCACACGACCGATTCGATTGAGTTAAGTTAAATTTATCCAAACATACATATGTCATGTAGAGTAAGTATGCTATGCTCAATTGATTATAAAATTGGTTGCAAATTTCAAAAACTTATAGGTTTTATAGTTTTTTAATGGGTTAATATTAATATCAGACTGCTATTTTTGATCAATAAATTCGAATACCATTGCAGTAAGTAAAACTTCAATAAAGGCATTATATGTAATAGTTGTAGGTACATGTTTATAGTGACGGGTTCAACATCAAAACCTGATGTGATGAAGTCGTGTTGTTATTGGTTGAGAATTCAAATCAAAGTGATTATTAAACGTGATCGTATGTACATGTGTAGTTTTTACTACTGCGTTTTCGGTTAAGGTTCATTTGAAATAGGTAGTAAAGCTTCAATTTATTTATATTATCTAATAAAACTAATATGGCTTCGTATAATGCATGCGTTATGTTAATTCTAGCAATTAATTTATCACAGTTGCACCGCACGTACCTACTCATTCAAAAACAATGCATCACTTTTTGTTCCGTGAAAGTTGAAAAAGTGTGATTTGAATAACTATGTACCTATGTGATCTACATGTCAATAAGAGTAAACGGGACATGCACACCATTTACCAACGATAATTAATTGGTACCTAAATATCTAAATATAATTTATTTTCTGTATTAATATAATTTGTTATATTGTGTAGGTGCCAGTATAGATATGTAGATATAGAGATAACTAGCGACCCGCCAGCGGCTTCGCCTGCTGCAATTTTTTTATTTTTTTTCTTTCATGTCACTTAGGGGTATGAAAAATAGATAGTAGCCGATTCTCAGACCTACTGAATATGCGTATAAAATTGCATAAAAATCGGTCGAGCCGTTTCGGAGGAGTATGGTACGATGATGGTAACTAACACTGTGACACGAGAATTTTAAATAGGTATTAGAAGACTAGATGAAGTTTTAATTAACTACTGATATTGTAAAAATACGTATTAAAGTAATCTGTACATATATATGAGTATCTTGTTCGAACCTGGAATAGTTAAAATATTATAGAAAACTAAGTTTTACTTACTTTTAATTTTACCTTAAGCTAAAGTAAGACATATTATTAAATCAAACTTACCTCAAACCCGATATATTTTGCGCTAAATAAATATTAAACTTAGTGATGTCATTTATGTTTGTCACCTTTGGCACAGCAATTCGATATCGCGAAGAGGTTATCGTGAGAGAAATGCGACGAGAAGGCCAAGTCCTCGCGGGCGGGCGGACTCGACTCGACTGGCGGCGCGCGACGACTGAGCACAGCATCTGCGTCATCCAACCCGGCGCACGACCGGAAAGTGCTTTCTCTCAGCCCAAACGCGACCCCCGTAACAAACTCTACTCCATACAAGATAAAGTCCAATTCAAACATCAACTTAGTACTTTAACGTGTCGATTAAGAAGAATATCGGGAAATTGTAACTTCCTTTCTAAGCAGAATTATTAAGGTTTCAATTTGATTCTAAAGCCTACCCCGGTCCAAATTGTGACGTAGAGTTGTTCCCACCTATCACAGCATTTGACACTTTTCCCGCGGATAGAGTTTCTTTGTCAACTACCCGATATTCAATATTTCCATCTAACTGGTGTTAGTAGTGAAAACTCCAAGTGAAACTTGATAGCAATATTGAATAACTTCAAGTAATTGAATAAGCCGACACAAGTCAAGTCAGTTGTTATAAAATAGCACGTGACTGTGGACTGTAGTTCATTTTCGTAGATATTATAAGTTGGAAAAAGTCCAGTTTTAAAAGGTTCCATATTTTTTTGTTTGATTACTGAAGTCGGTAATCTGATAAGGGAATCCCTGAGGAAATGAGGGAACTCCACAAAAATTATACATAGGCACATTTTTGCCTTAGGAAATAAATAGATTCAGATACAAGACTTCTCGCCCATTTTACCGCCTTAGGGGTAGTTTTTCCAAAGTCGATGAAAGTATTATTTTTTTCACCTCAGCACCTCAAAAAGGGTGGTTTTGCTGTTTAAAAACAGTGAGCAAAATTCGATTTTGCTGCGAGCGTGAGACAACCTAACTTTTTAATTATTTTTTTTAAATATAAAGGAGGCCGTGGTGCGGCGCACGGGCGGCTGGGAAGTCGTTTTATTTCTACCATGTTTTTTTTTTACCTTATAGTATGTAGTTTAAATGTGACTGTTACATAATTACATCATACAAGTGTTTAAATGCCTAATTATATACAGTTACATACAATTATTTATTTACATACATGTATGATTATAAAAAACAAAACAAACTAAACCATTTATTGCGACAAAACAAATATAACGTCAAAAATGGCGGCACCCGTAGTTATTTTTTTATATCAGAGACAAACTAGAGTCGGTCTCTACTATCATATCGTTCTATATCAAGTAACAAACGAGATTTGACAAAATTGTATGCAATTGACATTTCATTGGAATAAAATGTCATCTCGAGTGATATTAGAATCGAGGTCAAGTAAAACTGCTTTGTTTTTCAAAGATGTTCGAAATTTGAATGTAATTAGTATGATGTGAAATTTGATGTTATTATTAAACAACACATAACATTTTCACAAATAAGAAATTGGTTCTAACAAAACGGTTTAACTTAATGGTAGTCGTAAGTAATTTGCGGTTTGAAAAATTGTATGTGCAACACAAGACCAAAGTTATTTGCATCTCGCGTCTTTGAATCCCTCGCTGCACTCAGGATTCTAACATAGAATCACTCGCTACGCTCGTGATTCAATTCTAGAATCCTTCGCTTGCTCGGGATTCAAAATCAACACTCGCAGCAAAAAACAACTTTGCTCTCTTGTTGCACAAATAACTATTTATTTATTTGCAGTAGTACCATAAATACTATTTATTTGTGTTTCTCACTTCAAAAATTACCAGAGGCGTCTTTACCTATGGTGCGTTGCACTCGGGCGCAGCGGTGCTTGGCAGCGGTTGTTGTAGGTACCCATCCCCTCGAGGCCCCAGCGTCGCCGCCCATCGGCCGCCCCCAGTGAAAGTGCCCCCGCCGCGACCACCGCCGACCGGGCTCAGGAGGAGACCTGCATGGAGCTCTAAATGCCTGCATGCTAACATCAACCACTCCGCCAGAGCACAAGACCTGCTCATGCAGACAATGGCGGAGTGGTCGATCGATGTTGCCGTGGTTTTGGAGCCCTACTACGTCCCTCCCCTACCCAACTGGGTAGGGTCGACGGATAGTAGGGTTGCCGTGGCAGTGCCAGCGACGGGCCTGGTCGTCCTAAACCGGGGCAGTTCCAATACTTGCGTGCGGTGGCAGGGGGGTTCCATCGTGGTCGTCTCGTTCGCGACCCCTGTCATTGCCGCACGCCTACTGGACGCGCGTCCTGGAGGACGTGGAGACCCTCTCTGATCATCTGTACATCAGATTGAGGGTCTCCACCAGAGGGGGCCAGCCACCACCCAACCCAGGGGGAGCGCGTATGGGGGGGAGGGGAGTTCCCCAAATGGTCCCTGTCCCACTTGGACAGGGCCAAGGCGGACGAGGCGGCGATGGTGGAGGCTTGGTGTGCTGCCCCACCCGCCACCCTCGGAGTTTAGGAGAGGGCGCGCCGGTTCCGCTTCACACTGCAGGAGGTGTGTGGAGCGTCCATGCCTCGGACGAGGCGCCTCTTCGCCCAAAGGAGTGTGTACTGGTGGTCCGCGGAAATTTCGGCTCTGCGGACCACCAGTAACTGTGCCCGCCGCGCCTATCAACATTGTAGGCGCAGGCGGCACACAGACGAGGAGGAGGGGCTCCACGGGCCCTGAAAGAAGCAAAGGGGGCCCTCCAGCTTGCCATCACCAAGGCCAAGGATGAGGCGCATGCCTCATTCCTGGCCACGCTGGACAAGGATCCGTGGGGGCGGCCGTACAGGGTGGTGCGCAATAAAATGCGCACCGCCCCCCCATGGACTCTTTGAAGCCCCCCCTCTTGAGGAGGGTCATCGAGGGGCTGTTCCCAGCAGCCCCCTCGATAACTCCCTCGGTGATGACCGAGCCACCGGGGGACTTGGAGGACCAACTCGAACTCGATATCGCACCGGTGAGCGACGACGAGTTCGAGAGGGCGGTGGACCGGCTCCGGGGCTGCAAAAAAGCCCCGGGACCCGATGGGATACCGGGCCGGGTACTCCCCATCGCCCTTAAGCACCTCGGGGACCGACTCAGGCTGTTGATGAACGACTGCCTGAGGGAGGGTCGGTTCCCGAGGGTTTGGAAGGAGGGGAGGCTTTGCCTGCTCCGTAAAGAGGGTCGACCCCCGGACAGTCCCTGCATATCGCCCCATAGTGCTGCTGGATGAGGCCGGGAAAATGTTCGAGCGAATCCTGGCCTCCCGGATCCTGCAGCACCTGGAGACCGCCGGCCCGAACGTGTCTGACAGTCAGTTCGGGTTCAGGGAGGGGCGGTCCACGCTCGACGCGTTGAAGTCCCTCAGGGACTTCTGTGAGTTCGCGTCGAGCATAGCGGAGGGAGTCGTGGCGGTGTCGCTGGACATTGCCAACGCCTTTGGCACCCCTATGGGGTAATTAGGGAGGCACTACAATACCACCAAGTGCCTCCCTACCTGCGGCGGGTCGTAGAGCACTACCTCACCGAGAGGGTAGTGCTCTATGAGCAGAGGGACGGTCGACGGGGGTCGACGGAGATGGTCTGTTGCGTACCCCAAGGTTACGTGTTCGGTCCAATTTTATGGAACCTGGGGTACGACTGGGCCATCAGGGGGCTGTCGCTCCCGCGGGCGGCCACCATCTGCTAACGGTCCAGATCAAGCCCCACATCAAATATTTGGGGCTTGTACTGAACCGGAGGTGGAATTTCGGGGAGCACTTCACCCGTCTTGCTCCCCGAATCGTGGGCGCCGCCTCGACGCTAGGCAGACTGCTGCCGAATGTGGGTGGACCGGGGTCCCTGTGCCGGCGTCTGTACGCCGGCGTAACAAGAAGCATATGGCCATATACGGGGCCCCAATTTGGGCTGACAAGCTGTCGGCCCGCAACAGGGCCCTACTAAGGAGGCCCCAGCAGGTAGTGGCCCTCAGAATAGTGAGGGCCTATATGACGGTAGCCCACGCCGCGGCCTGCCTCCTTGCCTGCACCCCACCCTGGGAGTTGGACGCAGACGTGCAGGCAGAGACCTACCGAGTTAGGTCCAGGGCCCGGGCGAGAGGTGAACGTCCGGACCCTGAGGAGGTAGAGGAGACGCGCCGGATGACGGAGCGCCGATTGCGGGACATGTGGAAAGAGGACCTGGGGGACTCCCCCTATGGGACCCGAACTATAGGGGCGATCCTCCCGTCCCTGGACACCTGGTTGGAGAGGGCGGTCGGCGCTACATCGTACCGGCTTGTGCAGGTATTGACCGGACATGGGTGTTTCGGTCATTACCTGCACAAAATTGGGAGCCTGGCCCGCAGTGCCATGAGTGCGGGGACCCAGATGACACCCGGAGGCCCAGCACACCCTAGAGGTGTGCAGTCACTGGAGTTCGGAGCGCGGAGCCATGGCACTGGCCATATGGCGGTCGGACCTCTCCCTGCACAGCGTCATCTCTGCAATGCTGTGCAGCGACAGGTCCTGGAAGGCGGTGGCCTCCTTCTGCGAAAGTGTCATCTCGCAGAAGGAGGCGGCGGAGCGTGAGCGCGAGGAGTCTCCTCTCGCGCATCCGCTCCGGCGCAGACGGCGGGGGTTGAGGCGTAAGCGTTTTGCCGCCAGCTTCAATCCTTAGTGGCTGCGGGCGGGGGATGGGAGTCCCTTTCCCGCTGTAAGAGAAAGCCACTTGGCGGTCTGGGAGGGAGGCCATGCGTGCTCGGCCTCTCTCTTCTTTGGCGCGGGTAGCCCCAGCGGTCGGCTGGGACTGCCGGAAGGCGTCGTGGGCAATGCTTCGGCGGTACCACGGCGCCTTGCCTAACCGGCAGGAGGGTACGCCGGGGTGGTTTTTAGTGGGTAGCACCCCTCCCCCCTCTCGCTCTGAGAGGGGGGCACATAGGGGTGAGTCCCACATACCCCCCCGCCACTCCCATGGCGGGGGAAATGCGTAACGCATTTTCCGCCCTGACAAAAAAAAAAAAAAAAAGGTACTCATTCCATTTTGATCGCGCGATTACTAGGGGGCGCTAGGGTAATATTTGCACGTGGGCGGTACAAGGGCTAGAGACGCCTCTGAAAATGACTGAACTTCTACTACAAACTTGTTCACCTCTTTAGGGATAGTTTTTTCCAAAGTCACCAAAAGTTGACATAATGATAAAGTATAAAAATACAGCAGAAGCAATTTTATTTATTTATAAACTATTAGCCTTAGTACACATTTCCGTATTTCTCACTTCGAAAATTACCAAATTTACATTTACAATCTTCAACATCCCTTTGACCCCCTTAGGGATAGTTTTACCAAAGTCGCTGAAAGTAATACTTTTTACTTACGGGAAATAGCCTAAATACCATTAAAAAAAAGACCTAACTCGCTTACCAACTTCTACCCCTTTCACCACTGTAACAGTTCACAACAAAACAGTTTATCCAAAATCACCAAAAGTTTATTTTTTACTACTTACTTACTATTATGGAAGTATGGTGCCATTCAATACCTACATTGCTACGTTATTGTGGGTTAGATATCAAATATTAGAATCACAAATTATAATATAGCTATTTTTAGCCAAAGGAGGCAACGGTGTACAGCAAGGTAGCGCTCTTGATAATTGAAAACTTAATAGCGTCTTAGCTCTTTAATAAATGGGAAGGTTAAACTATATTCTGGACCGGTAAGGGAAAGTGTTTCTAAGGGCCGTATTAATAAACTGATCTCGACTGTAATGCTCGTTTCAAGATGTGTCAAAAATAACAGTGTTATACGGCTTGACGTTTACTATGACGTATCTTGAGACGGGCGTCTCGGCCGAGATGAGTTTATAAATACGGCCCATATCCCTCAATACTTGCGTCAAGTTCTGGGACATTTCGGGACTAGCACTTACAAAATCAGTCCCCAATACCCGGGACTGCAAGCCCAAGCTCCATCTAGACCCACGGCAGTGTGTCAGCTAAGTTCCCAAAGTTTATATTAGACGAACCATTTCGGGCAACTTTTGACCCCCTAATCACTAAAAAAAAACTTAGCATAAACATAAACACTTAAAATTTAGCTTATTTATTAAGATAAATACAGCTCAATCGGTTATTGAAATATTAATCAGCATTTTTCTCACTGGCTGACTCACTCTTCAAAAACAGAACGAGATAACTTAGAAAATTGTGAAATTTGGCATCCAGCTGGGTAATTGTGTGTATCTATGCAAAAGAAAAATCTTAAAGTACGTGTCAAGCAGAACTTTCAAATGATTAAAATTTGTTATGTTGTTTGCTACTTAATAGTGCGACTAGGCATTTTTCACATAATTTATAATCTTAGTCCTCAGGATTGTATGTATGTATGTAAACACTTTATTGTACAAAATAAAAAAGAAACAATACAATGAAGATACCAGAAAATAATCGACGCATTAGCAATATTGTTGTTTGACTTTGCTCCTTTGCCTATCGCGTGACACTAATAAATGTTTTAAAAAACAAATAACCGCCTTCAAAAACACAAAAAATAACTTCTTTTAAAATTGTCAGCACCTACCTAATATCAGTAATAACTTAGTCCCACATTTTGTTTTTTAAAACATTTTTTTTTTTAAACTTTCTTTTTAGTGATCATACTTAATACGCTGATCCGTAGTCCCACTTACTAGTTGACCCGCAACACCGCAAGCAACGCCGCCGGAAAGTCATGGTCATATCAACACGCTCAACTATCTTAAACGAGATATCTGATCGCCACCCTTGAAATAGGTACCGTTAAGGAGTTCCGATGGCCTTCTGTGGTCTTCATCATTAGTTCCACTTCCCCAAGTGATACTTTCTGAATGCAAATGCGACATTATTTTGTTGCCTAAAATATTTGAGGAGTTCCCTCAATTCCTCAGTGATCCCCTCATCAGATTCAGATTTGGTGACAATGGGACCACCTCGGAAGTATACTCTAACAAACCAAAAAATAAATTTTAAATTCGGTCCACAATTGACGGAGTAATCGGTGAAGATACATAAAATAAAAAAATACATCAAATGGAACGTATAACCTCCTCCTTTTTTTGAAGTCGGTTAAAAATCAAGTAGGTATTGAGAGAACAGTGAAGCTAAAAAAAACCATACAATACATACACTTTTCCTTATACATTACATTTTTCCCCTTAAACGTTGTCTTTACAACAAAATATTTATTGGAAGGATTAAAAAAAAAAGCGTACACGTACAGATTTAGTTTTTCATAATATCTACACCATATAAAAAAATTGTGGAAACCCGATTAGAAGCGGGTGAGACACGTCGCCCGGAGCTAAAGATTAGGTATTTTCGACAGCTACCTACGCGATTTAAACATCGCTTCACGATCCTCTTAACACAGAAGCAAAATAATGCTACATTCGAAGTATCTACTAATATACTTTATCTCGGTTGGAACAATAATCGGGGGCTTGGTGAGAAACCACCGGCTTCCGTTAGCACTATGGGTTCGTTACGCTAGTGAATTAAGGCGTATAAGGTGTAATTTTCCATAGTGATTATTGTTGTTTTATAGCGTTTTCAGCAGATTGAAATATAGTTTCAGTCCGTGTCAAAATTTCAACCAATTTGCTGTTGTTTTCAAGAGCCTAAACATCTTTACAGTCTTTTTCAGGAAACCATCAATAAGATTACGCCATAATTCCTGAAAACCCATTTTCAGTGGTGGTCGGACCCTCTGCAGGGTCCGTCTGGATCGCTACTACTATCTCATTCATTAACCACCCGCCAAGCAACAGTGTTCGCATTGTAGTGTTCCGGCGTGGGAATAAGACAACTGGTGAAATTACTAGCATAGAGGTATTCCATTGAGCATTTTATTTTTTAACCCAGGAAAATTCTGTAAATGGGTTTTCATGTTATGTCTTGAGTAGAAAGAGACTGGTTTACTGAGAACTATCCAGAAGCGTGTGAAAGAGATACCACGATTAGAAAAGAGTCAATCATCTAAGTATTTGAAGCTTAATGTGCGATAACGATAACGGTGAGGTGAGTGCGTTAATAAAGTCTAGCTCTTAATTATCGGAGTAATTCTTTATTTCTATCTGTTACATACCCCCACGTACGTAACATTATTTTGACATAAGTAACAATCATAACATTCAATATTTTTAATCATCTGAAAGGAAGAATAACCTTCAGATATGTCAACATTTTTTTGCTAATTGGTTGACGAACATATTGGCTAGCCACTATTAGCCACTGTTGTCTTTATAACTTGGCCGAACGGTACCGAACCGTGGTTCAAATCGTGCTTTACCTTTGGGACATAAAGTATCTTATATGTCCTTATACTTTTTTTTTCTGGCATGGGGAAGGCATACGATCACTCAGGCTCCCTGATGGTAAGTGGAATGTAAGACCCATAGACATTTGCATTCTCAAGACTATCTCAAGACTGCAATCCTAAGACCTCAAATACGTCCTGAGGACTAGTTTTCTTTGACTTTGTTGAGTATTTCACTTATAGGATGCAACTGATGCGTAAATATGTGCCTAGCAAAAAAGTGGTTCTCTCCATGTTTTCTTTCACCGAAAAGCATGTTAGCACAAAAACCCGAACATTTGCGCTGGGTTCGTAATGTTCGTATTCGCACCAACTACCTTCTGGGGCCACTAATGAGAGATTCAAACATACTTACTTCCTTGAAACTAATTAATTTTCAACTTTGTCGGCGTAATAAAAATGTATAACTATGCCAAATTATAGCTTTGTAGGTAGTATTCCAAGAGTCTCTGAGTTAAACCGCGGACAGACGGACAGACGGATATGGCCAAAGTGGGATCGCTTTGACGCTCATGAACGTAATGTATCAAATTTTAAAAGTGAGAAATTGATTCCCATGTTATTTATGCTCATAAGAATTGATGCTCATAAAAAGTGGAAATCATAACGATTAAAATTCTAACGTTAATTAATTAAGTACGAGTATAACGTTTATAGGCATATTGACGATTGAGAAAAAAAAATACATCCCCGCGTTACGTGTGGGGGAGGTACCTACCCTATTTTTTTTTCAAAAAGTGATACAATAAAAGGTAATAAACATTTTTTTTAGGGTACCTCCCCTACACGTAACGTGGGGGTGGATTTTTTTTTCTCGTCTACCCTATAGTGTGGGGTGTCGTTGGATAGGTCTTTCAAATATTACGGATTTGAGAAACCAGTTTTTTGATTAAGTAATCCGTTTAGGGGGCACCGAGCTTTTTGCGCTCATTAACTTTAGGTATTTTATGCACTCTGTGTATGTGTGCGTATAGCACACCAGCAAGGAGCGAGCCGGAGCCATGCGCCGGCCGCGCGCCGCGCCTGACGAGCCGTGCGCCGATCCACTAGGCGCGGAGGTTGCTACCAATGTTTACAAAATAAAAAAACATAATCGATTCCGAATACTTTTATTAAAATATTGACTATAAGAAGTTAAAAACTTTTTTCAGTCTACATTTTTTTTTAAATTTGTTGTTTACTGTCGGTAGGTAAGGTAGGATTGAATTACTTGTATGAGGTACAGTCACATCACGAGATTGTTGAGCCACTCTAGAACCCACTCACAGATAGATAGATAATTTTTAATTAATGTCGTTTGTACATCTAAGGTGTATTTAGCTAGTGTTAAGTTATTTATAATATTTATTGGGCAAATTGTTCGGCTAAAGAGAATAAATCATAAGTAAAAGCCGTACATCTTCCAATCGGCCATCTTCCCTCTCCGAAGGTTACCGGGAGAACCCTTTCATAGAAAGTTGACGGTAAATTTTGACGTAAATAATTTCTTTTGCGTGACTTGACGCTGTCATTACTCATTAGGACAGAGTTCTATGGTGGCTCAACAACCCCGTGATTTAATGTGACTGTATATTGAAATGTAATAAAACCTAATTACCTTTATTGACAATATTCTAAGCACAAAATAAAGTGAACTGAATAGAATACCTAATGTAAAGTAATAAGAACGGCTGAGTAGGGCAAAAATCCCAGTCATGGACCCTTTCTTCAAGATATTATTTTTAACTGACTTCAAAGAAAAGGAAGTTCTCAGTTTGACCTGTATGTATGTATGTATGTTTGTCCGCGATTATCTCACGATTGGCTGAACTGTTTTTAATGCGGTTTTCAGAAAAGTATTTGTTTCACATAGGAGAAGGTTTTGGTATTTTAACCGTCTTTAAAAAAAAGGATCTTAGTTTGTACGAATGTTTATCCATGATTATTTCCGCAAAAACTTCAATGTCTGATTCTGATCACTATAAAGTATAAAATTAAATTGATGTTTTAAAAAACTAAAAACTTAAAGCTGCTGTATCAATCACATATTTAGAAGTTCCTACTTAATGTTTGTATGTATATACATACATACATACAGTCACGCCTTTATTTCCAGTGGGGTAGGCAGAGCTACAGAATTACCAACAACTCTAAAAAATTTGTTGATAATTCTGTAACCACATTTTGCACAAACAGGCTAAGATGTTTACCAGTGTATTTGTGACAGGTTGCAAGCCCATCGCCTAACAGTACTACAAGCCCTTATGTATATAATGTAATGAATAATGTACGCAGGTATCTTTAGAAAAAAATATTAGGACATAAGAAACAACAATAATCAATATCGGATTTTACTTCACGGCATTATTTTGTCTGTGTGAGTAAGCAATGTCATTGTCTATTTCTCCATCCACTGAAAGACAAGAAATTTGGTCCATTGGCATCCTGTAATAAAACAGAACGTTTTGATTTAACTATAATTTATTTATTAACAGAATTAGTTTTTGGATGAAATTTTGTAATCCTCATTCTATAAAAATAATTCGTATTTGGGACTTACAATTCCATTGTGTGGTAAATTTTATAATCGATGTCAACCAATTCATTTACTCTGTAAATTGAAAAAATATAAAGATAATGTGAAAATCCATACTAAATTTATTAAAATGTTTTCCTATACACCTCTTACTATTTTTACGCATACCTCACCGGTTCATTAGGTACCTTAACTCTTCGCTTTGTAGCGAAGTGCCAACAACTGGAACATTAACCCTATAAATAAAAAAATATGAATAATTTTGCAATTTTACTCATTTGTTGAAATATAGTTGTTAGGTACTGAGTATACTTACGGAGTATTCTCTTTGTATTCAGATTTCTGGAGATGTCTTGCTCTAGAAATATTGAAACCATCCCAAGAAGTAACAATATTATATAATTAATTATAGTAAAAAAAACCTCGGGTCGTTCTAAGAAGCTTGTTTTGCCTGTAAATGTGTTTTTTTAGCTAAACTATTTTTATATCTTGGTAAATATTCACCATAGAAGTGTATTTTTTATATACATACTAATTAAAAGAACTTCGCGTGTTGTTTAAAATTACTTGTGTAAATAAACCAATTTTGGCCCAAAACATCAAGACTACAACTAAACGATTACAAAGTCTTAGTAATACAAATCGATACATCTCGAAAATCAGTCTATGTTGCTACCGATTTATTTTCTCCTCCCTTAGCGTGGCATTTTGACAACTGTCAAATCAGGTTTCTTAGAACTACTCCACTATCAGTAGGTTTACGATTTTAACTAACTTCATTTCTTCACGCAAGCGTTTAGCATTGTGCTTTTGCCAACCCCTTCTCTTCCTTTCTTGGTTGTGTTTGTTCCCCATTTAAAATAAAGTGAATAATCACAAAAATCGCGATAAACGCAACCAATCAACAAGCGACACAGCCTCCACCTCCGACGGCCGAAGCCTGACTAATGCGGACATGGGGGAAACGTGACGGCTCTGGCTAAAATGGACGAAACGCGTGCGAATTTAGGTATTTCCTTCATATTAGTAAAATAAAAACACATTTTCAAATCTAAAGTGTAGAATATATAGAAGACGTGTAGTTTTGTTGTAAATCCAAAACTGATGATCTTCCGTGAAGTAATTACGCCGTACTAAGTGTTTATTTTGTTATGTAGAGGTATCTTTGGATGTTTTTTCTATCGAGGGAAGTACAAGTAATCGTGTTTCTAAAGTATATGATATATAGAGTGATTCCTTAAATATCTTACATATGAATTGCATAACTAAAGCTTTAGTAAAAACAATGCAGCAGGCGATCAAACGAACGCATTTTTTTCGTAATTACGTATCGTTGCCTCGGCGCACGCTTTAAAGCTCTAACTTTTGTTAGACTCAAGTGTCCCCTACAGCCAAAACTACAAATACGATTGAAAAAATCTTAAATGAAAGAGCATATAACGAATTTTAAAGGAAAATTATCACGACTAACTAGACATCATTGGTTCTTGAAATACAGGTGATTTAAGTGTTTATACCTACTAAAATCATCTAAGACGGCACCAGTTGACTTTAAATAGAAAATTACTTATCATTAGGTACTTAACGGCTTCGGAACCCTCCACTGAGCATGGTCCGACAATCGACATGCTCTGGCCCGGTTTTTTAAATCTATGAATGCAGTACCTATTTCTTGACACTAAAATTGATGACATGGTTCCTAAGTAAGAAAAGATCTTTGTATGTCTTATAATTTGAGACTTGCTTGCGAGTATACTGACCGATCTACATGGGCTATCATGTAAATTCTTAAGTCATATATTTGTTATTCGTATCATTGAATTGCCTAAAGTTCCAGTGAAATGAGCGAGCGTAGCGAGCGAATAAGTCTAGGCAATGCAAAACCGACTCTGTCAGCAGGACTAGCACAAGTTGTCCGCGACTTGTATGTCGCTCGGATCTCCCTTTTTATACAACGTGTTACAAAATAATCCGTAAAAAAGAAATTACAAAAGTAGTGTCAACCCTTATTAAATAACGTCAGTATCTTAGGTATACAGTATACTAGGGTTGACACTACTTTCGTAATTTCTTCTTTACGGATTATTTTGTAACACGTTGTATAGTCTGTAACGATAAAGACGCACTGAGCGAGAGGCGAATTACGTCGCGCGCGAGATAGACTACCTACCCGTCATTTTTTAACAGGGAATGCTAATGCTATGAAAGAGAGGAATAACTACACGCGAAATAATTGTCTTGTATTTTTTTCATAACATATGAAGTTTTATAAAGTCATAGTTCAGACCCCCTGCAAAATCACTCTAGACAAAATCGACGACAGGAATAACGTCACAGCTGTTGTTCCATGTTTAAATTATCGCATCTTTAGAATTATAGTGAATTAATCCACATATTTTGGATTTCGACTTCAGTTTCTATAATAGGTACCTACTAAACTTACGTCTCGAAATTGAAAGCCGAAAAGTTGAGTTAGGTCACTATAATTGTAAAAGTGCAATATGTATAGGTAAGGACCTTATAAAGAAATTTGCATTTATTTCGTAAATTACTATGTTTAATCCAATATCCTTGAATTAAAATGTGACGTACCTAAATAAAAAGAGAATGCCGAATAAAACAAACTAAACATTAAAATAAGTTTTAAATATTTAACAAGTTTTGTTTTTGTATGAAATTTTAATAAACGGGTCAAGTCAGTTTTTTTGTTTTTATTAAGGAAAAGGCACACGGGCACTCAGGCCACCTGATGATAAGTGGAATCTGAGACCCATAGACATTTGAATTCTCAAGACTATAATCCTAAGACCTCAAATGCGTTGCCAACCCTGAGGACTGAGATGGAATGCCTCTATGCTAGTAATTTTACCGGTTTTCTTATCCTCGCACCGGAACACAACAATACAAACACTGTTGCTTGGCGGGTGGTTAATGGATATGATGGTGGTAGCGATCCGGACGGACCCTGCATAAACTTAGAAACTTAGTGTATTGCGTTTTATGTTTTTCTTTCATTTTTTCCTAAATCGTATCAATAAAACTCACTTCTGAATTTCATGCATGTTCTCTATGAAAACGGTCAGAAAAAGACAGCACGGCTAGCAAATGACGGCGCGCGAGTCATGTCGCCCGCGAGATAGACTACCTGTCTTTTTCTGACCGTTCTAATTAGACAATGACGGGTAGTCTATCTCGCGCGCGACGTAACTCGCGCGCCGTCATGCGCTAGCCGTGCTGTATGACGTGTTCTTGTCTAACCAATTTTGAATAGAATCACTTAGATCTTTCATTTTATAGAAGGGAGACGTCTAGGAGCGAAGGTTAAACCTTTGCAGTAGGTGTACAGGCTCGCTAGGCTATAAATAGGGAACCCGATATCTGGATTTGCGAGATTTCTGCCATAAATTAGAAAGGAATTGAGGAGGATTTACTTGAGGAGCGCGACTTCAAATAGCATAGTTGATTTCCCTTGGGTTTCAATTTAAGCGGTAAAGCTTGACATGAGTAGATTATGTTCAACTTTATGGGTAATTTAGGGTTCGAGAGCTATTTCGGGAGTTAATGTAGATCATTTTAAACCAAAGATATATTTTAACTAAAATAACCGTCTTCAGACCCATACAAAACCATTTATTATTTAACGCTTTTTAAAGACAGATCTTTTTTTGGTAAATAAATTTATTTAGACGTTTTTTTACCACCTACCTATATAAATTTGCTTCGTCATGTCGACATTGTCGATTAAGGGTCAATCAACTTATCGGCCCACATTTTTAACCGACTTCAAAACAGGAGGAGGCTTTCAATTCGACTGCATATTGTTTTTTTTTTGTGTTTGTAACTCGATTACTCCATCAAATGTGGACAGATTATGGTTTTTTTTTTCATAGGGTACTAATTCCTAGGTTGTTACTGTTACTAACTCCTCAAATATTATAAGAATACATATTGATTTCAGTGTTTTCAGAAACAAATCCAGCATTAGCATTCAAAAAGTATCATTTTGTAGTGATGGCCACCGGAACTCTTCAACAGTAGCTATTTCAAGGGTGGCGATAAGATATCTTGATTAAGATAGTTGAGCGACTATAACGAAGCAGATTTAAATGGGTTAAGTAAGTATATTTTCCCGCGGCGTTGATATTTCGTATAATTTAGATGTGGGACTACACACTTTAACAGCGTATTGTAATCACTAAAAAGTATGAAATAAAATAACGTATTAAAAATAGAAAAACCTCCTTCAAGAGCGCAACAAATAACTTCTTTTAAAATGTTAGGTAATAAATAGGTCAGTCCAACTGAAGTCGGCGTCCCTCAACATTTTAAACCAAATTTTAAAAAGAAGTTATTCTTGCTTTATTAAAGTTCGTTTTTTGATTTTTAAAACATTTATTTTATTTCATACTTTTTAATTATCATAATAACAGCTAAGAGCATACTGTTATGTAGTCTCACATACTCGTAATACGTGCCATTTTAAAATATTTATTTAGAATCTAAACCCAGCGGTTTGGGCTATGCGTTAATATGTCAGTCAGTCACAAATTCACTTTCTTCTTTTATACAGGCTGTCCGGTAGATACTAGCCAACCTTACAGGGTTGGATAACTCTGCTCAGGAGTGTCAAAAATATGATAAATCATATTTTAAAAGTCGCACCAAAAACGAGTTATATCTCAACTTTTCACAATTTTGGGAATGCGGTACCATGGTTCACAATTTTCGATGCCACGACCACAGTTATTAGATTTTTAGTTTCATTGGCAGTCAAAGATAGCTGATTAAATTGTCTTTAAGACTCTTTTAATAAAATTAATAAATAACTAGCAGTTTTTTTTATTTTTCAAGTCCAATTCAAAGTTTAGTAATCTGAGTTTTTCATCCGGCAAGTTTGACATCGCACAGTACAAAAAATGTATGAAAACCTGTACAGTAGTGCTGCTTTCTCAAATTCGGCTACTATGCAGCTCTTCTAAAGAGGCATGTTCACTATAACCTCCATTCTGATTACTTGATGTTAGTAAATACTGGCCACCAAACTTTCAAATCCAGATTTTATTGGGGTTGTTGAAAAGACATAGTGTACGGTATCGCGTCGCAGAAGCTAGCCGACAAATTGTTGTGTGACGATGCGATGTGCTTCCGTATCCGTACTAGGTCGTTAATGAAACGCTGCCGAGCCTGCATTAGGGCTAGCAACAAGCAATTCGAACACTTGCTTTAATTTTAAGTTTTTTTTTTTTTTTTACCTTTTATCGTAGTCTTTTTTTATTTCACGTCTCTTTAAAATATTTAAAACCTGTTAACTTGATTTTAAACGGGCGCAAAAGTTGTTTTTTAAATTCCATAGTTTGATAGAATTCAGTCTTTGTTGGATAAACTTGATAATAACTTCGCTGCTATAGTCAATTATCAATTAAAAAATATATATAGTTTCCGTAGTCAAACTAGGAACTCTGCAAAACTATAAGGGTTCCGTCCGTCCGCAGCCTAGCTCAGAGACACTTAGTACCAGAAAGCTGTAATTTGGCATGAATATACATATTAGTCACGCTAACAAAGTGGTAAAATACCTTTTTGATAGTAATCGTTTTGACCGGTCAAGCCTCACTTGAGCACCTCAGGCAATTTGCCTAGGCCTAGTTGGTAGTGAGAGTGACCCAGCCTTCGAAGCTTACCGGGTTCAAATCACAGAAAGGGCAGATATTTGTGTGATTTGCACTAGTATTTGTTCCTGAGTCTTGGATTTTTTATATTATATGTATTTAAGTATACATTTCCCTATCTATATAAGTTAGTTTATAGTTGTCTAGTACCCGTAGTATAAACCTAGAGCTTAGTTTGGGACTAGGTCAAATGATATTTATTTATTTAATTAACGCTCAAGTGCTTAAAACTTT
The DNA here is from genome assembly GCA_949316455.1 of Acleris holmiana. Taxonomy (NCBI): domain Eukaryota; kingdom Metazoa; phylum Arthropoda; class Insecta; order Lepidoptera; family Tortricidae; genus Acleris; species Acleris holmiana. Next base: position 7,879,145 of record OX438773.1, on the reverse strand, counting down.
CATGCATTATGGTGAACTTTTCTCGGCGAAATAAGTGGCCATTTTTTTAGAGCAGGCGCTACGAGTAATGTTTACCTATGAATTAAAAAAACGAAAAACTGCCTTTAAAACCCAAAAAATAACTTATTTTCAAATAGTAATAGGTCAGTCAAACTGAAGTGGGCTTTTGGTTACAAATATAGTTGGACGCCGACTTCAATTTGACTGATAAATTTATTACAATTTGAAAAAAGTGGTATTTTAAAACAATAATAATTTTATAATTTTAAGAGATCATAATCCAACTGAACCATAGGATATTTCACGCTTGCCGCAAGCAACGCCACGGGAATTGTGCATACATATATTAAACCATTCAAATGATGTGCTGATTAACTTTAACATATCCAAAAGCCTGTTTGTTTACCTGTCTTTCAAGTTTTCGATAACACATTAGTTATGTGTCTATGCTACTACTTTTATGTTTGAAGCTAAAACAAAAGCGATCGACCACAGGATGACCTTGAATCTTACTGGGGCGTACCCACATGCATCTGGGGCAAGGAGACACATAGGAGGATGTAGAGCACGGCGGAAGGGCGCTCGCGGGCGCCCGCCGTGGGGCGCGCAGGCGCCGTGCGCGCGCCGGTATCGACCGCGGCCGCGCCGGCGCGGGGCGACGCGCGGCCGCACGCCCGGGACCCTCGCATTACGTAACTCAACACGCACAGGACGGCGCACAAACAATGTGATTTTTATTTCCTCGGTTTTTCTACTGTTTTTTGATTATACACATTTTAGGATTAGCATCGTGATATTTATTTAGGTGTCGCGCGACTTTTATTTCGCTATCGTTTAGATGTGTAGTGTAATATAGAATAATGTTTGATACAACCCGCGGCTGCTCTGTTTTGGTCAATAAAAATCAAGAATATTTGCGCAAGTTATAATCGCTATGGAAGAAGAACGAGAGTCGACGGCGAGTGCATCTCTGAGGCTGCCCGGTGATCACCATTTGTGTAACATCGATCGATCGGTTTTGTAAACTTCCGAAATATTTCTTAATCAATAACACGAAGTTAAAGACAATGAAGACACACGTATTGAAGAAACTGAAAGCAAAATTATGAAAATATATTGAAATTTTCATAAAATACGTTTAGTATCGTAACCTAGTCAGCAGTTCTCCACACAATGACTACCGGTAAGTGCGCTTGTAACTATCATATTATTGCGTTTAACACTAGCGCAAGTGTAGTCATCAGTTAGTAATTGTAGATAGTCAGTAAAATCACATTTGTCGAGCACAATATTACTTTCTCATGCTTACTTACGTTATGTTTTATTATAATCTAAAATACTGTTAAACAAAAGTCGGCCAAAGCAGCTCGTATTGGTTATGTGCTGAAGCCCATAATATCAGCTTACCAAATACATCCGGTCAACAACTTCATTTGTTGAGCTACATAGAACCCTTTTATAACGACGAGAATTAATCATTGGCGTTCTGCGACAAGGTTCTACATATAGTGGCTCGACAGTTAAAGTTGTTAACCGTACTAAGATTTCATTTATACAGTCGCCATTAAATATACTGAAACATAGGTACAAGGTGCTAAAAAATAACCAAAAATGCTCTAACGCCATAGAGTTGAGTTGGAATTGTTTAAAGTGTCATTCTATGGAACTTGCTAACTATGTAAACAAGCCGCCATACTAAAATTGACATTAGATGTCAATTTCAATATATTGTTTGTTTACATAGTTAGCAAGTTCCATAGAATTACAGTATAGTTCACTTTATTATGATCCGATAAATTTGATGGCGACTGTTTAAACCTACACGGTTGAGAGCTTGATTTATCTAGCCTATTTACATTTAGTTCTCTTTCTATAAATAGTAAATATCTACGTTATGTGGTGCTCCCAATCTAAAATACCTACCTATGTTATCGTTACCAAATACACGTTTATTTAGCAAAAATACATGATAACGATACGCCTTTTTAGAATGCCTATAGGTTAGGGTCAAGAGATAAAGTATACCTACAGAACACATAGTTGCAACGTACCTACCTACCTGCGCCTGCGCGCCCGGAGACGAGAGCCGCCGGTTGCGTCACCGGACGCAGTTCGGAGCGTCCCACAATTGAAGAGAATATAATGAGAAACCTCCGTATTCATCACACATAAGCCCTCTGACCTATGTCATTAAGTTCTTTTGCGAGCATTGTTCAACACGATGAGGTAACGCCTCTAGATACGTTCTCAGTTATGATGAGTTACGTCAGAATCTATAGGTAGTGTGTACCGCTCTAGATAATAATTGTTACCTACTTAAGCGTCTTCAAATCGGTATGGATGACACATGCAAAATAATCATTCGAAACTACTAGTGAAAGTACTATTTTAACTTTTAACAACGTACTTGTGGAAATTTTATCCTTGGCTTCAGTTTGCAATACCCACTAACTAATAATAATAACAGTTTGTTTTGGCGCTTTCAAGTATAGGATTGGACTATAATTACCTGCAGATACTTGGATGTGGTGTGGATCAGATGTCAATATAAATATTCTGAGGAGGTACCAGTGGGCCTAACTATAGTATAAAAACAGGGATATATAAAGGTATAGAAGGAGCGATAAAATAAAAGGCAACGTACAGATAGCTGATATGCACAGTCTTATTGGGATTCAGTGTGCCAGAAAGATACAGTTCTATAAGCTAAAATATCATGGTCGTACACTGTCACTGTCGCACACTGTTGCATAATCTACGACCATGGTGTCCAGTTGGTGTCGTTGGAGACCAGTTTACACGAGTTGACAACACCTTGGTATGTATGGCTAGTTTTAGCAAGAACTGTACTCTATACTCTTTCCTTTCTCAACTTACTGAACATTCATATTGAAATTTTGGAGACAGGTATAGATTTGACGCTTTAGTTTTAAGGCTCCTTCGATGCCCTTTAGTTCTTGATGAGCTCAAAAATATCTGAACACACTAATATTTTTTTGATGGCGACGCACTTTAAGTTGCTCAATATAGAGTTCTGGCGTAAATTGAAGAACTGTTACACATCGCTGGCCGCGGCTGCCTTAACAACTGGACTATTCCGTGATATAATGTTTACGAATCCATGGCCATAAACTGAATTTTATGTATTTCCTTGCCAGACGTCTATTTGCTTCCGCGCTTTCGAAATCAGAATCCACTCGGTCACATGTTCTAATTCCGAAGACAGCTTATGGAATATTCGTTTAGTGCATGCATTTTCTACGTTTTATATGCATAGTAATTTAGGGTGCCGGTACTTGAAAGCGGGAAAAAATAACTGAACAAATCAAAACCAAATAGGTACAATCATTATTTTTCAATAAATTTTATCATATTTGATCTACAACCGACTAGTCTTCTCGTGCCCACAAGTCCGTGAAAAGGATTCTAATGACAATTTTGACCCTATATTTTCTTCCCGTTCCACTTGACCTCTTCTCCATTGACCATAATACAAATACGAAGGACGCGTAACCTAGGTAGCATTAAAAAGGGTCTTCAGGTTTGTGTTTTGATCTCCTGTCACCTGGCTTTATTAATCGAGTGTAAATTAATTTACGCGAACACGAAACACTTTATGAACACTTGCACTGCACTTCAGTAGAATAACTCTTTAGAACAAACTCACAGAGAAGGGAGTACACGAACATTGGGAAGGCAAGCCGTCAGAGTACCGTGAAGTTCTTCTCATAATCACTAACGTATTATAAATAATTAATTAGATAAATAAATATCTGGGGACAATCTCACACAAATTGACGTAGTCCCAAATTAAGCCCTAGGCTGGTACCATGAGTACTAGACAACGGTAAACATAGGTACTTATATGTATATGCATAGAGAAATAAATACTTAATTACATGGAAAACATCCAAGATTGAGGAACAAAATAAATTCGCCCTTATCATACAAATATTTGCCCTTGCCGGGATTTGAACCCGAGACCGCTAGCTTCGTAGGCAGGGTCACTACCAACTAGGCTAACGCGTCGTCAAAAGTAATACTCATGTACCTAAACTAACACCTATGGACTCCAAGTAGTCTGAAAATAAAAACATATTATTTTTATTTATTAAAAAAACCGGACCATAAGAAAAATCTCTGCCTCCAGACCAAAAAAAACTCACAAACTATGTATACTCGCGACTTCGCGAGTGGGCAGGTGGTTATTTTGAAATAGAATATTTCATTACTCTCTATCAATTTGGTGAACTTACATTGAAATTCTACCTTACGTACGCTCGAAATAAATAATGTACTTGAAGGATAGTTATTATTTATTAAACCTATTAAATCATTTAGTCATGTCGAATAGAGGCCAGAATGTTAATGTATTTAGTGTTTAAATGACAGGAAAAAAATGACAGATTAATTGAATTATTTATTAGCTAATAAGCTTATGTGTGACGCAACTTGAAGCGGGCCGGGCGGCCAGCGCGCGCGCAGTCCGACCGCGCGCCTCGCACCGGTACCGCGCCCGCTCGTCCGCTGCGCCTGCGCTTCCCGTTCTCGCGATTTACGTGACGAATTTCGTTCCCCACGAGAAGTAAATTACGTCGATCAGTCATCTGTCGCACTCCCCACTTCGTCGGGTTCATCCGTGCGGTGCGAGAATTCCTGCGGTGTCTTACTCCGCAACGTAAACATAACTATGTTGTGAGATGAAAGCATAACAACATAAATAAATGATAAATCCGTTAAGGAATTTGATAAACTTAATTTCCCATAAACTGGTGAAAAGGGTGCCAGACGTGTAAATTCTTTGGAAGAAACCTGATATTGTTGTGATACTGATAATGGAGAAGAGTGACTCATACGCTATATTTGACATTAATATAGGCGATAAAGACAACAACAATACTAATTTGGACAACGGCCATGATGAAGAAAGAAAAAACAAATCGCAGTTTTCTACTTTGCTTACAAGAAGTAAGTAAAATCTTAATGGCGAATGTCATCAGCCTAATTTAATGCATCTTATGCAGAAATAAATTAATAATGTTCATAGATCACAGAGACAATAACTAGGTATATGATAGATTAGCGCTCTTGTTTGTTATGATTGAGTTAATTCATGCCAAAGTCTTAATAACAGATAATTAAACTGTACCCAAATAATTATCTTAGTCAACATTGGGATCGAAAATGTCAACACTTGTTTATTACGACGGAAGTTTCCCGCTACTCCCGCTATTTCTTACCATTGCAGTTGGGGTCGATTTTTGAAAGATCCTTTCTTAGTGATCCTCTTCCCTTGAGTCCCCTCGGAATCAAAGAATATTCCATCCAAATTTCAAAATGCTGTGTCATGGGGCACGCCAGTTGCTGCTGCTCGTTCACGCGCTGTTATTGTCACATCCTCACATCACAACTGACCCAACGCTTCTCCCGCTGCGCTCGTCGTCACACCTAATTTGTGGCTTAACGCTTAAGTCAGGGAAGCAGTAGGTATTAACGTATCCTTTAATTTGGCTTCGGTACCATGTAAATGTTTTTTTAATAATTATTCAGAATTTTAATATTACCGATTTGGATTATAAATATTATGAATCATATTATAAATTCGGAATTATACATTTCGAAGGAAAGACAATTTATAATAGTCAATAGGTACTCGTACAAATAATATGGGGAAACCAGTTTTCATCATCGCCATCATCGGTAACTAAATCGACATTTTGATAATTTGGCTTCATGTTTTTTCCGTTTTTCGGTGTTGGAATTGGAATTCGGAATTATAAAATTCGAAATCAAATACTTCGGGTATTGAGGGGGTTCCCGTTAAGATCAAGTAGGATGTTATAAAACATCATTGATCAGGATATAAAATCGTCTCTTTTTTTGATCGTTGCGGAGGATAACCTAGCAAGGGTGGCGGCTTAAGAATTTCATGGCTTGGCATTTCCTTGGAAGTAATATTTTTAGAAAGATGGAAAGAAAATGTCAAGGACACAGAGCAAAAGTAACAATATTTTACAGCACAATTACATATATTTTTAATCTATATAATAAAAATGAATCGCTGAATGTGTAGCTAAGCGCAAATCTCGAGAGCAGCTGAACCGATTTCGCGAATTCTTTTTTAATTATGTTTGTCACTGTCAGGAGAAGGTTCTTATGAAAGAAAAAAACTGAAAAATCCACCGGGAAAGTCAGAAATTTGCAGCGGGGTGAAGCCGCTGGCGGGCCGCTAGTATATAATACAATCTTGGCAGTTATAACAAGCAGAGCACACGCGTGTGTGCACTGGAGCCCAGCATTTGTTTGCATAGCTTATACCCTGAATAAACACATAGGCTACTTTTCATCCGAAAATTTATTTTAAAACTTGCCGAGGGAATAGCGATTATCGAAATCCACGCGGACGAAGTCGCGGGCAAAAGCTAGTTAACGCTAAGTAGTAAAAAAATTTGATGAGTAAACAAACAAACACGCTTTTCAATAAACATCGGCATCCACTCGCGCATCAGGGAAATACAGTATAGTAAACAAAGTGGAACTAAGTAATAACGACTACTATTACTCGAAATAAACTGCATTAAACATTTTTTCTGAATACTTAACACGCTTAATGAAGTGTCAGATATTTATTATCTTATTACGGTAGGCTTAGATTACTACTGTATGTAACTGTGCCATAACCGATTCGAATATTAAGACTTCCAAACCGACGGAAACACAAAACTAATTCATTCATACGTACGCCCACCGCTATTACAAAACTTCTTGTTAAAGTGGGTCTGATCGATTTCTCTCATCCGATAACTAATTGTGATTGTTTAGAAATTTTCCCCTCAGACAATAGACTTTTCTTTGTCAGCAGTAATTAACAATAGTGCTTTGATTTTGTAAAGCACAAGAGAGTATCAGTATAAAAAATACGACACAATATAGATGCTCCATTGTCTCGTATGTGGGAGAAGCATTGGCTCACACACTTCGCATTATCGTCTGTATCCATTAATTTCCTTGGATAACTAGAGCTTTCATCCTAAACAATAACTATAGTTACTTGTACTATTATCTACGAGTATATATTCTGTGCTATAGTTTGAAGTATTCCTGTTCTCTTAGTACGAATACGAGTACGAATAGCACCAAAACTTGTTCGATGGACAATGACAGAAGTTCTGCGGTTTTGTTCTAAACCTATTGCCATGACCTTAATTTCCCTGGTCAGTCGCTAACAGCAAGTAGCATTAGCCGGGCAGCTGATTGATGGGCACGTTTGTCGCTTCCGCTAGCCGTGCCCAATACTGCGCACGCGCGTCCCTCGCGGCGCGAGCGGGGAACCTGTCGCGTTCCACTCCGCCGCGGGTGCAGGCAGCTTGCCCCACTTCCCTTTGTACTACACTCGTAGTAAGTAATAGATGTTTTTCTAGCTAGTACCTCGACAAATAATAGACGGTGCAACACAGCTAATGCTAATTTCCTGCCCTTTTAAAAATAAACCATGAGTTAGTTCTTCAGCGTTACGCCCAGAAGTGTTCAACTAATACTTTTATTAATTTGGTGCATTGAAGCTTTTAATGTAATGAATGACCATATAATTCAATCAAGTCTGCTTTGACTTGATTGAATTATATGGTCATTCATTACATTAAATTCAATGCCGAAATAGGTTTTTATTTAAGTAGGTACTTTAACTTGATTTAGTTACGGAAGCAACAGTGGATATTGCTAAATGCATGTGTGTTGTAATTTATGCAGGAATTAACTTTTGTACGCTTGTTAAATGACCTAGCAAAGAGCAACTCTAATAAATGTATGCAAAGTATTTATTGACATGCCTTATTGATTGTACACAGAACGCGATCGCGGCGAGCGCGACTACATTGGTTTCGCCACTCTCCCAGAGCAGGTGCACCGCAAATCCGTGAAGAGAGGGTTCGACTTCACTCTCATGGTGGTCGGGGAGTCGGGCCTCGGAAAGTCCACTCTCATCAACAGCCTATTTCTAGGGGATCTTTACAAGGGTCGTAAAATACCAGACGCTCGAGGTGACTTTCTTATTCTTATTCGGCCTCTCCATAACCGGAAGGCAGTCAACTGTTTAAACTTCCCGCCAAGCAATTAATTTTTAAAACATAGTTAATTTGTAAGTAACAACAACATTCGGTTACAGACAAAGTAGAAAAGACAACGTCCGTAGAAAAGAAAACGATGGAGATCGAAGAGCGAGGCGTGAAACTTCGCCTTACGATTGTTGACACGCCCGGATTTGGTGACTCTATTAACTGCGAGGACTCGTGGAGGACATGCTCGGCGTATATCGACGAGCAGTTCCGCCAGTACTTCACGGACGAGAGCGGGCTCAACCGCCGCCACATGATGGACAACAGAGTGCACTGTTGCCTGTACTTCGTCCCGCCGTGGGCACACAGGTGGCTACTTGGCTCATTATTTCTTATCAGCCGAAACACATTCCCATAACGTAGTTGTTTACCATCACTGCAATTGATATCATATATTCTGTGCCAATCTGTCTGATACCCATATTGTAATTATATCTAGCTCAAGGTTGTCCTATGATATAAATAATAGTTCCCGTTGGAAAACATAGTTCAAGACAAATCAGAGCCATCTAAGCGTTGTTACGACAAACACAACGTATGTATTCAATAGTATTCATTGTGCACGACTGCACGCGGAACAGAAAAACAATGCACTCAGTATTGTGTTGTGTGTAATGAGGCAAGTGATTTGAAAGAGCAATTCAACTGAGCGCTTTTACAAACCGCTTGCTCCATTAGACCCTTTCACTGTCATTATCCTTGCATCGTGCGCAGCGGAACTTTCTCTCTAAGAAAATTGGTAGAATAATCTAATATAAAATATAAATAAATATACTTATACTTAGGTAGTTTCATAAATAGGAGAGCTGCGTTTTGTTGAATACCTTCTTAGGCCAAACGTTTAAAGGCCAGGGATTCAGATAACGGTGGCATTGCGGAAGCATACGTGCTCCTTATGTGGTATGAAACGCTGGACTATCGCCGGTGTGTAATTTGATTTGATAACTTTAATTAATTTCTAAACAGTTAAAACAATTAAGTTAGCAAAATGAATTTGAAAAGTGTTAAAAGTCGGTATGGTCAGTACATGTGAAAAAAATGATTTGGGCTCAATGATGATTGGCTAGGTGAAATTGGGCATGACGATCTTATACATATACATATACTTCCTAAAACTCCGAAGATCTGCAAACTCGTTTTATTTGCAGCTTGAGGCAGGTGGATTTGGAGATGATGAGGCGCCTCCACCGCAAAGTGAACATCGTGGTTGTGATCGCGAAAGCCGACTCACTTACTGCGGCCGAAGTTAAGCGGCTCAAGGCGCGCATACTGGCTGACCTCGAGGAGTATCAGATACAGGTAGCTCACACATTTCCACAAGTGTTGAATCATTTTCATAACAGGTCTTCCAAAAAACATGGCAATCATCCCGATCCCGAAGACCCGTCTTGCAAGAACGACTCAAAAATATTACATATTATTGTGCATCTCTCTAACAGTATCGAATAAAAGGAGGTATTGGAAGGTAAGATAAAGATCTATTCTGTGGTTATACTTACTAGACCCGCGTATGCCTCCTTGCACAGAATAGATTATAGTATATATCTGATTATCAAAGATATCTCGAGGGTGAACGACAATGAATCAGGAATTGCTAATCGTTGCGTTGATAAACTTAAAATATGAATGAATCATTTCCTTCATATTGTGTCATAGAATCAACTCGCTTAGACAGAAATGGGATGCAATTCCCTTATGATCTGATTTTTATACCTATTTAATTTAATTAGTGTCATTCCGATGGGTCGATCAAATTACGAGGTTCCAAGGGCTCTGTTCTAGGTAATAAGTAGCTTAGCTGTGTCACCTTTAGGTACCTATCTACCTCTCTTTCCATGAAGCAAAAGCGAGAAGCGAAAATGGGGAATCCGAAATATCGAATTTAGTACATCAGAGCAACCTTAAGCTGTTTAATATCATGATCTTATTAGCACATAAAGAAGCGTCTTGAGAATGCAATAATGGCATGAGCTTGATATCCGCATTTACCATCAAGAATTGTGTTAGCTCGTTTGCCTTCTCCATATCGTTAGGATTTAATCATTCATTTATCCAGGTGTACCAGTTCCCGGAGTGTGACAGCGACGAAGACGAGGAGTTCAAGCAGCAGGACCGCGAGCTGAAAGCGGCAGCACCATTCGCCGTGGTTGCCGCAGACACCGTGCTGGAGGTCGGTGGCAAGCGCGTGCGCGGCCGCCAGTATCCCTGGGGCATTGTTGACGGTAAACACCACTTTCTGTTCGCGATAGCAAATTATTATAAGTATAAGACGAACGGTAGTCTGTGGCATAAATAGAAAAGCACGTCATCTCCGGCCCTTTAGATGTTTCTATTACCTATCAACGGTCGGGCGTTAGGGTTATTCATTTCCATCCATTATGTGACGATTACGCGAACAACCTAAACCTTTGTTTGAAGATGAACTAGGTACTGTCCTATTCATATTATGTCCGTGGTGAACGCAGTTGCGCGAGCTTCTTTTTCCCGCTACATACATATAGCCCGGCTCGCCTCCTCTAGCTAACGCCTACAAGCCGCTTTCCCTCCAAACGTCTGTCACCCCGCGGGATGTTTCCAGCTAAAAGATGGCGGCCTGTGCCGATTGAATAAAAAAATATGAAAAAATCGAGATAAATGTATGTTTATCATTCATTCGTAATTCATTATTCATCATTTATTTGTATATTGTTTGCGAGATTTGGCACGGGTATTTTTTCATAATTGATAACATTTCAATATTTATATGCTACTCGTGTCATACTGACCTACGTAGGTACATTTTCCTATAGGAACAGTCAGCTAAGCTCTAATGTCGCTTTACAGTCACGTAAGCAATTTCTAAAAGTAAATTATGTATTCCGAACCTAATCGATATGCATTTACCTATATCGTTATATTAAATATCGTTTATTAGAGAAATTAGCGGTATACGTTATCATTATACTATGAAGTAACTTACAGATAAAATAATGCATGTCAAAATTAAACGACAAACACGAAAGTGTGATCAACGGAACTAATTCACTTACTGCGACAAGGTTCAAGCTTAACAATTAAAAATAATTCGACGTTAAAAATCTAGGTAAAATTGAATGCTAATTAATAATAGAGAGTCATCATGCATTTGATATGACCGCATTGAAATTCGCCGTTGAGTGAAGACGTTGCGTGTTCCAGTGGAGAACCCGCGGCACTCGGACTTCACGAAGCTACGCACAATGCTGATCTCCACGCACATGCAGGACCTCAAGGACGTCACGCAAGACGTGCACTACGAGAACTTCCGCGCGCAGTGCATCTCGCAGATCTCGCAGCACGCCATGCGGGAGCGGGGGTGAATTCAACAATCCTGCTTACTTCTTTACTGACCCATATAAAAGCGAAAGTTGTTTAAACTATATCGACGTGAAATGTAGCACATAGATAGATAAATTAGAAATGAAGAAATTCGCATACATGAATCCTCAAAGCATTGCACTCCTTTTTTTGGGCAGTCAGTAAAAATAGACAACTCCCGAGACCGAGTTACGTGCAAACTGTGCGTGCAAACACAAAATAACACTTAAGTAACTTGTAGGTACATATTTTATCTGGGATGAAAACACGTCACGGTTGGTCAATCTTCAATACGACGAGACCCGGTACCAAAATTTCAAGATCGATTTCTCCTTTTTTCCTATTACGTAATACTTAATTATAGAGTAAAGAGGATTACAAATGGAAGCAATAAATAATTTAGTCTATACCTACTATTGTTTCCGTTACGCTTTAGGCCGGGTTGTTTGATCAGTAGTTAAACTTGCTAATTGTTAGTAAAACAAATGTTTTAAAAACTAAAAACCGTCTTCAGAAAGCAAGAAATAACTTCTTTTAAAATGATAGGTAATGGTAGGTGATAGGTGAATGGTAGGTGTCAGTCAAACAGAATTCGGCTTTTGGTTAAAAATATAGTGGGACGCCGACTTCAGTTGGACTGACCTTATTATCTATCATTTTAAAAGAAGTTATTTCTTGTTTTCTCAAGTCGGTTTTTAGTTTTTTTTAAACATTTATTTTATTTCATTCCTTTTAGTGATCATAATTATACTGTGATGTCGTCCACGTATATTTATTGTTGTAATATTTGAGGAGTTCCCTCGATTGCTCCAAGATCCCATCATCAGATCTTGACGTGCTGGAAATGGGAGCAACTAGAAAGTATACCTACCCAATCGAACAAAATGTTTTTTTTCAAATCGGTCCAGCGGTCTTTGTGTAACTGTCTAATTGATTTGAAATAAGAGTTTTGGTATAAATCACAACCTGTTACGAACCTCCGGTTACGTACGCGGCCGAAAGGATCGAAGAACATACATAAAAAAAAATAAAAAAAAATATCCCGATGAATTGAGAACCTCCTCCTTTTTTTGAAGACGGTTAAAAATCGTAACTTTAAAAATTTCGAATTTTAAGAATTAGTCGAGTTAACTACTGATCAAACAATTCGGCCTTAGAAGGGCTTCGCGGTAACCTTAGTTTAGTTATGCATCTAGATTCTAATCAGCATAAACAATTAAATCGAGATGACTCAACACGATAAAGCTATTTTAAAATATTATCTTTCAATATTACTAAAACTTAAATTATGATATTTTAATTATAATATATTTATATAGGAAACTCAAGAGGGATTCAATGGGAAACAACAGCGAGGTCGTAATAACGGACACAGATCGGCTACTGCTGCAGAAGGACGAAGAGGTAACGATTGATAGAGAATTCAGAGATTTCTATTGGTGGAGGAAGTTGTGTTAGGAATTTTACACATAATATTTATAGTTAATGAAGTGAGTGAGAGTATTTAACAGATATTTGGACTATTGGCAAGTTTATTTTCCATGTCCGTAACGTCTGTCTCGTCAAGACTGTCTGAAACTTTACTGGTGGTAGGACCCTTTGCGGGGTCTGTCCGGATCTCTACCACCATCTTATCCATTAACCAACCGCCGAGCAACAATGTTCGCATTGTTGTGTTCCGGTGCGGGCATAAGACAACCGGTGAACCGGTTACTAGCATAGAGGCATAAATGTCTATGGGTCTCAGATTCCACTGAACTTCAGGTGGCCTGAGTGTTCGTGTGCCTTAACCTTATCATAAAAAAAAACAGTTTAAGCTAACAGGCTGAATTTTCGAGTATAGGTATCGATGAGGTAAGCACGAGGGCATCACAGTTGAGACCACGCACACAAACATCTCACGTAATCTGAGATTCCACTGAACTTCAGGTGGCCTGAGTGTTCGTGTGCCTTAACCTTATCATAAAAAAAAACAGTTTAAGCTAACAGGCTGAATTTTCGAGTATAGGTATCGATGAGGTAAGCACGAGGGCATCACAGTTGAGACCACGCACACATTCAACATCTCACGTAATGGCAGCGGGATTTTAAAATACCTACTTACTGTTATTTTTTTACCTAGCAAGTTCTGCTGAGCTGACTAAAAGTTTCGTCAAGTTATTTATTTTCAACTATTTTTTAGGAAAAAATCAAATAAAACGGATCATAACATTATATATAATATACGAAGCATTGTTCGTTTAAAATAGTTTTATTTAAATAAATATTTACCTAAATTAATCAGATGACGATATGTTGTGACTAGTATATTAAAGCATATTTTTATTTTCATTTTCACTGTATATAATCGTGTATATAAACTTATATTAAATTACGTACACTCATTGGTTCATACACTAGCTTTTTATTATTAGTCGTCCATGTAGCGGTGTGATTAGTGATACTGTGTATGATAACGTATTTATCTCAACTCGTGCCGATACGAGTACCTACATCTGTGGAGCAAACAAAGCCTCATCAGTACACATTATTTATTTTTAACGAAGCGAAAAAAACTCTGTTGCTGAGTTGATTTTTGTTTTAACCTATGTGATATTTCATTTCAAAGCTCTCACGTTAAATATCTAGTATAACTTAATAATACAAAAGTTATTTAAAAAAAAATGTATGTAAACATGCACTTTGTTGTATGTAAACAGTCATTCAAATAAGTACAATGTTTGTAGAATAGGAACAACGGCGAACTTATCCCTTTAAGGAATCTCATTCAAGTAAGCTTTGGGGTGATTGAAGAAAATGAGTAAAGCAAAAAGTAGGAGAGATATTTGAGTAATTAACATGAAACGCAACTTTCCACGCGATTTATTTCTGAAATTACTGAAAACAAAAAAAAAACTGTTTATATGTGTATAAATACTTGTAAAAGAAAATACTTGACTGGCTTTTTGTAACCCGTCGGGCGCCCTATGTGCAACGATTGTTGTCCTACATCATCCTTTGTCATAAAGACATTAAGTACCAATTTCACCATATGATGTTAACCACTTTACAGACGATTAGAGCGTTAACAGTTGTCAAAATGTATGAACTAACAGTCTATTAGCAAGTATATCTACGGGCTCTCCCCCACCGCAGGTCGTTTGCGAAGCCGCAAAAGCTTCCTGCGATCTACGCAGCCTACCGATGAAAACCCTACTGACGTGAGGTGCAGGCTTTGGGCAAGTGAGTATCCACATTCTCTGTACCCCCCCCAACGAAAATCTGCCTCCAGGCTATAAGGAACCTTGGCCCACCTGGAGAAGTCTAAATAGGCTGAGGACCCAGGTTGGCCGAAGCAAAGATAACCTGTGTCGGTGGGGGTACTCAAGTAGCGCAGACGCTAGCTGTGAATGTGGAGAACCCTTGCAAACCATGTTACACCTCACAAACTGTCCCGCGTGCCCGACCACCTGCTCGCGTGAGGACTTACTTGTCAGTAACCAGAGGGCTACCACGGTAGCCGCTTTCTGGGCAATTAAGATTTAGCCCGAGTTCTTGCCGACACGAAAGAAGAAGAAGCATTGATTAAATTTGACTTCGTATGGTGAAATTGGTAGTAAATGTAAGTACTTAACTAACCTATAATAATAAATCTTTTTTTCCTATTTACACCCCGTGCACACAACCAATAAACGCCGAATTCACGAAACGATTTAAATAAGAACTTCTGTGGCGCTCCACGGGAGTAAAGACATGTAATGTATGTTAAACATGAAATTGTTTTCGCAGATAAGGCGTATGCAGGACATGCTCACCCAAATGCAGGAGAAACTCAAAGCTTCCGACAAGAAACACGACAGTATTATAGATGTGTAAATAATAGACTGCAATGTACCTCTAGCATAAAAAATATCTTCTCACTTTAGTTGTAACTAAGATAATATTCCAATAAACCTCTTTAGAAAAATTTGATGAATTTAGAGTTTTGGACATATTTTCGTTTGTTACTAATTTCATTCCTACATTGTAAGAAAAAAATACTCAATTTTAACAGCTGGTTAATTTTTGACCTGGCATTTCAAATAATGATGATGGCTATAATATGATAATATGATGTTTTCATTTCATCGTATGGTCAAAAACCACAGTTTATCTACCTGTAGGTACTTAACATAATTATTTTCACTGCCAATGTGATACCAAAGTTTGTTAAAATTTAAGGAATTGTTTGCACAAATTAGCTTATAAGTGCTGAATAACAGAGACAGTGAAGAAGTAAGCCAGTACCTATGCCACATATTGTTTTAAAAAAATTAAGCTTATAGAGAAAGTTACTAACGTTTTTTATGGCAAGTTTAAGATTTTAAATTTTGTATCGATAATTAACAGTAAATTGATACTTTACTTAACAATCGTTTTATTTTAAATCCTATAGTTATAGTTGTGGTGATACGATAATACTGATAATATAGTTATATTATCAGTATTATTGTATCACCACGTGCACCAGATATGAAAACATTTTGAAGATGACTGTTATGGTGGCACTCCACTTGGGGTTGCCACTCTTCATGTATGAAGGAAAAAGATGCAACACGAATATTTGGACAAATACCGGTGGAGTACCAGATTTACGTAAACAAATTGCGCAAACTCAAACCTGGTGCAGTGCCCTCCCTAAGCTAATGTCCCCACTCAAACGCTTTCGTGAGATTTAGTCATGGTTTATATTTATAATAAAAATGAAAAAACACTCGCTAGCCAATTCAGCGAACATACTGTACCAGCAAATAAAATATCATATTT
Organism: Acleris holmiana; assembly: GCA_949316455.1. Lineage (NCBI taxonomy): Eukaryota > Metazoa > Arthropoda > Insecta > Lepidoptera > Tortricidae > Acleris > Acleris holmiana. The sequence continues at coordinate 7,862,910 of OX438773.1, read as the reverse complement.
GTACTTATTTCTTACAAGATTACTAACAAATATGACTCACCGAAATTGGCAACCAATCAAGAACTAGGCGACCAATTGTATTGTTATTATTCAATTCGTTATAAACTACGATAAGTATCGCAAAGGTGGGGAATTTTTATCTTATTGCGATAGGTGATCACCAGCATATGGTGTTAAAGCGGCTAGTTACATATGGGACTAGCTAATACATGGATAGTAAGTTCGCGATGTAACAACTTATTTCACATACCCGGATTCATTTTCTAGGGATCGCTGACTGCATTAAAATCTGCTTCGCATATATATTTATGAGTTGTTTTATCTCCTCTCAGTCAGCTATCGTCATCCTCCTCCTGCATTAGATTAAAGCCAAAATGAGTAACGCTGACCACTCATCAGGCCACAGAGTGTCATTCAAACAAGTGGCGCTCTTCGGTGTTGTACTTCTTGGTCTATAACAAACAGGTCTGGTATCAGAACGGAAAAACTCAGTGTCACATTGCTACAACACTCTAACTACAAAGTCCCAAAGGTGCGAGGAAACAGCCGGACGTCTCCGGCAGCTCCAGGCTGATGAAACAGTACTTGGTCAAGTGCGCACGCCAAGATTCTAGAATCAATCCAGATCTAGTCGCCCCCCAGTGGACAACCAGATATCCAACCTGTATTATACGATTCACAAAGCAACCCAGATCTAGCCGCCCCCTCGGAACGGCTAGATATCCAACCTGGGTGCCGATTGGAGTTGTAAACAAACCGGCTTCTGGCGGCGTGATTGGTACAAACAAGATTATGTTGATGCGTAGAACACCGAAGTCACCTGAAGATGATACAAACCATTACCATAATTTATTTATTTATTTATTTATTTATTAAAGGGAAACAAACAGCACAAAATAATACATATGAAGATAATACATTACAGAAAATACATTGGCCAAAGAAGTTTCCACCGCTGGTTCAAATTACATTAGTTGCTCAAATTGGAGTAACATCATATCTTTAAATTAACAATGAGACTGGATAGCAATTAACAATTGTAAGATATAATTGTACTTTTTTTTTCACTTATTCCTTTTCAATATAATCTTTTAAAATAAAATAAATGTATTCTAAAGTAATCTATTTGCTATATAAAATCTATTCTTTCTTTATAATCTACTTCTTCTTATTCCTATTTTTTATGGCGGAGATAAATCTGTTTAGCGACATGTGGAATATGTCAGTATGTACAAACTTGACGTTATGATTTTTACATGCTCTTACAATAAATCTATTCTTTGCATACACTGTTCGAGTAGATGGGACTGCAAAAACATTTAAAGAACGCGTTCTGCGATCAGGGCATCGTAATGAAATGTTAGAAAGAAGATTTTGAGAGTCTACGGTACCATTTAAAATTTTGAACAGAAACACTTGATCTCTCAATTCGCGTCGCGCCTGGAGAGACTCAATGCCATCCGCATTAAAGGATTTAAATTTAAATTTCATTCGTCTAACGAATTTCTTTTGTATTTTATCTAACGCGTCAATATATACCGAATAATGAGGATTCCAAACTGAAGACGCATATTCCAAGTGAGATCTAACAAAATAATTATATAACATCATCAAAGTTTCGGGGTTTTTAAAATCATGACTTGGGCGAAATATGAAACCTAGCATTTTATAAGCCTTAGACGTAATCCTTTCAATATGAGAAGTAAACTGTACCGCGGAGTCGATATACACGCCCAGGTCTTTCACCTCTGTTACTTTATTAAGAGCTTGATTATTAAGAGAGTATGTAAAAGCAATGGGGACACGTTTGCGTGAAAAAGATATATTGTAACATTTGCCTACATTCAAATAAAGTTTATTGCTGTCACAATACTCACTCAATCGGTTTAAGTCGGCTTGTAGATTAAAGCAGTCAGCCTCAGTTTTAATTACATTAAATATTTTAGTATTTGCAAAATTGGTATTGTTTTTTATTAGCTCTCTGTTTCGCTTCCTTCAGAAGAAACTTATTATAAGCTGAAAGGTGATCATTTATATAAATTCTGTTAGGACTATTAGAAAATCCTATGTCAGACGCCTTTAGGTTTTTCAGCTTTCGCAATGCTGACATGAAGTCGTCCTTTTTATAACGAGCCTGCATATTCAATAGGTTTAGGCTTAGAGTTGTCCACATCGTTCCTCACCGCCACCCGCGTCACGAAATCAATGTCCGTGTTAGTGTTGAGCGGGTAGTCACCCCGATCAGCGAGCGTCTTAATAATGGTAAAAAGATTCTCGCCTTTACTTTCCGGGACCCCATTAATCTGAATGTTAGAGCGTCTAACCCATTGCTCATTATTTCGAAAGTCCCGCGTAATATTGCAGACAACATTTTTGACCTCGTCCAACTCCGTCCTGCAGTCCTCCAGCGCGCTGACACGAGACTCGATTGAGTCCATTCTCCCTGCCAATTCATCCAATTTGGAATCTAAGGATCCCCTCATTTCAGCTATATCTGATTTAACTTGAGACAAGTCCGATTGGATCGTTTGGATTGAATATTGGGACTGTAAAGCCGTTATCTTTTCCAGAATATCTCTAAGTATATCTCCCGGATACGAGGTTACCTGTGACACGTTAGCCGCACCATTACGGAACTTATTAGGTGGGGTCGTCGGCAACGAGCTGTTTTCTATCCCAGATGTAGAAGGAACGTCTACCGCGACCCTCGATTCATCCACATCGTCACAATATGACATGACCGAATCGTCTAGGGAAATCTCATTTGGGTTACGCTGGACCGGGGTGTTGTCATTTCTACGGCGGCGCAAGTTCACTGATGTACGTACAAAATGAACACCGCCAATCATCATTTTTATTCTCTGCAAATTGATTTGCTGAAATATTCTAACAGTAGAAATGATAGGTTCCGCAACAACTCACGCATTTCAATAATACGGTGTCGTCGATAGCTTTGTTACAAGCTTGGCAGGGCATTCTTCAGTTGAATTTAACTCGTAAGTCGAATGAAATGAAGTCGAAATTCCAGGCAATTAAGCCGAGCTATCCACAAGCGAACTAAGTTCGGCCGCGAGCGCTTATCAACTCGTGGCTCAGCGGCAAGGCGAGCGGCTGCAACGCAGCGAACGCGAGATCAAATCCACGCGCACAAATATAAATATGCAAAAAGATTGCAACACACAAATTCACTTTACACTTTAATCTCACATCGCGTCACCAGACACCGAATTTGAATGAAAGGTCCGACACAAATCAAGATGGCCGACGGCTCAAATGAAGAAACTCCCGAGGAAGACAAGGAGGTACCGATGTTTCAAGAATAAGAATACAATTTAAAATAATTCACAAAATAAATTCCAGTAAAACAGCCAAACGCACTTCCACTCTGAGCAAAGGTAGTACGCAGAAAAAAGTAATACATAGTAATAAACGGTGACTCAGTGATACTTAGATACTCAGGCACACTCGGTGATACTCAGAGATAATCAGAGATACTCAGTCACACTCGGTGATACTCAGAGATAATCAGGGATACTCAGCCACACTCGGTGATAATCAGAGATAATCAAGGATACTCAGCTTTGGAGGAAGGAGATCTGGTAACTGGCCGGCTTTCACAAACACTACTTTAATTCACATACAGGAATTCACTCTTCACATCACTTTCAAACTGGCGGCGACTCAAGTTAAGTCCATGGCATAGACTAAAACATCTTTCTATATTAAGTGTTGCCACATAAAACATTGTCTCACTCACCTAAAGGTTCGCGCCTGCCGCACTCAGGCACACTCGGTGATACTCAGAGATACTCAGCCACACTCGGTGATACTCAGAGATAATCAGAGATACTCAGCCACACTCGGTGATACTCAGAGGTAATCAGGGATACTCAGCTTTGGAGGAAGGAGATCTGGTAACTGGCCGGTTTTCACAAACACTACTTTAATTCACATACAGGAATTCACTCTTCACATCACTTTCAAACTGGCGACTCAAGGTAAATCCATGGCATAGACTAAAACATCTTTCTATATTAAGTGTTGCCACATAAAACATTGTCTCACTCACCTAAAGGTTCGCGCCTGCCGCACTCAGGCACACTCGGTGATACTCAGAGATACTCAGCCACACTCGGTGATACTCAGAGATAATCAGAGATACTCAGCCACACTCGGTGATACTCAGAGGTAATCAGGGATACTCAGCTTTGGAGGAAGGAGATCTGGTAACTGGCCGGTTTTCACAAACACTACTTTAATTCACATACAGGAATTCACTCTTCACATCACTTTCAAACTGGCGACTCAAGGTAAATCCATGGCATAGACTAAAACATCTTTCTATATTAAGTGTTGCCACATAAAACATTGTCTCACTCACCTAAAGGTTCGCGCCTGCCGCGACAATAAGTACAAATGTTTGTACTTATCGTAGTTTATAAAGTTGAGTATTTAAAAAACCATTGCAGATGTGTTCATACAAATCTCGTAAATTTCGTACTGTGGCAGGGTGGGTAAAAGGAGACAACCATGAACCATCCAGGTTAATTCTTTAATGAGACTCTTTAAAAACCAAGTGCAAACACACGAGCGCGCAGGCTGTGACATGTCCCAGGCTCGTTCGTTATTTAACTAACTCCCGCGCGGCGCGAGCAACACACAATCTTCCCCTCGCGTCCTTCTAGTATTGCCAGGACTCCCGCTAACGACCGTCCGGCGAATATCGCGCCGGGCGGTTCCCGCGGTTCGCGCGATACGGTAACTTACACGCTACATCCTCCCCCTCGAGTTCATCATGAGGACGCCCACGTCCATGAACTCGCACCAAACTCTGTTCACGCTGACGTGGACGACCTCTTACACGTCTAGGAATGATAGGAGAAGGAGGCGAGTCATCTCTGTTATAGAATCGAGCAAGCTGCGAAGCGTGGAACTTGCCCAATACCTCACCAGGTGAGCTCAAACTAGCGATAAGGTAAGTGGTAGGACTAACTTTCTTAACAATCAAGTATGGCCCATCTTTCTTTGGGACAAACTTAGCGGAAACTTTCTTTGCAGCGTTGCTAAGAACATGAGAAGTAACGAGGACGTGATCACCTACATCAAACATGTCTCCTGGTTTCCGTGACTTGTCTGCGTATTCTTTACGCCTATCCTGTTGTACTTCTACTCTATCTCTAATAGAAATCAAAGAACTTACAAAAGACTTAAGGTAGGGTGTGATCTGAGGCACGAAATTATCCTTCTGCAAAACCGCGCAAATATCATGTTGTACTTCTAGAGGCGAGCGGAGTTCCCTAGCGAAGGTAAGGTATGCGGGGGTGACACCAGTAGTTTGACAGGACGCTGAATTCATAGCAAACCTCACAGACGGCAGGTGCAGCGGCCAAGATGTATGCTCAACGTCAACCAACTGAGCGAGCTGTACTTTTAAATCTCTGTTTTTGCGTTCAGCTGGATTACCCTCCGGATGATAAACTGGCAACAGATCCTGTGTAATGTGCAAGATGAACATGCACTGTTGCATCACGGCTGACACAAATTGTACTCCATTGTCGGAGATGACGCGACGAGGAAGTCCGTAACGGAGAAAGTACTCCTCAATGAGGATTCGAGCACATACTTCAGACGTAGCCTCTTTCAAGGCAAAAAGCTCGACCCACCGAGTCGCTGTGTCCTCTACCAACAATATCCACTTCTCCCCCTTCTCTCCTGGTGGAAGTGGGCCAAAAAGATCCATCGCCAACACTTCACCTCTCTGGTTGAGAACCGGTGTTTTAAGAAGACCAGACGGCTTCTGATTCGAGGCTTTGTATCGCTGACAAATTGCACAAGACTTAATGTAGTCGGCAATGATACGACGCATACCGGAGAAAAAGAAGCGTTGGGAAATGCGGTTTAGGGTCCTGTCAATCCCCTGATGTCCAGCTACTGGTGAATCGTGACATTCTTTCAAAATCTCGAGTTGAAGAGCGGCAGGAACTACCAACTGTGGCTCATCACTGTCGACATCGGGATTGTACCTATACAAAACTCCTTGCTGCATGAAATATCCTCTTTCTGACCAACGTTTTGCTCCAATAGCTCCAGCATCAGATGTACTTTCTAATTCACTTACTATCTTTTCCAGGTCCGGGTCATCTAGCTGAGCACGCCGCAGATCCACGGGGCTACGTGCAGGTAAGTCCACAATGACAGAACACACACCACATTGATCTTTACTTTCTTCTTCACAGGCGGGACGGCTCAGCGTGTCGGCCACGACGTTGGCCTTGCCAGGAGTATACTCCAGCTGGATGTTGAAGGCCTGTAACTTAAGAGCCCAACGGACTAACCTTCCTGACGGTGACTTCAAGGTGAGCAGCCACTTAAGCGGCTGATGATCGCTGCCTACGATGACAGGATGCCCTTCAATATAACCTCTAAAACGCTCTACTGCCCAAACTACAGCGAGATCCTCCCGCTCGGTGGTGCTATAGTTCCTCTCGGCTGGTGTGAGCAAGCGGCTGGCATATTCAATAGGACGTTCATCCTTTCCCTCACCTTGTAACAACACCGCGCCAAGGGCGTAATTGCTTGCGTCGGTTCTCAGGACAAAGGGCTTGCTGTAGTCCGCCTGTATCAAAATGGGAGCTGAGGTTAAGCACTTTTTCAACTCTTGAAAAGCCTTAGCTTGTTCTGAACCCCACATCCATACTTGATTTTTTTTTAACAAGCGAGTCAGAGGCTGAGCAATCGCAGAGAAGTTCTAGATAAACTTTCTAAACCACGAACAAGTCTGCAAAAAGGTTCGTAAATGGCGCAAAGAAGACGGTGTGTTCATATCCAAGACAGCACGTACCTTGTCATCATCTGGTGATATACCATCCTGAGAGATGACATGGCCGAGGTACTTAACCTTATCACGTGCAAACACGCATTTTTCCCGATTAGCGCGCAAATTAAACACACGTAGCCTGTCAAACACAGCACGGAGATCGGCAATGTGTTGGTCGAACCCTTCGGAGATCACTAGAAGGTCATCCTGGTATGCCAACAACGTAACTTTCTCCAAGGACGAGGCTGAACGAAGTCTGTCTATGAGGCGCTGGAAAGTGGACGGCGCATTCTTTAAGCCAAAAGGCATACGTTTGAAACGGTACTGTAAGCCTGGGAGGCGCCTATTCCTAAGCGTAATACTTTACGCACTTTCAACTAAGCTACGTAGAATAAAAGTATACGTCTTGCAGTGTTAATATATTCTTTCATTTATTTTAACGTTTAAATATACATTAGTTCACATGTGAATGCCAACGCGGTCCGTTGGAAACTCTGGAGCGTCCCCCTGAAAACCACCGGCGGGCATTCCATATTTCGAAATCTTTTTTATTCAAAAGATTTCGAGACATTTCGACATAACAAAATAGAAAAAAGAAAACAATGAAAGGAGTATGTACTGCTACATCCTTCTTTCATTACATCCCTCGCCCCTCTGGAAGCAAGGTCCCTACCTATGCTATCCTATACGAAACCCTAATGACTACCTAAGGAGGGAACAATACATTAAGGGGGATCGTCCTGCTCTACAGGATAATTTCCTGTGACAATATCGTATCTGATGCCAAAACTTGTGTTAGTGACGTACCATGCGTCATCGGCATCGTCTGCGCTACTTGCCATAGCAAACTTCGACTCTTCAAAAACCCTGCCAAAAATAAAAGACGCGATCCATGGTTAACCTTACATATCTACTGTCAAACATGCTTGACAGCCCAAACACTGAAGGTGCCTGGTCAACAAGAAAGAATCAATTCCCTTTATACGTTGCCAGCATAAAATTACAAAAGCATTAAACATCGTACCAAGGAGGTTGGTATCGACATTAAAAAACAAATAGACCCGTGTCTATGATTTAACGCCTTAGGGTTTGGCGCACACAGTCGCCTTACTTGCGGAACCATAGACATCCCCTCTCATCAGACAGAGAGTTACTGTCTGTGGTGCCACAGGCACTATTTCTAAGTGAGATGACATCAGATATGTCATGTCACTTTGGCATGACAACTAAACTAATATTCTGAAGGAATATTAGTTTTACCTACCTATTTAAGTCGTGATAAGAATTCATGCTCTGAAAGAACATCAATCGTTATCTCCTATCAATACCTACTAATATAATGCTAAAATTTTATTACTAACTACAGCTATGCTAAAATATTTAATTACATGTCATTATATTAAAAAAACATATATCAGTAGTACAGTTTGCGAACGTAAGCGTCGCCAGATGGCAGCTTAACTCAGCATCAGTACATGAAATGAATAAATACCATTAAAGACATCTGAAAAAAACAAAACAATGAAAGGAGTATGTACTGCTACATCCTTCTTTCATTACAGTACGTACCCATTGGCGAGATGAACGCCGTCTTATCCCGATCATCAGGGGCAACCGACACCTGCCAGAAACCGCTCCGCATGTCAAGCGTACTCATATAGCAGTTCCGCTTGGTCGACTGCACTAACTCGTCTATAAGTGGCATAGGGTAAACGTCAGTTTTTGTTACTGCATTCAATTTGCGGTAATCCACACAAAAACGTACGTTTCCATCAGCCTTTGGAACCAAAAGAACAGGAGACGACCATTCTGACTCACACTCCTCTATAATGTCATCGGCCAACATCTTATCAATCTCCGACCGCATAACTTCCTTCTTAGCAGGCGTTACCCTATACGGAGGGACCGCTATAGGTGCGTGATTGCCGGTGTCAATTCTGTGTTCCGCAAAAGGCGTAGGCTCTCCCCCTGGCTCAAAAATATCCTGGTTTTCCATGATAAGATGGGCAAGTACCTCACGCTGACGATCATTAAGTGACGTCGCCTCATTCTCCCTAAGTATACTTATAGCCGAGCAAGTAGAAATTGGAGGTGACACGTTTTCGAATTGCAGCTCGAACTTCTGGCTGTCATTTTCACCGAAGTACCAGCTGCCATTCCCAAAATCAAATGTAAGATTAAAATTAATCAAAAAATCTATTCCAAGAAGCGTTTCATTCGAGTTAGATTCGGTAAGTACAAAAAACTCGACGCTCATAGTTTTATGTTTAAGTGTCACTTCTACTTTTGTGGATAGTACATTCATTGTCCTACTTACTCCGTCTGCCAACCTAACAATTTTCGTTGACGGTGTGAACGAATATCCTTTATTTTCTAGCACAGCATACAGTGTATGACCAGCGATACAACATTTAGCAGCAGAATCAACCAACGCTGTACCATTTGCGCCTAAAATACTAATTTTTAAGACAGGGCGGCGAGAATGTTGAGTACCACTGGTTTTACGATTCAAAGGTTGACGACCCCTTAAATTATTACACAACTCTTGACCATTACTGGTATTATAACAAACATTTTGACTATCACTAGAAATATTTTGCAAAGGTTTAGCAACATTGACATTATTAATAAAATGTTGAGAATAGTTGGAAAAACTACACAAAGAATGTGCAACAATGACATTATTACTAAAATGTTGTGAATTGTTAGAACAATTACGCATATGTTCTCCTTTACGAAAATCACATTTAGTAAGTTCATCCTGAACCACCGGGGCGGTTGCAGGGTTACCTTTACAACCATACGCAGTCGACGGGTTAGCGCCACACGTCGTAAACTCGCGACGGGGCAGCGGCGACGGCGCGAGCAACGCGCACTCGGCGCCCGAATCGGCGCGCGGCGGCGGACGACTGCAGGCTGCGGCGGCGCCGCGCTCGTGCTCGCAAGTACCCGTGCCTAAAGGCGCCGACTGGACAGCATCAAATGAATTAAGGGACACCGCATAAAAGTCTTGTCCCTGATTACAGTTTTTACACTTCGACTTGATAACGTTCGCGGCACCGCACCCGTAACACTTAACACTATCACTGCGGTCGCGATCGCGATCGACTTTCTTTGTCGACTTTAATTTTTCGCACGCGTCCTTGACGTGGCCGCTGCGCTTGCAGTACACGCAGAAAGGACGTTTTGACGAAGCTTGCTTGGACACGTCGGACGCATTGGAACTTGTACTTGGAGCACCGCGCTGCTCGACGCGACCCTTTTCACGGGCCACGGAGGAGTCGTCGCTGAAGTTGGGACCGAGACTCGGCGTTCCGCGCTGCTCGACGCGACCCTTGTCCCGGGCCACGGAGGACTCATGCGCGAAGTGCGCTCGTCAACGCCGTCTCAAGCGGATCATACTGCTGCCGCCGCCGCCGTGGCTGCGACGGTGTCCGCCGCTAACGGGAACTTTTCTTTGTGCACGGCGCGTTTCAGTGGAAAATCTGAGGAGTCCGTCGATGGCTTCATAGATGCCATCGAAGCGTATAAGTCTTGCTTACGTATCACTGAAGAGAATGCTCTCAGAGGAATGTCTATGCTACTTACACATTACTTACACTTACACATTACTTACACTTAAGTCACTGCACAAAGGTTTCACAAACACGAGAAAGTTCACTTTTTCACAATCATGCCACGCGGTACTACGACCTTGAGTTAAAAACGAAAATAAAACCCAAACCCCAGACACGTTGGGCGCCAATATGTGGCAGGGTGGGTAAAAGGAGACAACCATGAACCATCCAGGTTAATTCTTTAATGAGACTCTTTAAAAACCAAGTGCAAACACACGAGCGCGCAGGCTGTGACATGTCCCAGGCTCGTTCGTTATTTAACTAACTCCCGCGCGGCGCGAGCAACACACAATCTTCCCCTCGCGTCCTTCTAGTATTGCCAGGACTCCCGCTAACGACCGTCCGGCGAATATCGCGCCGGGCGGTTCCCGCGGTTCGCGCGATACGGTAACTTACACGCTACAGTACGAGTATGAACGCGAAGGCTAGGGTGATTTAAATACTAAACTTTTTTAAACTACCATATGTACAAACATTTGTTATATACCATTTTGAACCTTATTTAATCAGATAACACATTTTATTTCTAGCCTCATACAATATGACACCTAAAGTCCGCCATTAGACATCTGTCCAGCAGCCGTTTGAATGATGCGAGGTAATCAGGAATATGTTATATTTTTATAAAACTTCAAAATATGTCGATATCGATATTATTGTTTTGTCCGTCTCGGGTGTAACGATGTTTATATATGCAAGAGTGTGCAACAGTGTACGACCCTGATATTTTAGCGTAGCTGTAGCTATAGAACTGTCTCTTTTTGGCACACTGAATCCCAATAAGACTGTGCATATCAGCTATCTGCATGCTGCCTTTTATTTTATCGCGCCTTTTATTTATGCCTTTAGTTCTTATTCTGTGGTTGTTGTTACTCGCCTCATTTTTTCTAAACTCTTTAAAATGGCAAAAAATTACTATTTTCCGAACGAAGCGTTAATATGATTTTAGCTTATCTATGAAATCTTGATACTGTCAAGTCAGCTGTCCTGTCAGTCGGGCAAGTAATGTAATGGTTTCTTGCGACCGACTGACCGATCAACCGACTAAAATTGCAAATTTTCGCCAAAATAATATGTTAAATATTGTTAGAATTGATAACTGAAACAAAAATCTCAAAAACATGGCGGATCGAGATCTTTCAATGGGACCCCGTGAAGGAGTGACATACCCAGTAAGGGTGCAGTACTGTGGAAACTGTTCGATGCCGATAGAATACTGCGAGTACTATCCTGAATATGATAAGTGCAAGCAGTGGTTAGAAAAACACTTGCCTACCGAATTCGAAAAAGTAAAAATTGGTAGGTACATCAGGGCTATAGGATTGAATGAATTAGGTTATGTTATGACTTCATCACTATAAGTTGTTTTCTTATGCCTGTCCATTACGTCTACGTCGAATATTGCTAATATGTTTTATATTCTGTCATTCGTTCATAGTCTGATTTGAATGTCATTACAGATGAAGAAGAGAATGCTGGTGGTGAAGAGGAGAAGAAGAGACAGAAGCGGGGAGGCAAGGGTATGCTGAAGTCTAAGAAAAAGGAGGATGTACCCAAGCTGGTGCAGGTGTCGCGCGCGCCGCGTGGCAAGAAGAAGTCTGTCACTGTTGTCTCTGGGCTGAGTACCTTTGGTATGTGGAAATGGGTGCCATTAACATGTTACTGAATAGAATGTCTACAGCCGCTGTTTGTCGATGTGATACTACAGTATGTCAAGAGGTGTACTGTTATATCACTTTTTTCCATTGACAGCGTTCTGTCAATCTAATGTGTTTAACTTCTCAGTCTATTAAGCTGGGTACAAATCTGAGCGGCTCAGTCTGAGGCATGCTCGCCCTGCGCGGCGAGCTGCTCGCGATCAAAATTGTCGCACATAAACATGCGTGGGTGAGGCAGCATACTAGACCCGAGCCTTCATTTCAAAATGGCGTCGGACACGATGACAGCTGAGCAGCGTTTATCATAATTCACTGAATTATTAACAAAAAGAAGAAATCGCCTCGGTGGTGGAACGGCTCAGCAATTTTATCAAATTTGTACGCACCTCGCCCACAGACAAGTTAGAACTTGTCGTTCTGCCCACCGCACGCTCGGATACACGTCAAAATTACGCACATGCACACTGAGGCGCCTTTGAGCCCAGTCAGGAGACCAACTCTCGAAGGCCCGCCGCTTGACCGCTGCTCGCGCACAGCGCGTGAGCGCGTACGAATTTGAGCAAAATAGTTGCGCCGTGCGTGCCTCAACGCGAGGCTGCTCTAATTCGTACCCACCTTTACACACACACAGTTAAAAAATTACCAATAGCACTGTGTCGGTGTGTTTGTTGAAAATATTTGTGTGCTTAGCTACATCTGCGCAACTTCATAAAAAATCAATCGTAATGTACTTAACTATTCAAAAATGACTTGTCAAAATGTGTTTTTACCAATAAATATCTGAAATTTAGTTGATTTCTAATCCTGATGAAATAAATTGACTTAAATTGATTAACACAACCTTATGTCAATTGTTTCATGGGTTTAATAATCCGGTGAGACTAGGCATAACAGATAATAGGCACAAGAGAATAATGTAGTAAATAAAAACTTGTGCATTTACTTCTGATTTGTAGTATCACACTTGTAATTGTGTTGGTATTGCTATGCTTTTAAAAATGTCTTAGCTGAAGTGCTTGTCAAATATAACTGACACCACCACACATTCAAAGTTGAATCATATTGCCAGGTCACTCTCTTAATAGGCACTAAAAATAAGAACAAAATAAACATTGCTACCCCTTATTCATATATTTCTGGAAACGGCCCAAAGGATTCTTAATAAATCACAAACATGTCAGGCAATTTTCTGGCCTTAACCTCTCATATGCTTAGGAGCAGATCTGCTCACAAAATTTGGATATCTTTTTGTAACTTTTTAAGCTTATTTTTCTGACTGTATTGTAACCTGAAGAGACTTGAACTTGGTATTTGTTACACCTCCTACAAACGAGAGCTTAATGTGTGAGTACTTCATAGCAGTGTTTATTTTGTTTGTACAATGACTTATGCTATGCTAGTTTTTATTATTACAACAAGACTTACTAGACCTTTCTTTATGTTTCAGATATTGATTTGAAAGTGGCAGCAAAATTCTTTGGCACAAAATTTGCTTGTGGGTCTTCAGTAACTGGTGATGATGAGATAGTTATTCAAGGCGATGTTAAGGATGATCTCTTTGATATTATACCTGAAAAGTGGCCAGAGGTAAATAGTTTGTTTTTAATTCTCATTTAACACGACCTGTAGGGCCTAAAAGTGTGAGGCCAAGGGTGATTTTATATATATGTCTGACAGATAACATGACCAGGGAAATAGTAAGTACTACATACAGTTAGTTGCAAAACTGAGTCAATATTAGCACCTTAGTAGAATGTTAATAAGTCGATGACAATCAAAGCTATTTTCAAATGCTTAGTACAGAATAGTTATCCTTGAAGTAAGCTACAAAACTGCTGTATAAATAATTTATTTGTCATTATATTTTTTTAAAGATTTTGAACCAAAAACTGTAAAAATTAAATCATGTTTTATACTAGTAATTTAGTTTTCTCCATCGCAACCCCAAATAAGAAAACTATTTAAAATAGAGAATTCCATTCTTTTTAAAATGTTGTATCAACGGCTTGAATCAGGGACGTAGTTTTCTAGTTATTGCAGAATTTTAATCCCCTACCATAGTGAACTTACAACCAGTTTGTATGGCTAATTTGTCTCGGTGCAAAAGTGAACCGTGCACTGAACTAATGTTGCCAATAACTGCCACTAAAAGTATGTCCGATTTTAATAATTTTCTACTTATTTTAAAAAGGCTAAATTTCTTTAATTTTATCAGGGTCCTTATTTTGGCTTGCCACAGAGAGAATTAAAATATTAGACAAATAAAAAAGTTAAATTCAACAGTTTTTACGATAAAATTACTTAAAAACTGTAAATGACAGGTAAATCATTTGGTAGGAGTATTTGTAGCAAATTTCAAGGAGTACTTGTCGTATTAAACATTTAAAAATACCTTTAACTATCATCAACTTATTTACATTCTACTAAAGTGCTAATATTGACTCAGTTTTGCAACTAACTGTACATCTGGAAGGTGCACTGTACTGATAACGCGCGCCAAAAGAAATGTATTAAAACTTAATGCGTCCCTTTCTATGAAAGGTGAAAATAATTTTAATTGAAATTTACGGAGAAATTAGGTTTACAAGTTGGAGGGGCACTAAAACGAGCAATATTTTATTCATAAATGTGAAAACTGCACTAACTATATATACTTTTAACGATCGTTAAAAATTACATATGCTATATATATGTAGGCGATACACGCTATGGTGCTAGCACTGCTGGTATTCATTAAGTTATTACGTGAAGTAAAATACAATACATAGAAACATTTGATTTTTTTAACCAAAAAGTTAACATTGCTAAATATAATGGTTTTTGTAGTTTATGTCGTAAAGTAGCCCGAAAGGCAAATATTTTTGTGACATCTCTTTTGCATGTGTTATCTATCATCCCTATCATTTAATATCAGGTTTATTTTTTTTCTAGCTTCCATCAGATAATGTTCAGGTTTGAAAAACTACATTCAATCAAGTTGTTAGTTACCCTCCTGAGAATCACTATTTTTTTCTTATAACTTTCGTAGGCAGTCTGAAATAAAAAAAAAAAAAAAAAAAAAAAATATTGCTCATCCCTTGCAAAAGTGAGGAAATTTTAAAGTTACTGCCATTTTTATTTATCAGTGTTGCTAGTTTTATTTTATAAATTCCTACTTTTAACATGATGAGCAGTGATCGGAATAGGTAGTGCTATTTCGCGAGACTTCGGTGCGTAAGTTTAGTATGGATATAGCTTGTAACCCCGGGATTACATTTGCAAAGTGTTAAAGTTTGTGTTTAATTCAGAAATGTTAAAAAATATGATTAAAACGATTATTTTGGTAGCATAGAACATCGCATTGACGAAATATGTAAACACTTGCAATGACAAAATGTCAAAAAAAGTATTTACAATAACATTATTTTTTAGATTTTTCGCATGTTCCCATTTAACTTCAATTAAGGTCATGTCAAGTAAATATTCTGTGAAATAATACGAGTCCCGGAATCTGGGGTCTTATCCTATTAAGTATAATGTTTAAGGTCATTCACCCGAAATTGCACTACCTATTCCGATCACTGAGATGAGATTGATGAGCAGGGCTCGGACAAGTCATCGCAAAACAATCGCAAGACGGCAATAGAACAAGATCAATAGAATCGCATTATGTACAATATTATTTAATTATATTTTTCAATTACATTTATTTTTCAATTAGACTTTTTTCCTTATATAGGATTCATCAGGTATTTCCCACGGGCACCACAGATACTTTTTGAAAAATGCCCTGAAGCGTGAATTATTGAGTTGATTCCATGGAATATTAACAGAAATTAGGAACATCAACAAATCGATGCAAAAAGTTTCATAAGAAATTTCTGGCGGAGCTGTCTTCAATTTGTGATTTTTTGACCTAATATGTTTATCAATATTATCTTTTTTTAACTGTTTAATACGAATGTCACATGCTGTACACAATATTTCCTTGACATTTTCCTGATAACGGAGCTCGGGGTAGTCCTTAATCCACTTATTAATTGTATTTATTTGCACCATATTTAAAATATTTAGAAATAACCATAATTAAGCAAATAATTGTATTTGTTTAAATTGTCTCCACAAAACTGTTTCAAGCCACTTTGACAAATCCATGACAGGTATGCGACTAAAAAGGTCAAATGTTAAATTATAAATTATGATAATAATTATATCAGCTTTAGATAATAATAACCTAAAGTCGCGACTCTATAATAGTCTTGTCCCATGTCCATATCAGTTTCTGTGATGACTTGTCCGAGCCCTGTTGATGAGCAATGATTGAAGTGGGTTCATTTTAATATGTAATACATGCATTCCTAGTGCCTAATTTGAATATTATATACTGATAACTAGTATCCTTTTAATAATTAACATGTACTACCTAGGTAGCATGTTAATTTTTAAAGTTACAATGTCCTTTGTATATCGTAAGGATATCGTAATTGTGTAAGAGGGACAAACAAATTAAGTCTCTTTCGGCTTTTACACTTTATTACAACAAATACAGCCTTCTCGCTTAAATCATTGAGCTCAATAATTTTAATTGTCACCATTTTGGAAGTAAACATTCCAGATGTACCTACTATACTAATTCCATGAACATGACTAAAAATACCCGGAAACAACATAGGAAGATGTGTTGTTGCAATAATCATGATTTAAGTTTATTATAATTTACTTTTCGTACCTTTCGTCCTAGTCCAGTATTAAATTACTAAGAAAAATATTTTTTATTACAGATTGATGAAGATAGCATTGAAGATTTAGGTGACCAGAAGAGATAGTCACAATTCTAGCATTATACAACCATAAGAATTCGAGTTCCATTATTCCTGTGTCCATAATGAGCCATTTGTGAAAACATTTTTATATTCTGATGTCAGTAACTTTGTAAGATTGATCATCTTGACATAGGAATAGGGTACTTTTATCCAAAATTTCTTTATTTATGAGCTACTGTCAATAAAATGAAAGAAAATTAGTTTGGTTTAATTTATTTATCTACCCGGTTAAAATAACATTCACATGTTGATCAATTTGATCGAAACCTAAACTATATAAAGATTTGTACTGGACAACTCAAAAACTACTGGAACTCTGATGAGTATTCTTTCATCAGTAGAATGTTATATTATCTTATCTGTTTTATTATTCTAAATATGCCAAGAAGCTTATATTAAGCTTCATGTTCTATGCGGACAGAATCGCAGGCATCCGCTAGTTATTGATCATAGCAGGCTCTAATAATTCCACGAGTAAAGTGCAAGCTATGCAAAATGCAGGCGCTTTAAAAGAAATCTGTGATACAGGTTGGGTATGGGCAAATGTAATAACTATAGGAAACTGCCTTATTGTTGGTACATTACCAATTATTAGCACCAAGAACCTAAACTCAAGATAATAGAATGCTAAATGCTGGCTATTTTTAATGCCATTAAAGGTCATCATCATTACACTAGTGTAAATACAATGAAAGGGATTTTTTACAAGCACGGTAAAGCGACATTTGTTGACTTGATTAGCAAATATCTCATAAACTAATAACAGATGGCGCTAGTAACTTGTTGTACATTCAGTGGAAACGCTTGATATATTTTTCAAAATATAAAGGTAAATACCATAAAATTCCGAAGCTATGTAAAATTCAAACAAAGGTAATAAAATGAAGAAAGTACCAATTAATGTTCTCATTTATAATGGCAACTTTATAGAATGGACTTATTACTTTCTGATAATGGTAACACTGTACACTACATCGCAAAAATCAACACAAAATAAAATCACTTCTAAACATTTCGCTGTTTTGCGTTCATTGTGTGTTGTGTATTGCTACAGAAACGATGATGCGTGAGTGTTCATAAAGTGCAAAAGATTACAGTGAAAAATAGGAAGTGATTAGGAGGACACTGTGTAGCTATGATCAGAATGTAGCACCTAATCAAGTTCCCAAAACGACACCTAATACTTAAATTATAGTATCTATCGATCTTTTTTGTACGCAAGCAAATAAATAAACTATTTAAAATGTCTGTGGTTAAAGGAAAATTAGTGAAAATGGAAGTCGTCCAAGTAGGTGAATACGAATTCACTAAACAAGACATTATAGGACACGGAGCCTTCGCAATGGTTTACAAAGGAAGGAAGAGAAAGGTGTGTATGATCGATCATGTTTTTCCACGGCGTTCTCGGCTTCCACAGTGCTCTTTGTGTATATTCTTGCTTAATATTATTAAATCATTTCCGTTAGAGAAATGTTGAACATCTTCCTCGAGTCTTCTTTTGTGTATTGATTTGTTTCGAATCGTGGGTGGTAACTAACGTCATGTGAATATTTGGCTCGATTTTGTGCCAATATCATGATGTCAACCTGTCTTTGGAATGAAATAAAAGAAAATAGTATTTAGTCAATAAAAAAAAATATTTATTGGTACCTACCATGGTTATTAATTGTAAATTGGTTTCTGGGTTATATTTAGGTAGTTGATTGATCAGCTGATTGTAAATATTGACGTTTGTCATTCCGTAGGTATACCTACGAAGAAACATGATATTTTTGTCCCTAACCTCTCATATGCTGAGGAGCAGATCTGCTTTTTAATTTGGATATCTTTTTAAAGCATATTTGTTCGGACTATATTGTAATCCGAACAGACTAGAACTTGTTTTTTTTTAACCTCTCACACACAAGAGGTCATAATTTAAAGATTTTAATGTAATTACTCTATCTATTTATTTTATTTATAAATTATGATAAAAAAAAAAATATGATGCCATTTATTATTTTACCTTATGGTACCTTAGGTTATAAATGTTATAATATAAGGTTCATTAAAAATGTTAAATGACTAAAGTAGATGGAGTTAATGGATATAAAATAAGACTGTCTAGAGGTAATGCTTGGATTTAGTATATCCTTATTCTTTTTTCGATAGATATCTGAGTTGTCAAGTCAAGAGTGCTCTGAATTAGTGTTCATTTTTACCTATATGCCTTCCAATAAGTAATGTTTAAAAATGAGGCTCAACCCCTCAAATGCCTACTGCTTGTTTAAATAATGGTTTATAAAGAAATGTAAGAAATTTTGGCTGAGAGCTAAGCTAAGTATATTTGTGGTTAAACTGTCTATATGGTTATACCTACAGCACCTGAGTGCGGCTTGGGTTGGAATTGAGTTTTCCCAAAGATAACAAGTTGGCTGATCAATATGAATGTGGACATGAAAATCCCCTACTCTGTTTTATCCTCTAAATTGTTAGAGCCCTTTCAATTCAAAGTTTGTATTCAGAGTCAGATGATGACAATTAAGTGATTCCTTTGTCAATTTTCTTAAACACGTTTGAAAATGTAATTAGTTAATTGTCTCCAAAATATCTCCGAGTATGGTAGCAAGTAATAATTAACTGTGTATTTACAGCAAAAATATCTTTTTTTTTTAACTCTTCTCAACATTTCGTAACAAAGGAACACAACTGGCCTCCCAAATGGGTTACTCTCAAAATTCCTTTTTCGCAAAAGGACCATCTCAGCTAGATGACATAAGAGTAAAATACACAGTCAGTAAAGAGTCAATTCAGCTGAATGACATGAAAGTAGAATACTTAGTAAGCAAAGTGTCAATTTAGCAGGACGTCACAGAATTGAAATGAACAAGTAGCCAAACGTTTGGAAATATAAATAGTCCGTGTGATTAGAATACCTAATTAACCGAAAGTAAAATTAGTTGATTGACATGAACATAGAAGGGGTTATTAGCAAAACGTCTGGAAATTAAAATAGTCCATATATTATTTAGAATATTTAATTCGTCGAAAGCAAAATTAGTTGACTGTCATGACCACAATACGAGTGCCAGGATTTAAATAATAGATAATAATTGATTGTGTGGAAAGGAGTTGGAAATTATCAAGTGTCATATCAACACTTGCCATTTAAAGATCCAGACGTTTTGCGAACGGGCTATTTGGCGTTCATGTCTATTTAGTAATTAAGACATTTTGAGATACAAACGTTTCGCTACCGGGCCATTCAGCTTTTATGTCTATTAATTAATAAAGACATTTCTAAGATAAAGACGTTTCGCTACTAGTGTATTTTTAATTGTAACATTCTAAGATCCAGACGTTTTGCTAAAGATACATTTAGCGTTCATGTCTACATAGCAACAAAGACATTACACAATCCAGACGTTTGAGCTATATAGTCATTTGGCGAAAAGGGAATTTTAAGAGTAACCCTCCCAAATTAAGCAAGCAACTCATGAGAAGACCGATGGCTCTGGTGTTGGGACCATTGCATGTACAAATAGGTTTTGCTTGCACCATGGACTGCAATCTGGTTTCATACTTTTTTTTACCAAGTAAACTAGACAAATAGTTGTATAAACAGTAAATTTTTCTTACTAACAATAAAATATAGACAGTTCTAAAATACAAGAATGATAAAAATAACAACAGTATGATATTGTTATTTTCTGATTGTTGTGGGGAATTCCGCATTCCGCCCCTTATCAACCTATTTAGCTTGGTTGAATAGCAGGTGTAAAAATCAGTTAAAATGGTAGGGAGTCATCTCTAAGCTGATTATAAACCCCTTTCTTTCTTTTATGTGACATTGTCCTGTTATATTTTAATTTGATTTCCTCTGTGGACCCATCTGGAACTAGGAAATGATATTTTCCTGATTATTTAAATTTATTTTCATTAAATTCAGTGTTAGGCTTTAATTCCATACAAAAAGAGTAGATTCTTAACAATGCTTATATGAAACAAGAATAACCTACTATTTTATTCAGATTAAAAAAAGGATGTTTATTATGTAAATAAGCACTTTTACAGAGTTTACCAGATTCCACTGCAAATATAAGTCATCACAGGGGAATAGCTCCTTTGTCTGTCAATTTTGACTTTAATTGGTAGTATTGAACAAATGAACAAGTGGCAGCCTAGCATTTTTATGTCCAGCTGTTTATTTTCCAGTTTGCGTAAGCACCTGCCTCTTAGAGCCATTTTTGTCCTCAGCAGATCTATCTATTCTATTGTTACTATCCAAGAAGGGCAAATACTCAAACTAGTAAAAGTAATTAACCATGCAAGCTTTTTTCCAAGGATTCTGGGCTTGACATACTAATGCTTATTTGGATTTCAAACACTCAAGACATTATGTATATATTATAACAATAATAAATAACTAATTTGCTGTGTACATTGGGCTTATACCTACTATAAGAAAAACTCCCCGCTAATGATCCAAACCTTGAGGCAGAGGTTAGCGCAAGCAAATGTAAACACAGTTACCAACTGAAATATTATATTAATCAATTCGCTATTACACTTCTCGATTTAATTTTAACTTATTTGGCTAATGGCTCGCTCCGTAGGGCGCGCAGCATGGAATGCCCTGCCACCTATCGGCTCGAATGGCCCTCCAGTCTGTCACCCGGGAGATCGTGCCTTTTTTAAATCAAATCAACAACCTACCAGAAATTATTATTTCGACTCAAACTATAATATAAATCAAGTTAAGCTAAATTGCTATTCTAATTAATTAACAATATACACAAATATATGTTTTTTTATCTACTTCTTAAACAAAACAAGTATTTTACTTGATGTAATGTTACCAGGTATTCAAAGTATACACATATTGTAGCGAATAGCTTACAGACGGCCTTCCTGTTATAGGAATGTCCCCATTCCTAGCCGGCCATTCGAGCTTAAACTGTATGTCCCCATACACAAGAAAAAAAAGAGTAAACCAATAATGATTACAAACCGCAACGTCTGACTTCGTACATTGTAATATTTACCATAGGCAAGAATTGATAAGGAAAAGCACGAGAAAAGGAAAAAAAAAAGACAAAAAATAGCGAGTCTGTAGGCGCAGGTTATAACAATGAGGTCCTTGTAGCCTGTAAAAATTTCTTGAACTTCCTAGTCCTCGTCGGTCGTAGCCGTCTGTGGAGCAGTCCCGCACCGGCGCCACCCGGCTCAATGGCAGCTTAACTGCTCTGCTGCACCGCTCGTGACGATCGAGTCTGTTGATTACCGGTAATCGTGTTGAGTGACCGCACATATAGTTTATTATTATAAAGGATATTTTTGTCTTTGGGGATCTTAAGCCAATAAATTTCATTAATCTATGCAAGTGCAGCTAATGAGCTGTAAAGATTAGTCATAATTATGAAGTTTATTTTTTTTTATTTTTGTTTATTGTAAATATTTTATATTAACACAAACAAAGGAAAGGGGTGAATTAAAAATAATGAATAAGGAAATTATAACATGATTTTCTTTTGTACATTTAACTAAAATGTTATGACACGATTACCGCCCTGAGTTAGTGTAGTCGACTGCACCCTCAAAGGGTATATTTCCAATCGGGTGAGTACCGCTTGTGCCTAGGCCTTCCTTAATGGACAAAGCGCCTGCACTTCGGCATCCTTCGCCCTCATGTATCGGTCATTTGGGTGAGTACTGCTTGTGCTTCGGCATCCTTCACTAAGTGAGTACCGCTTGCACTTCAGCCTCCTTCACCATTATATGATTTAGATATTATATTGTAGAGAGTACCGTTGTTTCAATTTTGACGTCAGCCGGTGACATGATTGTAGTAAGAAGTTCCTTCATAAGAAAACTTCCCATTATGTTACACGGCGGCGATGACGAGTGATATAACTGAAAAATGGGGCTGGGGTTTGGAACGTCAGTAGCGTGATATCAGTCATAGTGTGAGAGTAAAGTAATACAGCTAAATACCTGAACCTCTACCTACCTACCTATAGCTATTTAAATAACGAAGTCTATTGTCTATAGTCAGACTACTACGAGTTCTAACTTAGTGTCATTCATTTTAGTCCGTCATAGAATTGTCAGATGTTACGTCGTCCTCGTTATCAGTCTCCTTACCAATTCGAAACGTAATCCATCTTTTAAGATGATCAGCCGGGTATATGCTTCTATACTTGCGTTTAGAGTAACCATCGATACTTGAAACTTCATACCTATCGTTTTCAAGTACGGCAGAAATTTTAAAAGGGCCTCGGAATTTTTGACATAACTTTTTACTCTTGCCGTTTGCAGGAAAATTATGATTTGGAATCATCACAAGGTCGCCTTTCTGGAAAAACACAGTAGGAGCTCTCGTCTGGTCAAAATTCTTCTTCATATAGCGCTGACTCTTTTCAGTGTTAACTCTAGCAGTCTCCCGAATCACTTCAATACTGGGCATACTGTTGTCCATCGCTACTTCGGCCAATGAATTCAATAGTGGACCCTCCGTAGGATTTACGCTCCTCTGCCCAAATACAACGTCTGATGGCGCCTTACCCGTTGTTTTATTTTGCGTGTTGTTAAGACTCAACTGCAGTCTCCCTACCCTTGTATCCCAGTCACGTTCGTCCTGGTTATGATTTAGAGTAGCCAACGCGTCTAGTATAGTTCGGTTGTACCGTTCGATTTGACCGTTTGCGCGTGGTGTAGCGACGGCGTTTAATATATGTTTACATCCTATAGACTGAATAAACTTTTGAAATAATAACGAAGTAAAACTGGTCCCACGATCTGAGATAATTATTTTTGGGATACCTATAGTATCAAAAATATCTTGTAGGACTTTAATTGTGGTTTTACTTTTAAGATTTTTGACAGCTTTGACAAATATAAATTTGCTAAAACCATCGATCACACCTAATATGTACATGTTCCCTTGTCTGCTTCGGACAAATGGCCCCAGATGGTCCATGTGCAGTGTATGGAAAGGTGTATCGCCTTTGGGTATGGGATGCAGATAACCCGATGGTTTGTTAGTTGAGTTTTTATTGTACGCGCAGTTTATACACGACTTAACATATTTATTTACAAACCTATTCATTTTAGGAAACCAATAGTCGTGTTTCATTTTTTCAATAGTTTTGTCAAATGAGAAATGACCCGCCTCGTCATGACACAACTGACATATTCTCCATCTAGCGCCATTTGGGACGACCCACTTTAACTGCTTACCTACTCGCCTATAGACTTTACCATCACGGAGCACATAATTGCTTAAAATCTCCTTCATTGCCTTATCGTCGTTTTCTAATACGGATTTTATGTGTTTAACCTTAGGGTCAGTCATTTGTACGGTCAGCAACCAATCGCTAGTAGTAGTGATATTTAAGATCTCGTATTCGCGTGCGTCAGTTAAGTTATCATTATCCTGCTTCGCGATGGGGTTTCTGCTGAGAGCGTCTACATGTTGCATATTAGTACCGGGACGATATTCTATAACGAAATTATACTCTTGCAGCAATAGCCACCATCTTGCAATACGCGGTATTAAATCTCTCTTAGTCAACGTTGTCCTTAAAGCGTTACAGTCAGTAAAAACTTTAAATGGTATGCCAATTAGGTAAGTTCTAAATTTTTTTAGGGAGTTCACCACAGCAAGCGTCTCCAATTCATACGAATGTAAGAACTCCTCGTCTTTGGTGGTTTGTTTGCTAAAATATGCAACTGGTCTAAGAGGGGACTTTTCATCGGGCTTTTGGAACAGTATTCCCCCTACCCCCAATTTGCTGGCGTCACAGTGGACCTCTGTAATATACTTCGGGTCATATAGCGCTAAAAGAGGACGTTCGGTCAATTTAGTTTTTATGTTTTGAAAGGCCGTCTCCTGTTCTTTCCCCCAATTCCACGGTGTATTTAGTTTTGTGAGCATTGTTAGAGGTTTAGCTTCCGAAGCGAAACCAGGAATGAACCTACGGAAAAAACTAGCTAACCCCACGAATTGGCGCACTTGGTGTACGTTAGTAGGCTTAGGGAATGACGATACTGCCTCTATTTTCTTTTGCCCTGGACGCAAACCTCGGTCAGATACTTCATACCCGAGATAATCTAGTGAATTTTGGAAGAAAAAGCACTTTTTCAAATTAAGTGTTAAATTAGCGTTAAGTAACGATTTAAGTATTTTCTTTAATTTATCCAACCCTTCATCTATCGTGGAAGCTGGTGAAAGAATATCATCCATATATGGTATTGCCAAGTCATACCTATCCTTCCCTAACGCTTTATTAATCATATGTTGAAAAACTGCTGGAGCGTTAACTAACCCGAACGGCATGCGCGTATATTCATAGTGTCCATCAGGAGTGATGAATGCAGTAAGGTGTCGCGATTCCTCCGATATCGGTATTTGATAATAGCCAGATTTTAAGTCTAGGCAAGTGAAGTACTTTTTACCATTTAACCTTTCTAGCTGATCATCAATCACCGGCATCGGAAAGGAATCTTTCACAGTCTTCTTATTTAGCGCGCGGTAATCAACGCAAAGTCTGTATTCATCATTCTTTTTATTGACCAACACTATTGGGCTCGCGTAGCAAGAATTTGACTCTGTAACTATATTATGATCTAAAAGTTCATTAACAAGATTACGCACTACCACTCGTTCGCTGTACGCGAGGCGGTAAGGTTTATAAGACACAGGGGACTCATCATTTAACTTTATATGCATTTCGGATATCGTCGTCCTACCTAACTCCGATAAGTCAAGTGCAAAGCAACTTCGATATTCATTAAGTAAGTTCAACAAACTCTTTTTCTGATCTTCGCTTGCCTGAGAGCCTATGTTTAACATATCTAAAGTTATAGCGGGCTTTATATTGCCCAAAGATACTTGCGACGCGTTATGTACAGATGTAACAGTATTTACCTCGAATTCAGACTTATGGTGTCCTGCTTCGGCACCTTCGGTTAGGGGTAGCAGGCGAGCCCGAGCTAAAAGCTTATTCCTCTCCAATTTAACCTTTTGACCGGAGAAATTTATCACCAATATTCGACCACTACCCTTGCTAATGAAATATACACCATGTAGAACAATGGCTTCCTGCCCAACTTTAAATGACGTGTTACCCGGTATGTATATGTATCCTGTAAAGTCTATATTACAAAATATATCGACTAAGTAAATACCGTCAAACATTATGTCATACTTTACGAATATGTCGGTTTTGTTCATCTCAAGCGATTCAGAATATAAAATAAGTGCGGTACTAGTTTTATGCACAATAACGTCCGCCATCTCGGTTAGATTCTGTCCTATTAAAATATCTGTACTCAAAAAGTCATCTGCTACAACAAACGATTCTATGTGAGTTTTAACAAAGTCTATTTCAACCGAGATTTTAACTCGGCCCAACGGCTGTGCAGTACCAAATGCGAACCCTTTAATTATTGGAAGACTTTCTGTGCATAGTAATAACTTCAGTTCATCAGCAACGCTCCTCTTAACAAGACTGCATTCGCTTCCGAAATCGACATACGCTGTCCTAGCTTGATTGTTTAGTTTCACTGTTTTAGTGTAAATATCAATTGATCCGTTGTTAGAAGTTATTCTTTGAACATTGTTTGTGTTGATTGACGACTTATTAGCAGACGGTTCTGTATTGGTTGAACTAAAACTCTGATCACGCCTACAATGTTCTGCGACATGGCCCATACGGCTACATTTTGTACATTTCTGTAACTTTTTTGTACATTTTGGCACAGTATGTCCTACCTCGGAGCAGTTAAAGCATCTTAATTGCGAGCCATTGTTAAAATTAGCAGGGCGCGTAAATTTCGAATTACCTACAAATTTCGTGTCATTTTTAGCGGGTAGTACTAGTTTTCTGGTATCTCTAGTATTCCTCGCGGATACGTTACGTAAATATCTAAGCAACTTATCGGGGTACTTGAAATTAGAACCCTGTGCATTCAATCTTACATTATGATCGAATATGCCTTGTATAATGCAATCAACGGCGTCTTTTCCTTTGATATTACAATGCGCAACTAACTTTGCTTTATCAAAGAAATATTGCTCAAGCGTTTCGTCGCGTTTGCTTTTCCTATCAAGCATTTCGATGAGGCGATCAGCATAGTTGCGATCATCGGGAAAACATTGAAGAAGTTTTCTCTGCCATCGGTCCCAGCTAAGATTAGAAGTTGACAAGGTTTCGTACCACTGTTTGGCTATTCCTGACAATTTCGGTATCGCGTGAAAAATAGTCTGACTTTCTGTCCACTTATACATTTTTGCAGTTTCGTTAACTTTTTTTAACCAAGATTTAGTTGTTTGTGTTTTGGTGCCTGGATCAAAACTAGGTATTACAGCTTGCGTACCGGAGTAGGATTCGGACCCGCGACCGTTCAAAGCTTCGATTAACTGTTGTAAAGTAGTGCGATCATCTCTAAAAGCTGGGCTTCGCAAATGTCTGCGGGAACTACGATGTGAACTCGACTCGCGGCGACGTTTAGACCGTGATCGTCTTTCCGTACGCCAATAACGATTGACCCTATGCTCCGAATGAGATGAACTTATCGTCCTTGAACGCGTAGTTTCACGACTTGGACTACGATAACGCCGCCTCTTTGCTGCGAGGGGCGACCGACTTCGATGCCTTTTACGGGTCCTAACGTCTTCAATCGGGGGAGTGCGACCGTTATCTGAACTAGACATGGCGTAGTCTATAATTTATCATAAATATCGTGTTGTTGAGTCAGTCGTATGAGGAAAAAGGATAAGAGGTTTAAAAAAACATCATTAGTAACTAGTAACATCACTTCAACAACAATATAACGCAAAAGGATAGTCAGGTGAATAGCACTCATAATAAAGTGAATGACAATAACTTGTCAAAATCATAGCATCACTTAATCCACACCATAAAACACTGTACATTCGAACGAAGGCATTAGCATCTATTCAGCCTTCGCATCAAATACATGTATACATAAAGATTATTTTCAGTGGCATAGAAGTGTGCGGATATTTGACGTTTTTTTTTTTAAATGTGTATATATATAAGGTGTACACATGACAGACAAAGCAATAACAAATGGTATTTATTATACACAGCTCATTCTGATAAGAAAACCCCTTTATTAGGATACTAGTTCTCACAAGCGTAATGCACTTACACGAGCAGCATAGTGGGTGGTGTATGAAGCAAACGCCCTACAGATAGTAACCCTGGCATAGCGTGTGTATTTGCATAAGGTGTGTGGTACCATGACGTATTAATTCCGTGGTACGCCCATGGTACGCCAATTTTACTTTATTTAAATGATTATTTAGTGGGTAGTCTTCTACGCAGAAGTTGAAAAGAAAAAAGAAATATGATAATAATAAAACCCATAAAAGTGGAAATTTTCGACTCACCTGTGAGCGTGACTTACTGTAGCCACTTCGGATTATAAGAAAAACTCCCCGCTAATGATCCAAACCTTGAGGCAGAGGTTAGCGCAAGCAAATGTAAACACAGTTACCAACTGAAATATTATATTAATCAATTCGCTATTACACTTCTCGATTTAATTTTAACTTATTTGGCTAATGGCTCGCTCCGTAGGGCGCGCAGCATGGAATGCCCTGCCACCTATCGGCTCGAATGGCCCTCCAGTCTGTCACCCGGGAGATCGTGCCTTTTTTAAATCAAATCAACAACCTACCAGAAATTATTATTTCGACTCAAACTATAATATAAATCAAGTTAAGCTAAATTGCTATTCTAATTAATTAACAATATACACAAATATATGTTTTTTTATCTACTTCTTAAACAAAACAAGTATTTTACTTGATGTAATGTTACCAGGTATTCAAAGTATACACATATTGTAGCGAATAGCTTACACTACCTATTGGCTTAGAATTTTGTTTTTATTATTTACTTATTTCTTAATTCTTTACTTTACATTCAAGTTACATTGTATCATATGACTTGTGTGAACCAAAAGTGAACATTGTTATTGAAGATAATAATCTCTAATTCTCATGTGATTCATACAGTAGGTATACAGGTTGGGTTGTAGCTAAGAAGGTATATTAAATGGCTTATCATTCAGTTACATTGGTAGATAGGCACATGTCAGTCAGGACTACTCAGGTCAGTCAGGCAGTCAACAGCCAACATTGTCAATTTTTTTATTATTTATTTCCCTTATCTACCTGCTGGTAGTAGGTATGTAAAAGGATAAGGCCAATACAAAAAAAAAACACGGTTTTTTTAAGCCTCGACGTTTTTGTAGACGGGCGGATTTCGCTTTTAATTTCTTCTATTAATGGAGTGTGCGCCCTATTTAGATTTTTTGACACTACAAGAAACCTATTGTTTTCTACCTAGTTGGCTTCGACTAGTTCCATAGAAAATTGAGAACCGTACAGCAACATTCCTATTTCAAGCTCATACCTACCTATGTAGCAAGGTACCTATTTGTTAGTAAACTAAACCACATCAACCACACAAAAACAGCAGAGATCTTGTCAGGCAAGGATCTAGCTTGTTGGATGTGGTTGGGTATGGTCAGTGAGCATGTTCCTGTGGGTGGGTTTTCACTCTATTGTGGGGGCACAATGCGCTTACGACGCACAATGCGACACGCACCGCGCACCACGCTCCCCAAGGGCGCTCGCGTCGTCCCCGGCACGTGCCAACCAGACGCACACGCGCACACACACACACACACACACACACACACACACACGATTATTTTATTTATACATTGTGTTTGATAAATTTATTCTTCATGGAACAGGTGTTTCAAATATATTGGTAGATTATTATTTATTAATGAAGTAAGTAGGTAGCCTGTTTCAACAACTTATTCAAAAAACTGTAAAACCGTGACAAAGGAAGTTCAAAATCCCTTTCCTCAATTACCTACTTGGTACCTGGAATGAAAACCCTAACAAACAGGTACCTAGTACTTATTTAGTTTTAGGTACCTACCTACCTACCTACTTAAATGTTTTGTCAGGCGCATTGAGCCAATGACTGCAGCATTACACTCAAGCGAGTGGTTTAGTCGTAGGACTCGTAGGTATGACGTGTTCTGAGACGTCAGCCGTACCTAGCACATAATTCCGTAACTAACTGAATTGGCAAACGTTTGAGGTTGGCGAGCGCGGAGAATTAAGAGCTGTTCGTAGGTACCTACGCGGCACAGCGACCGTGACCGTGCTACAGCCCCCGCGCTCTACATATGAAAAAAAACACTCCATAAAAACATCTTATTTACCTGCTTCACGGCTACTTGCGTAAAAACTCCAGGCTAGTGCGACATCACAAAATGACCAGGACTTTTATTCGCTAATTAGCTTTTACCGACTCTGTTTACGTTGATATTGTCAATTCCTTAAGCACCTGTCCCGCTTTCTGGTATTAATAATACCTATAAAAATAAGCTTTATGTCACTCCCTGCCCCACCAACTAATTTGTGCCAAAACCACGTCAATCCGATGCTCTGTTTTGACGTGAAAGAAGGACAATGAAATGATAAACAAATACCTTAATAAAACTAGGAATTGTCTAATTTTAATATACCTACTTCATTCATAGAATTGTCATTGGATAACATTTCTAAAAGGCAGTTGGTTATGTAACGTTTCCAATAGACCTAAACTATAGTAATCCTACTCTGTACGGGGAGTGTTGAAATCGGGTCAAACCGCTGTACGAGCCTATGGAATGTAGGGCGGGCTAATGTTAGCCCGGCGCCGGCGCACCACCAGGCCCCCTCTGGATAACTGCGTCGTAAACTGAATTAAGTAAATCGTGTGGATCTCCTAATATAGGTAGGTATATATACAGGGTGTTAGGTAATGAGTGGATAATCCTGGAACTACGGATAGAGGACACTTAGGACGTTATGAAAAAGCTAAAATAGGTCTAGTAAAAGGCGCGGTTTTCGAGATATTTGGACTTTCAATCGGATTTTTTGTCATTTTTCCTTATGTCCATGTTACGAAAAACCCTTAATTTCATGTATTAATTCATATTTTTTTCACTTTTTTCTTGCATGGTTAGAATCACTATGAACTAAGGAAGTTTTTAAAGCTAAGTACATGCCAAGTTTTTTTCATGACAACTTTTTGAGTAAACTCACTAAGTTACTTTTTCCATACTAAGAAATCCCCGCGTTTGTTTTCACGTAGTGTGGAAAAACAAACTTAGTGCGTTTACTCAAAAAGTTGTCATGAAAAAAAACTGGGCATGTAGCTTTAAAAACTTCCTTAGTTCATAGTGATTCTAACCATGCAAGAAACAACGAAAAAAAAATTGAATTAATACATGAACTTAGGGGTTTTTCGTAACACGGACATAAGGAAAAATGTCAAAAAATCCGATTAAAATGACCAATATCTCGGAAACTATTAACAATTGCTGAACATACATGGGTGTTAAATCGATAGCTTATGAGCTGCTCTATCAGCCCTATTCGGGTTATCCACTATTTACCAAACACCCTGTATAGGAACAGCAGGAAGCACGCTGCCTTAACCGTAGAACTTTAAAAAAATCAATGATTACATTACAGTTAGGTATAATCAATCGTAAGAACGTCCCATTATATGCACATTTATGAACAGCTAGAAGATGCAAGGGCCTTGGTGCACTCACGCTACATCCGCCCACCTGAGAAGACCTTATGCAACGCTTATTGCACTTGCGTTATCATTTTACAGAGACGTCGTGCATATTCCTAATTATATACTCCTAATTGCATTCACTTTATCATGCTATTGGTATTTACCACGGCCATTTAAAGACGCCTATAATGATTGTCATGGAACTGACTAGGTAGGTACCTATTCAGTTTATATTTTAAGAATCGAGTGCAGATGCCCTGCGAATGAAAACAAATCGTCAGGAAGCTTGTTTTGCAAACGATAATCGTGGTAGGTAGGACGTGGTAAGTTTTCGGCTGCGCCAATCAGACTCTAATGTAATGTTGGTGTAAACTCGTATGCATTAAATTATTTATTAAAGTTAAACATTACCTGGATCTAAAAAAATATAATTAGCAATGTTAAAAAGGTGCCAGAACAAACAAATCCTCAAATGTAAACTAATTACCTACATTAGTTATTGTTATTACACCTATATTTAAAAAACTAATTGGCACAATTCTAAATAGGGGTGTCTTTTAAGTTCCATGTGTGTGTGCGTGTGTAGGTACACGTTGAAACCAGGGACTCGCCCACCCATTCACCGATAAAAGCCTTTGAAAGACTAACCTGTCAATATAATACTCCACTAAAAGAATAACCTCTTGGAACGAAATATATGACTAAGTTATTTTATTTGTTAAACTAACCATTCACTATAAGGGAAACCTTAAGCACAGATAACAGATAACCCTTATAAATAGCGCTTTAAAAAGCTATAAGCTATCGAACGGCTTTTCTAAGTAAAACCCATTCGGAACCCCTTGAATGAAACGCATAAGAATCGAAAAATATGTTTGAAACTACCAAGTTACCTACTGTCAGATTTTTTGGGGATAGCCGGTTTTAAAAGCAAATCGAACGGCTTTTAGGCGATACGGCTTTTCTTAGTAAAACTAAAACCCTTATGAAAACCCATTCGAAACCCCTTGAATGAAACGCATAAGAATCGAAAAATATGTTTGAAACTACCAAGTGACCTACTGTCAGATTTTTTTTCTCACTTTTCGGTGTTAACTAATGGGTGGGACGAACACCGAAACAAAACACAGTTTCAGCCTTAGCGTTTCCCAATATACAACGCCCTTCGCTCGGCTTAGCTTCGAGAATAGCTCGACTGCTTTTGTTCCCAAGTACCTAATAGGTTTTTTTTTTCAACTTATTTACAAAGATCTTTTTAACTTTGTTCTAGAATCCCTCGCAATCAGTGGCTGTAAAGGTGGTCACAAAGAAGGGGATTCAAAAGGCTTCAGAAATTCTCGTGAAGGAAATTAAAATTCTACGAGAGCTCACAGCATTACACCACACAAACCTCGTTGCTATGCATGATTGTATGGACAGTCCTGCATATGTGTATGTCGTAATGGAGGTAAGTCTAAGATAGTGACCTGCTTATATAAGCTTATTTTAATTCACCCACAGGCAAAAAAAATGGCCCACCTGTATTCTGCTAAGTATAATAATATCAGATGAGAAAGTGCTGAACAGAATGAAAGAGAGAGGAATTGCTGGTAACAACATAAGCAAGAAGATAAATTACGATGGGCATCTGCTACGACACTACCTTTTGTTTAGGCATCATAAAAGGAAAGATAGAAGAAAGGAGAGGCAGGAGAATACCAAGTTGAAATTACTTTGAGCAAATAAAGGAGAAGGTTAAGGTCGTGTCGTACAAGAAATTGAAGCAGTTGGCGGGTGACGGAGCGAAACGGAGACAAGAGCTTGGCTCTTAAATTAGGAGGGACCTCTAGTGTCTACTCTTTTTACAGAAGTAATCAAGTAGGACTTAGACTTCTTACGCCTTTTTGGACATATATATGTAGCTAAAATGATTACAAGCCGCATTCAAATTCCGTTGTGCAGTGTTCTTCACGTTACTGTATTATTCAAGAAGTTATAATTATAGCTAACACTTTTAAGAACAGAAGATGGGTCGGTACATTTTTTAGGGTTCCGTAGCCAAATGGCAAAAAACGGAACCCTTATAGATTCGTCATGTCTGTCTGTCTGTCCGTCCGTATGCCACAGTCACTTTTTTCCGAAACTATAAGAACTACACTGTTGAAACTTGGTAAGTAGATGTATTCTGTGAACCGCATTAAGATTTTCACACAAAAATAGAAAAAAAAACATAAATTTTGGGGGTTCCCCATACTTAGAACTGAAACTCAATTTTTTTTTTCATCAAACCCATACGTGTGGGGTGGGGTATCTATGAATAGGTCTTCAAAAATGATATTTAGGTTACAAGCATCATTTTTTTCTAAACTGAACAGTTTGCGCGAGAGACACTTCCAAAGTGTTGAAATGTGTGTCCCCCCCTGTAACTTCTAAAATAAGAGAATGATAGAACTAAAAAAAATATATGATGTACATTACCATGCAAACTTCCACCGAAAATTGGTTTGAACGAGATCTAGTAAGTAGTTTTTTTTTTAATACGTCATAAAAACATTGATCAAAGCTATAACGAACTTTTATATTATGTTACTTGCTGCTACGGAACCGTTCATGGGCGAGTTCGACTCGCACTTGGCCGCTTTTTTTGTCTGTGAGGTACCTACTCTAGTGAAAATGTATCGTTAGAGTAGGTAAATTGAAAAATGATGACTGATTGAGCGCTGCTCGTGTGGATGTTAACATGACGGTTACAGTTGAATAAAATGGTTAGCCGCTACCTTTATTATTTTCGCAATTATAAGATAAAAGTTGTTAATTCAGTAAGTAGGCCGCACGGGCACTTTTACACGTCAAAACTCTACTGGCGCTTCAAAGACCACTGCTGAGAAGAAGCGCCACAAGAAACTCAACTAATTGTTTCTCTACATGAATTGTAGTTTCGAATTGATTATAAAAGCCATCCGTTAGATTACTACGTCTCGAACCGCTAATGTTTGTAAACAATACTCTACGAAAGTGCTGATTTTAACCAGACGCGTCTTGGATAACTTCCGGTTTGAAGTTTTAATTACGGCGATAGCAGTAGTTAATGTTTTACAATATTTCAGAAGAGACAAGTTAGACGAATATTGGATTGCGTAGGTTATAATATAAGGTTACTTTTAAATCCATTTCTCTTAATATTGATGTCGTAATACTTGCAATTTTGGTGTAATACTTGCAATTTGAGCGCAATGTTTGAATACCGACTTAGAAATTCGCTAATTCTAAGTCGGTATTCAAACATTGCGATCAAATCGATTTCATGATTATTGATTAAGAAATACGGTAACATGTTCAAAAGTGCAAGTATATTTCAATATATTGCATATGCGGGTTAAATGCGGACGTAAATGAAGTCGGTTAAATAGAAACCCACATATATCAAACCACAATCGGCTAGCCATTAATCAACGTAGCAAACTTAGGCAATGATTGTTCGTTAATTGTATGTGCATCATTTATGCAGAGCAATAATTTAGTTCTGCCAGGCATGCCAGCATAACATGCAGGGTTTAACGCACCGACCGTCACAAAGTAATATTGCAATATCTAACGAGACAGTCACGACCCCAGAGCACGTTCCTACGTAATGCTCCGCAAATCAGGACTCTGTGATTAACGGCCCTCGGTTATCATTTATTGTTGATTGTTTACACTTGAATAATACCAAGAATGACCCAGTTTGCGACAACATCTACGGTAGATTGTCCTCTTATCTAACTACAGCTTGGTATTTCGAACTAGCTGGTGCTGCGCCTTTAAGAAATGGTGATTATGATTGGTGTTCAATGATTTCCAATTCAAATGATTAGACAATTCAAATGAATCAAATGTAGGTTTACGCTGTTTAGGTCGCTCTACATATCTATTACAATTGCCAGGAAACTGTGACTGTAAATTGTGGTATTAGGTGTCGTCCGTGACCTGTTGGCCTTGTCCCTAATCCATCCGCGATAACAATAACGACTCCGCATTTTCTTAAGACGGTTAATCCTTTATTATATGTTTAAGTTTGGGAATAAGGGCTTGTAGTATTTTTAGGCGATGGGCTTGCAACCTGTCACTAATACACTAGTAAACTTCTTGGCCTGATTGTGCAAAATGTGGTTACAGAATTATCAACACAAATCTTTTTAGAGTTGTTAGTATTTCTGTAGCTCTGCCTACCCCACTCTGGGAATGAAGGCGTGATGCTATGTATGTATGTATACGTTTAAAGGAAACTTATTTATTTTGCATCATAATCTAATAAAACTGGTCCATCATAGTTATTATATCTTTGGCCATAGGTTAGGCTCTTAGTGTCGGCATGAGAAGGTTTTCCAGAAAACTAAGATAAAACAGGCCAGAGCACGTGAGGCACGTACACGCAGTAACTAGCGGTTGAGGGATACTTATGTAATGTAATGATATAACGATTTAATTGTTGTTTATCCGCAAAGGTTAACTGTGTGCTTACAATGCAATAGCTAGGTATTAAAAAGTACTTCTGGTTTGAATTGTCAAAAGCTGAAGTAGGTACCTACCTTGACTGTCTACCTAGACAATCAAGAGTTCAAAATTATCTACAGACCCTCTTATTCTCTTGACACTAGAAAAGTCCATAGATAATTTTGGAGCTCTCCTACTGTCCACGTACTTTTAGCTGCTAACTGTAAACCTACCCTCTTATGCTAGTCTAAAACCGACGTTGCCCCAAGCCGGAAGGGCTTTCAAGACTTTGTGCACTGTGGGTAATTGACAACAGGAACTTTTTAAAAGGTCTTCTGAAAAAATCATGCTTAAATAGAGGTTTTTGTCAAAAGCAAACAATTTTTTTTTTCAACAGATTCCTAAGTAGGTACCTAACTACATGGTCAGTTTAAGACATCTAAAATATCTAAGATTTAAACGCGTTTGAAATACTCATTGTCTCTTTGCCAAATGTGTGACACCCAAGTTTACGACTATTGAGCGTTTCTAAATGTTCCTCTAGGGTGGTACCTATTTACGTATAAAAATATACTGATCGGCATTTACTTGTAAAATCAGCTGTGAGTGTAATTGGCATGCTACATTTTTTTTTTTATATTATATATGGAGCTCTCATTTTATATTCAGTCATCACCACGACGTAATAATAATAGTTGCCTTCCGCGTGTTCACAACGCGTGTAGTGTACGCGGATCCGAAGCAAGGTCGCACGCCGCCCGTGCGTGTGCCGGCGCTGCCGCCGATAGGTACTCTTCCTTTGTCGCAATTTCGACATCTAGATACCACCCTAGTGTAGATAACGCAATGAAAACCAAACTCTTTACTTATTCGAGACTCGGCCACGACAACTTTGGGCGACTAGGTACTGCGCAGTTACTAAATTCGGTACCTACCTAATAGGTCAAGGGGACGACGACCGCACCAATAAACTCAAATGTGGTTTCATTTTGCACGTTTAAACCGGCTACTTTATATTCTATCAAGCCGGCGGCGGATTATACATTTAGTTGTATTAATAATTGTTTCACTTCACCTTTGTAATCCGTGAATTTTAATGGTCAGAGTTGAACCCTTCTGGCCATAGCGCATCATATACCTAAAAAAACGTGTAAAGATTAGTCTAATGATAAATACTTAAATTACATTTAGGTTTGTTAACAATGCGCCCTACTAACCTCTTTATCGTTAAATAGTTTCTTCAAAACTTTTAGCTATTAGGTATACCGTCCAGCTCTTATCTCTAATATTGATTCAATGATAAATGCTATGTAATTTTAAAGGTAATATAAGTACCTAACACATGCTAAGTTAAAACACGTGGAACCTATAAGTAGTACAAAAGATTATTAAACGGTATTTTCAATTTTCAACAATCGGTAACGCATCTTGCGTTACCGATTGTGTCACATTCAGAAACTAGGCACGATATTGTGAATCCCAGTGTTCCCATTCCATAACCACGACTATTATTTAAGTCATAAATTTGAATTTCATTAATATACTAGTATGTATGATTCAAAGACCTCTGAAATAAAATACTTAATCAAAAACTACTCACTATCAAAACATTTATAGCTGCTATTATACCGCGTACCTAGGTAGTTACTATTATTTAATATGCGCTGCTGGGTTCGTTCAAAAACGTATGTGATGAGTGCAGAGAGAGATATGTCAGATATGAAACTATAGGAGGTAGTCTAGTACTTGTGCGCCAGGCGACAGGCTGCGGCGCGCCGCGTTGTCTGCAGGGCTCCACGAGCGCTTTCCTTGTGGAACACTCGTTTTGCGCACTTCCTACCTATGCAATGTATGTTTGTTATGTTATGACCGATAATTGCGCAAATACACACGTATTTTCTACGACGAATTAAATTTATAATATTACGTCAATTTCTCTGGCACTGTTAAATTAAAAACAAAAACAACTTCAAATTGTTTATTTACTTTATAAGTATCTTTAAGCTTTCTGATAATGACAATGATTATCTGGTAAGTAATGATCCTAATGACGATCTACTCGTTCTCAGTAAATGTAATTAGGAAGGTATAGCATAAGTAAATTTTTAATGCTCTTTATTTTTCTGGTTCAACATGCAACGTTTAGTATCGATTTCTACGGGTTGTTCTGCGCTTCTAGCTCGCGATAGATGCGACGGTTGGCAGTACACACCGTAGTTGAATCAGATTATTTTAGTTTGACATTTGCTCAAGTCCGACGAGGTGGTAGCACGACAACGAATTTTATTAATAGCCGTATTCAAGGGCAAACATGCTAAGCCAAATGGTCCCACTGAGGCTAATGACGTTTTAGTTTTAGGCGAGGACTATAATTATAATGAGACGGAACGTTTTGTTTTTGTTGCGTAAAATGATGCTAGTGCCTCATCGCAGTAGGTACGCTACACAAAGGCGAGTAAAGTTCATTGGCACGAGCTCCTTTCGGGCGAGGAACGCGGATAGTCTCCATGGCTTCTCTCGACCATGACTAGTCCCTAATTGCCAACATGTTACTGATCATTGAAATTAATAGAGTTAGTTTATGGAACGTCTCTGTAAGGACTTTTTGGAATTATACAGGTATCTACTTAGCATTTTATAGTTTTTATACCTAAACGCGTTTCTATAAACTTAATTCGTTTCATCTAAAAGTATTAGCGCTGCCAACGAGATTGATGTCTGCCTAAAATAGTAGTAGTAAGTAGCCGCAGTACCGTATACAGAAACGAGACTATCTAGATATGTACCTATGTTTTGCCAATTCCATTTAAGACTTAAATTAAAAGAGCTTAGGTTACATCACTCCATCCACCCACCCGTCAGTTATAATAATAGTTCATGAAGTCATAGGCGTCGTAGTGTATTAGGTGATTTCTTTAGCGTGACTTTCTCTATTCTTTGCTAGTTTGCTACCTACTATTTGAAAATCTTTGCCTAAAGGAGATCAAAAAACCGGGCAAGAGCATGTCCGACCATGCTCAGTGTAGGGTTCCGAAGCCGATAAGTACTACAAACATAAAAATCAACAAGTAATATTTAATTAGGGTTCCGGAGCCGAATGGCAAAAACGGAACCCTTATAATTTCGTCATGTCCGTCTGTCCGTCTGTATGTCACAGCCATTTTACTCAGAGCCTATTGGCACTATATAAATGAAATTTGGAGGATAGATGTATTCTATGAACCGCTATACAATGATGTAGTAAAATTTAAAAAAAAAATATTTAGGGGTGGCACTCCATACATGTAACTAGGGGACGAAAAAAAATTTTTAAGTTACATCAGCGTGTCGGTTATTTTTAGATAGGGCTTCCAAAATGATACGGAGGTTTTTAAGTGACTTTTTTACGTAAGTGAACAGTTGGCGAGATATACGCTTCTAAAGTCGTAAAAATTCTGTCCGGGTGGGTAGCTTTTGAACTGTTATATAGAACATTCTAATAAAAATTACAGTAGTAGAACATACGAAATACTTCCCACCAAAATTGTTTTGAACACGATAAGCTGTGTAGTTTTAGCGATTTTAATTTAAAAAAAAAATTGAATTTCAACCAGGAACGTTCATTCCAGCTACGGAACCCTTCACTGTGCGTGGTCCGACATGCACTTGGCCGGTTTTTTCTATTTAAAGTCAATCGGTGCCGTCTTATATGATTTTAGTAGGTATAATAAACACTTTAATCGCCTGTAGGTACTCAAGAACCAATGATGTCTATCTAGCCATGATAGTTTTCCTTATAAATTCGTTATAGGTATGCGCTTTTATTACCTTTTTTTTCAGATTTTTCTCATTTTTTTGTCGTTTTGGCTGTATGGAGAGACACTTGACTCTAACGAAAGTTAGCGCTTTAAAGCTTAATATTTCATAAAGGGGCCCCTTAATCGAAAAATGGTTTCTACAAACCCGCAATATTTTGAAAGACCCATTCAACGACACCCCCTACTATGGGGTAGACGAGAAAAATAAAATACTTCCTCACGTTACGTGTAGGGGAAGTGAAGCAAATTTTTTTTTTTGCAATTTATTGTAGGTACTACTTTGTTGGCGTGACCAATATGTATATTATATTCATGCCAAATTAGAGCTTTCTAGTACTAAGAGTCTCTGAGCTAGGCTGCGGACGTACCTACGGACGGACATGGCGAAACTATAAGGGTTCCTAGTTTGACTTCGGAATCCTAATAGGAGTCATGTTAGAAGTTACAGATATCGGTCTATGTTGGTTGTTAGACGGCCACGTTTAAGACATTAACCGCAAAAGCTGATGATGACAAAGCTCGTCTACGATCATCGCCGGTAAGTGCGCAGAGGCGTGGTCGGGGGTGATGCAAGCCCGCGCGACTGTGTCTCGCGGCTTCGTTGCAAAGCGAATGCATAGTGCATACCTACACGTGTGCGATTTATGAAAATCATAGTACCAATAAGTTCAACTCTGACATTTAAATCCGCTTATTATCGACATAGACAACAATATGACCTTGACCAGTTAGTGATAGTTATGTGATAATGAACTCGGCTTTATTTTCCTTAAGTTATCCTTTTTAGATGTTTAGTTTTTCACAATTATATTATTTACTTGTTGGTTTTGTCAACATTACTCTGGGTCCGCAGACCGCCCCGCCCGGCTTGGGCTCCGGTCATCACGGCGGTAACTAACAGACGGCCAGCCTGTGACCTCGTGGTCGTATTAATATTCGGTACCAACGCTATTCACACGTGGCCGAGCCTTAGAAAACATATTGGAGGGCTTCGTAGGGCAATTTACTATTCATCTCGGCGGCTAAATATTAAGCATGGCTTTTAACCGACACCGGCATTGCCGCAAAAAAAAGTCTGTTTGATATTGTTTCTAATACTAAGTATCAAATAACCATACTGGTCACCAAGTTGTCATTAAATTGCGTAGTTATTTATATTTATTTAATCGTAATTTTTGCTTGAAATAAACACAATGTAGCTATAAAAGAATACCTACACCGCGGTCACACTTTCTGACCACTCGTGTCACAATGATTTCGCTTAGGTATATCAATGTGTACAAATACAAATATAAATGTAATTTCAAGATAACACGGAGAAACGGAGATATGTTACAGAAGCCCAAAATAGAATAAAATATTTAAAAAAACAACAATTTGTGCATTAAAAAAATCGCCACCTATTTATTTGATACACGTGTTTTACTAAAAAGTTAGTTGTTACATGAGATTCCAATGATAATTATCAATGTAAAAGTTCGTGAAGAAGTTTGGGATTTCTGTTATTAAAACACACCCACAACCCACATGCATACAGTGCATAAAGATGTAAGATAGGTGCATACTTTACCACCGGCGGTTACCCAGGTTAAATTGTATCTATTTAGGGATATTCCTAGTGCAATGTTAAAAATTCATGAATACTTTTCGGTTTTCTCACGTATGAGCACTACATCGTAGGTAGGTACCATGCAGCCAAATTTGACCCCTATGCTGGGATAACTAGCTATTTGTAGTGACATGTTTTCAAGTATCATAATAATATTGCTTATGCCTTGATCACACGTACCGAGTAAACGGGCGAGACAGTGCTCTCGGCCGAGTACTCGATGCGTATAAACATAGCGCCGAGTACTCGGCCGAGCACTCGGGCGAACGAAGCGGCGAGTCAGTAGCTCGGTGGACGTTCTATCTGCTAGGCCGAGTGCCCACCCTCCCGCTTCCCCGCACTGTCTCACTCGCTCGCTCGGCAGGTCTGAACGCGCACTGTCTCGCCACTCGGTCGTCACATTGCGACATCGCCGCGCGCGCCATATATTTAGATAATTGTTGTTTAAATCTACTAAAAATCTAATAAAATACAATAACACCATGTCTTCTAATAACAAATGGGATGTCGAAACAACTATTAAATTTATACAATTATATAAACTACATCAGTGCCTGTGGAACTTTCAATCTCCGGAATACAAGATAAAACAAAAACGGGATGCAGCATATAAGTCCATAGTTGAGGAAATGAATATCTCTGGATTTGGTGCGATAGAAGTTAAAAATAAAATAAAAAATTTAAGATCGACCTACCAACAAGAAATTAAAAAAATTCAAGACTCGAAGAAATCTGGAGCGGGGCTCAGTAATGTGTACACTTCTAATATTAAGTGGCTGAAAGAGATGGAAGAGGTCTTTTCAAAGGATTTAAAGAAAAAAGTTTATGAAAACGTAAGTGCTTTTTATTATGTTACTTTTTATGCTAAGTATAATGTAGGGTTGGACTAAAGCAAAGGGGGCGCAGGACTTAAAAAAAATTTTCGGCAAAATGGTATCATTATGACACCTAATTTAAGTGATTTTATCTTATAGAGGACGCTAAAATAAGCATGTTTTACTTGAAAAACTTTTCTCTAAAATTAAAATTGGGCGAGATAGACGAGTTCAAAGATTGATAATTTTTTTTCGAAGATCACTACGTAATTAGCTGTTTTTAAAAATCCCCCCATCCGAGTTATATTTACATAGCGAAAACAATAGTCATGATCAACCACAGCCATCAAAACCACACTGTTGGTACCCTTGTAATTAAAATATTCACTTCCACAATTCGGTGGTGCTAGAATTATCACATGCTTCCCGTCTATAGCGCCATGGCAACCAGGGAAATTCCACCTAGTTCTGAAACCTGTTTCTATTTCTTTCCATTCTTCATTGGTCTGCGGTACCTGAAACAATAATTTATATTCATTTTATTTTACAGATTAGTCATTCCGCTAATGAAGACACTGGTCCTCAGGACAATAGCCCTGCTACCTCCTCACACTCAAACAACAACCAGGAAGTACCAGCTATTACATCTGATCACCAGCAAGTACCAGTTACTGTAACTACGACTACTACCTCGGCGACTATTACCAATACCATAAATACTGCGAGAGGTAAAAAGAGGGCTAGAGATATTTTTCAAGCCGTTTCTGATTTAAAAAAGTTAAATGAAGATGTAAATTCTGAGAAAGAAACTGTATTTGATGTTTTGGAAGG
Organism: Acleris holmiana; assembly: GCA_949316455.1. Classification (NCBI taxonomy): domain Eukaryota; kingdom Metazoa; phylum Arthropoda; class Insecta; order Lepidoptera; family Tortricidae; genus Acleris; species Acleris holmiana. Next base: position 7,819,903 of record OX438773.1, on the reverse strand, counting down.
AGTGTTGCATTGCAACTTAAGAATTTATCGACAGAGAATGCTTTACTAGCACAAAACAGAATACAGAATATACTGACCGATTATGGGATTAAAGAACTTAGACAAAGTACTGCATACCATTCTTCTTCGTCTAATCGCAGCGACCAAAGGCCGTCTTCTGTACATTCAGACACCACTTATGCTAGTTCTCAAAATACATATCATCATCAATTTCCTGAAAATTATGATGAGGATTACGCATCGCAAATATCGCAATCAATCTTAGCTGCATCTTCTCCAGTACATAATGTCAACAGTCCGCCAAATTCTGTGAGTACCAATGACATTTTAGCTAATGCGATGTATGCAGGTTTTCAGACAGACGGAAGACAACAAATGTAATTTTCAAATAAATAAATAAATATTCAACTCACTAATGTTTTATTTATAGCATGTAAGAAAAAAATACGTACCTTTAAATAATTCTCCAAATAAGTAAATATTGCATCCATGACTTCCGGTATGAACGATGATATTGCAGCCCGAGACACTCTGTAAAAAGCCTGCAAATAACGGTAGCTCATCCCAGTCACCAAATAGCATAACGCTACTTGTAGTTTCGTCTTTGCATGTATAGATTCTCTCATGACAGTATCTTGCTTTTGTATCAATGGAGTAATATTTTCTAACAATGTGTCAAAATGTTCTACATCCATTCTCAGAAGCATTCTAAATTCAGTAGGATCTTCTACCCTTAATTCTTTAAAAACAGTGTTCGTAGCGCCAAAATCAGATCTTCTCAACATCCATGGTCTAGTCCAAATCCGGCGCTGCTCGTTTTCCAACAATTCCTTTAATTCTTCCATTAATAGTGGAATGAGTAACTTTGTATATTTTCTAATTAACTTTTTACGGTCCATCGTGCCCGAATCTCTCAATAGAACTGAACTGACTGTCCTAATTTGAAAACATGTCTGAACAGTTACTCGCTTATATCACTGTCTCGGCCGAGGAACATTTTACTGTCTCGCCCGTTTACTCGGTACGTGTGATCAAGGCTTAAGAGTCTCAGAGCTACGCTGCGGACGGACGGACGGACATGGCGAAACTATAAGGGTTCCTAGTTTGACTACGGAACCCTAAAAAGTGTTTACTAAATAAGACATTTTGTATGGGCAAATGTCAAATTTCAACCCGAAGTAAGCCTTATCTATCCGGTCCTATAAGCATTTCATACCTTTTCAACCTAACGGCAATTGTACAAACAATACTCGGTACCGATATCGATAAAGAAATTATTCAGTTTATAGTGAAAATGTGAGTAGACCGACGTGTTCACGCACGAAGTAGCAATTTGAAATGATGAGATCATCAGGTTGATTAGACGGGTAGAAAGCCGTGGTTTCCGGTGGTACCTGTCACTTTCCAGCCAGCGGTGTAGCGCAGCTTATAGCTTGGAGAAATTTGAAGCATTATTGATGTAGTGTTAATCTCCATTGTAACAAATGCGAACTTTTATACGACTTCCACGACGGCCCTGTATCTGCGTAGGTACCTACCTACCTGCTAACTGAACTCTTAGTACTAGAAAGCTGTAATTTGGCATGAATGTACATATTAGTCTTAATGATGGTCTAATCTGTAGCGCTAGTATATTCACGTCATAGTACCGACTATGGTGGCCTGTTTACTGAATAAATTTTTCGATTTTGATTTTTGATTTTGAGTCACTCCAATAAAGTGGTAAAATAAAATGTAGAAAAAAAAAACCGTTGCCTCCCCTACACGTAACGTGTCGATGGATAGGTCTTTCAAAAATAGGACGGGTTTGTGAAAAAAAAAATCGATTAAGTTATTCGTTTATGAAATATTAAGCTTTAAAGCGCAATTTTTTGTTAGAATCAAGTGCCCCCCCCCCCCCCTGCAGCCCAAACTACAAATAATAAAAATCTGAGAATAAACTTAAATGAAAAACTATACCTATAACGAATTTTAAAGGAAAACTAAGTAGACATCATTGGTTCTTGAGATACAGGCGATTAAAGTGTTTATACCTACCTACTAAAATCATCTAAGACGGCACCAATTGACTTTAAATAGAAAACAAAATCAACAAATAATAACTACTTAATTTTTTGTTGATTTTTATGTTTGTAGTACTTAACGGCTTCGGAACCCTACACTGAGCATTGTCCGACTAGCTCTTGCTTGGTTTTTTTTAAATAAAAAGCGGCCAAGTGCGAGTCGGACTCGCCCATGAAGGGTTCCGTAGCAGCAAGTAACATAATATAAAAGTTCGTTGTAGCTTTGATCAATGTTTTTATGACGTATTAAAAAAAAACTACTTACTAGATCTCGTTCAAACCAATTTTCGGTGGAAGTTTGCATGGTAATGTACATCATATATTATTTTTACATTTATCATTCCCTTATTTTAGAAGTTACGGGGGGGGGGACACACATTTTTCCACTTTGGAAGCGTCTCTCGCGCAAACTATTCAGTTTAGAAAAAAATTATAATAGAAACCTCAATATCATTTTTGAATACCTATCCATAGATACCCCACACGTATGAGTTTGATGAAAAAAAAATTTTTGAGTTTCAGTTCTAAGTATGGGGAACCCCAAAAATTTATTGTTTTTTTTCTATTTTTGTATGAAAATCTTAATGCGGTTCACCGAATACATCTACTTACCAAGTTTCCACAGTATAGCTCTTATAGTTACGGAATAAAGTGGCTGTGACATACGGACGGACAGACGGACAGACATGACGAATCTATAAGGGTTCCGTTTTTTGCCATTTGGCTACGGAACCCTAAAAATCAGCTTAAGAATTAAGTGAATAATGTTTAATTCCTTATCAACATGTCAGTTAGAAAACCGCGTCATATCGCCATTTGAAACTTATACAGCTCGCTACATGGTTACGGTATTTTCTTTGTCTCTTGTCGAGGAAAAACTTGCTTTTCAAGACAACATGGCGCTATAAATCTAACCTACTTCATTGACATGTTCTCTCAGTGACTGTTATTGTAACAGCATATTCTGCACCTGCATTCATTAATAATACATTACTAATACAATCTAGCTGTAATTGGCTTACAAGGTACGTTTTACCTTTTTAGGTTTCCGTACTTTGTTGGTTAAAACCGGGGAAAAGCATAGCGGCCATGCTCAGTGTAGGGTTCCGACGCAGTTACTACAAACACAAAAAACTATCTCGAAATACAACAAGTTTAGTGTTATTAAATTAATTTGCTCATGCATGATTTTCAGTGGGTAGGTATAAAAACTTAAGTATCTTGCTGCATCTCAAAAACATATCAAAGTCGTGATACTTGTCATTTAAAATACATACTAATATTATAAATGTGAAGTAACCCTGTCTGTTTGTTACGCTTTCACGGATAAACCGCTGAACCAATGGACTTAGATGATATTTGATATGGTAACAGTTTGAGTCCCGGAGAAGGACATAGGGTACTTTTTAGCCCGAAAAATTGGACGGTTCTTGAAGCGATAAACGACTTCCACCCGAACGCAGTTGCGGGAAACAGCGAGTTCGTTATATGTGCTTTCATTTAATATACTTTTTAGTTTATTTAACTTGTAGTTTTGGCAGTACATGCAACTCAAGCGAAAATATCGGCTTAATTTAAATGTATAACTGTGGCAAATTCCAGCTAATACCTACCTAGTACCAAGAGTCTCTGAGTTAAACCGCAGACAGACCGACATGGTAAAACTGCTTGTTGACTACGGAACCCTAAAAAGGAATCTGCCTGTCAGTCGCCGGACACCTAACGTTCCGCATTTTTACATTAACATTTATTCTATTAATCGGATTGTAGAGTACTTACCCCCCTACGAGTAATTCGAACCTAACAAGACGGGTTCTATAAATTATCTATTTTGCCTCGAGGACGGTCCCAGAGCGTTATGATGCGAAAGGAGGGCAGTGCAGTGCAGTTCAGTCAGCACATGTGTCGTTGATCAAAAGACGCGGCGCGGCGGACGCAGGTCTATACCCGTATAGCATGCACTGATGTGCATTGAAATTGCGCAGTAAAAGTACGTGGGGCGGAGACCTGCGCTCATGTCAACGAACTCTGTGTTAATATTAAACATAAAATGAAAAGTCTCGAAAGATAAGAAATAAACGCACTGACAACGCCGACTGCCTGCGGCATATTGTTCGTAGAGGAGGTTATCGTGCAGAACAGTCGGCTAACGGCACCTAGTTGCTTGTGGGTCAGGCGAGCAGCGAGTTGCATATCCGGCTTTTTCACAAAACTGAACCTTATCCACCCTACGCCTTCCTATGCTCGTGCGTGTATTTTTTAAGCATAAATCGACATGCTCGTATTAAAACAACGATTTTGTACAGGACAGTGTTGGTAGATTAAAACCAGAATTTGCCGTAAATACATTTTAGTTGTGGTTAAAATGAAAAGTGTATGTGTCCCTAAACTGATCGAGCTATCGCCAAGACTATTCTATTTAAGTCAATTATGACATTTATGACTATCATTAAAGGTTTTAAAGGTACAAAAAACATTGTACTTAAGATGCCCTATCAGAATCAGAATCAGAATAATCTTTATTCAAGTAGGTTTACAAATAATAAACTCTTTTGAAACGTCATAGTAGCGACTTAGCCTAAATTGACTGCAGGTTCAAATCGCGACCGATCAGAGAAGAACCTGTAAGAAACTCTGTCGGATGTCTTTTTTTTTCGACGTTCGCAACCTTTTGTCGTAAGGACTAAACATTTTATTACAAGCAATTCAGTCCCAAGCATTGTTATCATTAATATAGTCTTTAATACTATAATATGCTTTAGAAATTAGTTTACGCTTAACGTAACTCTTAAATTTATTTACTGATAGTTCAGTAACATTACTTGGGAGCTTATTATAGAACCTAATACAATTACCCATAAAAGAGTTTTTTATTTTATGGAGCCGCGTGAAGGGCACTGCAAGCTTATATTTATTTCTGGTATTAACATTATGTATGTCACAGTTCTTTCTAAATTTAGCGATGTTTTTATGAACATACATAATGTTTTCATAAATGTATTGACTGTGCATGGTCAATATGTTAATTTCTTTAAACTTATCTCTAAGCGAGTCTCTCTGGCCCATCTTGTAGACAGCACGAATAGCCCTCTTCTGCAGAACAAAGATGCTATTTACATCAGCAGCACTACCCCACAGTAAAATACCATATGACATAATACTATGGAAGTAACTAAAATAAACTAATCGAGCGGTATCTAAGTCTATTAATTGCCGAATCTTATTAACTGCAAAAACTGCAGAACTGAGTCTACCCGCCAATCCAGCAAGATGAGGACCCCATTGGAGCTTGGAGTCTAACGTTATACCAAGAAACACTGTATCATTAACTAGGTCTAGTTTGTCATTTTTAATAGTTACAGTAGTTTGACTATTTTTCACATTAGTAGTCATGAACTTTATACATTTCGTCTTTTTCTCATTCAGTAATAAATTATTAACACTAAACCAATCGACTACTTTTGATATAGCATTGTTTACATTGACATTAAACTGCTGTTGTCGTTTAACTTTGAACACAAGTGACGTATCATCAGCAAACAAGACTATATCATGGTTGTCCTTTATAAGGTAAGGTAAGTCATTTATGTAGATGAGGAATAAAAATGGACCCAATATTGAGCCCTGTGGTACGCCCATTGAGACCAATGACCCAGGTGATCGTACTCCATTCACGTCTACCCTTTGTATTCTCCCGTATAAGTACGTTTTTATTAAGTTTAGCGCAGTACCTCTAACTCCATAGTGGTGTAGTTTCCTGATCAATGTGTCATGGTTAACGCAAAAAGGCATTTCATCAAATAACATTCATTAATCATAAAAATTGCTCTCATATTAAAATACATCATAAAGACTTTACAAAAAGTGGTTAATTTCTTTCGTGATTACTATTTTTATTCATTTACCGAAACTGGCATCGACTTGCTCCTAAGCCCCGACTCTTTAGCTTTTAAATTGATTTGAAGAAGGGATCAATGAACATGGAAAAATCAATGCTCTTTTTCCGTTGTGAGAAGGACTTATTTGGAATTTGGAATAGAAAATTGACAAAGGGTATATGATGCTTAATTATGTATGATTCGAATAGTTATGATTTGTTGATTTTAATTTAACTTTTCCGTACATCTAGTGTTTCTAGACTTCTTGTTAAAGCTACGGAAACCCAAAAAGATATCTAGGCTGCGATGAAATAGCAATGTTTTTATAATACAATATACACATTTTCATAACATGTCATGAGTTTCGTGACATGTGATAGGCGACCTTTAGTAATAATATCAACCAATGTAAATCTTTCATTTGTTAATAAAATGTTAAAACAACAGATTAAATAAGAATATTTTTTTATTAGTGAGACGCTTCTTGTGAAAAAACAAAGCTGCAGTTATTCAATGACTAATCTTTTTTATTTACATTAAAAATACGTAACCCTTAAACTTAAACTATTTTCACACTTATTTAATTTTTCCAATAAATAATGCTACAACATTCAGATCGAAACCATTCATATCAAAGTAGGTATATAATTATTAAGAAGTTTATCCGACTTCCGATAGGACCCCATTTCATTACATTACACATAGATATATATAATGCAGAAGGATTATTTATTGACTTAGACAGGTGATTTGTCTTTCAATGGAACTTCTTCGGGTGCTGCTGTTGACCCATTCCCGTTAACGACACGCTCATTTGCAGCTCTTGGAGTTGAACTAAAACGTTTTTTTATAGAACTCCAGTTCTTCTTAATGGCTACCGCTGCTACTACCACAACCATACCTGCAACCACCAATCCAATAATACTTTTATCTACTCCTCCAGTTTTTGTCTTGGAAGTGGTTGCTCCAATATTTACGTCTTGCCCATTCGTATGACCAGCTTCTTGATGAGCATTTTTTGGTGGTTTTTCCGCCTGAGTACTTCCAGCTTCCGGAGGTGCATTATCTATAACCTTGCGTATGGAATTACTTGCATCTATAACACTCTCGTTGTTGGCATTAGAGGGTTCGTTTCTATCCAATAGTGTTTCCTGTGTCCCTGACTCAACATCATTATCATCATTCCTTGTCCTGTTTACTTGCGAATCAATATTGTCTTCATTGCCAAAAACTGTTATTTCGCCAGGTAACCTAGCCGGTCCATTTATAAATACATCTTTAGCTCTTGGTATATCTTCACAATCTAATGAATCCTCCTTACACGTCTCGGTGCATACCTGTTCAAGGGTTGCTATAAGATTGGTACAAATCCCTTCATTTATTTCCTTTGTACTTGCAATCCTTGGCAGTGTCAAGTTACGAAGAGACTTGAAATTGGAAAACGTTTCTGGATTCACCTTCTGTAAAGAGATTTATTTAACAGATTATTGATATGATACTAGAAAGTCGTTGTGTGAGTAACCATTCAAAAACAATATCGCAATATCGAGGCTCGCTGCAAAGTTTGAGGATTTATGTTAAACTAGCTTTTGCTTGTGACTTCATCTGCGTAGCATTATGAATTCGGTGCACCTTCTATTTAATTAACCATCCCGTGGGCACAGTGGTTTTTTCGGGATAGAAAGTAACCGGTGTTAATTCAGGGTATAAGCTGTCATTTCAAATCCGCCCGACCGTTCCAGCGTAAAGTAGTAACAAGGATACTAACTCGCACGTATACCTACAAACATACTAGCACACACCACACTCACGGACTTTATGATATAAGTGTCATAACAAGTTGGCGACATAAGGAGCGGTTAACTTTGCATATAAATTACGAAAAAATAGAGGTAGTTTAGGTTAAATAAAAAAATTCAAAATAGGTATTTATGCGCTTCACAATTTCACCATCCCCCCGACGGCAATATTCGACATTATTGTCATTCGACTTCGACCCATAGATCCAATAGATATTGAATTAAGTTAAGATACGAAGTAAAAGTACGTAGTAAAACTTTTAATTACCGTTCTCATGTCATTTCCTCCTAAATCAATTTCTTCTAATTTTGATGAAACAAGAATATTCTTTAGGTCGTTTGGATATTCTTTTAAACGATTGTTTGCTAGTTTCAAAACAGTTAGCTCAGGCAGTTCGCTGATGGACTGAAAAAAAAAACCACAAAGTTTTAGTTTAATATTAGCAGAAAAACAAGAGAATGGTAGGTTGTACTTCCACTTTCGTTATCTTTCCATTAGCTTATATACTTACTCCGGGTAAAAGTTCCATTATTTGGTTATTCTCTGCATCTAGTACTTTCAAGTTTTTCAGCCTGGAAATACTTTTTGGGATTTCTGTTAACATGTTATTTTTTAAATTCAATGTGTTCGTATTTTCATCTATATGCGAAGGAAATTCCGTCAAACCATAACCAGCACAATTTACTGTGAATAAGTTTGCCTCTCCCTCTACATGACATACGCAACGTGCCGGGCATCGTATTTCTCCTTTGGGAGTTATATTCGTGACTTCGATTATTTGGTTTGTCGGATTGATTGCTTCTATTTGTGGCGGTGGACTTGCGTCAGTGGTCGTATCAACATTGCCGTCGCCGCTGCCCTCGATCGCGATGCTATCGGTATCGGCGTGATTATTTGGAGGGAATTTATTATCATTCTCTTCTGGTATCTGTAACTCGTCCGTGCTCTCGGCTGCTGCAGCGCCGCACCTGAAATGAACACGTAAATAACAGTTTACACGTGACTATCGAACGTCGCTGTATCGCAACGAGTTGCGGCAAAATTGTTAAAGGCAACAGATAAAAATCGCGATAACCACAAGGGCATAACTGGGATAATGATCTCGAGAGTGTGAATTTGTTATGCTTTATTTACGCTTATAGCAGAAACTTGCTAAATTAAAGTGTCGTTTCAAATTAGTCATCAGTAACAAAAGACTTCATCATAAAATATTATACCTACTTTTGGAAGCATGTGTACGAATACACCTGCTTATTCATTATCAAGTATAGCTGATAACGGTTAATGTTACAAAGGATAAGATAGCTGACGCTTCGATAGATTGTTGAAACTATTTTTTAAGCAATTTAAGGTTAAATTGAATCCTTGTTGTATCTTTAGTATTACATGATCAAATATGGAATAAAATCAAACTTTTGGTTTAATGTATTGAGGGGAATAGGAACCATGGCCTTAATAAACACGTGGCTCCTCGGCTTTGTAAATATAATAAATACCTACCTACCTAACTTGCATCACGAAGCGTCAAGATCTGCAAAATTACCTTACCTAGAATAAGAATTTAAAAAGCCCATAGGCAACTATCCTCCTAATATTATAAATGTGAAAGTCTGTCTCTGCACGCGTGTGTGTGTGTGTGTTGCTTTGTTACATTGTCACGCTGTAAACGGACGGACGGATTTCGATGAAATTTGCAATGGAGACAGCTTAAAGTCTGGATTAACACATAAGCTACTTTTAAATTTCATCCCAGAAAAATTAGAAGTTCCCGAGGGAATAACGATAATCATAATGTATGTGGACGGAGTCGCGGGCAGAAGCTAGTACTAAATATTAAATTAAATTAAATATGTAGGTATAGGCAAAACAATCGTGTTGTAACTAATATCGTTTAAAACACCTGGGCCCGTAGCATGGTCGCCTTCATCGAAGTGGATAATCGTGGATAACACATCTGTCACTCTCGCACTGACATACTGGTCAGAAAGTGACAGTGTGTTATCCGCGTTTATACACATAGATAAAGGCGACCATGCTACGGGCCTTGGTCACCACACCAGTGACTGAAGTGCAACATTAACTTTGAGTAGGTACCTACTCCATGAGTTAATTTTCGAACAGCTACTGTTTGTTGGTAAGAGAGATACTGATAATGACGATGATGATAATAATAATGATGATGGTGATGATGATGATGAGTTAGTACATTTCGGATTTTAATTAGATAAGACATACCAGCTTGTGGATGCATGTTCAGGTATATATTAATCAATTAATGAGTAATTCTTATTACACTGATAATGAAGTAACGTGTTGATTTATTCTATTTAATTAGAAACAATGTAGAAGTAGAATACTTACGCAACAAGCACAAGAAACCAAAGGTGAATGTGTTTCGGCTTCATGGTCACTCTGAACAATCACTACAGAGAGGCGACTGAATTCAGGATCGTACCCTGACGCGACACAAGTACCAGCGGGGCACAGGGCGCATAACTCACTGACACATAACTATTATCACATTGATAAGAACACCACTGCCATCGCGAAGCTTATCGCGAATCAGGCCTGATAACGGCGCGCCTGCGTATGTGTTTACTAATGTACACTAGCAAGTTTCAGAAACACCTGAAAGTAGATGAGCGTGATGTTATATGTCGAAACGATCGTTTCCCGATAGCGCGTATCAACAAAAAGGAAAGACGCGTCAACGCGACCTCCGCCAGTCGCTAATTGTAATGGACGTTTGATGCGATTTACACTATTGTTTTATGTCATCTTCGGTCACGTCTGCATACCTATATATTTGAATATATCCGATTCAAGAATCGTGTTATTTCGTTCGGTCTGTCGTTATTTGAATTACCACGTGGTAGGACTGACCTTACCGGACTCGTTATCACTTGTAAGAAACGGAAATTAAACTACCTATTCTTATTTTACCTATTAAGTCAGACGCTGAACTCAGAGTTATCAGGACTTTTTTATGACTTTCACGACACTGCATACGTATTAATTAACACCTAGCCACCGAGCCATTCACTGTTTACCGAATTTCATGTGTACGACCAGAATGCTACGAGTAGAATGATCACTTTGCTTACTGTTATTTAGTTACTGACGTAATGACTTTTGAGCTATTTGATAATTATTATTCTAATCACGCTATAATAATGGCTCATAAAAGTTTACTAGGTATAAAATAATTATTACAAACCGTTTTGACTCGTGTACCGATTTCTTTAAAATATGCAATCTTCACCATTGACTTTTATGTTTGACCGTATCTAGCAGAAATGCGATCCTCTTTAGTCGAGTGTCTATATGTACTCGTATCGTATTACCTCGTATCATGAATGTCGCGGGATTTAAGTATGGAAGTGTAAGTGAGTTTCCGTGTTGCAGTATTGCAACGGGGGTGACCTGGCAGACTACCTGCAGGCGAATCGTCTGCTGAGCGAGGGCACCATCCGGCTGTTCCTGCGGCAGCTGGCCGAAGCCATGCGCGCCATCCACGCCAAGGGCATCGTGCATCGCGACCTCAAACCGCAAAACATTCTGCTGACACACAACGTGGCTCCACCTCGTACACCGCATCCCTCCGAAATTACTCTAAAAATTGGTAATTGCTTAAACTTTAGTACAGTCCATCAGAAGTTTTTAAGGTAAGCTTTGTTGCCGATTGTACTTTTGAGCAAGAGTGACTCGGCACGACCTCTCAAATTTACCTACCTACTAAGTTATTATTCGAGTAATTGGATAAGTTGATTTTTCAATCGTGTGAAATAGATGTATCACTCGGTACGTCGAGGGTTTAAAAGAGATAAACTGTTCACGGTTCTGTGGTCAATGTTCGTTGTCGATATAAATGAGAGCAAAGATAGCTTAACTGAATGATCAATTAACCACAGCACTAAACAAAAGCTTTATTTTTATCTGCTGCCTTGAATACTGCAGTTTCCCAGGATAAATTGCTTATTTGATGTTCGCTTAGTAGTTCTTTGTTCATGTAACCCTTATTTTTTGAGCTGGTATGTTTGCGAAACCATTTTTTTCGCATGCAATAATCTGGAAGGCTGGAACATTGTGCTCTACTTTTAACACTCCTTATCATGTACCTATACAAGTATTCATTAAAATAATTACGTGATCTGTCATGATACTTGAGATACGATATCTACTGAAGTGTAAGTAATGTAAGTACAAAGAACATGTCACATTTTTGTAATTGTTAATTCATTTGCTTGGTCATGTGATTTTGATAATCCTGTATTATTCGAATGTTACCTTTATACGAAGTTGTAAAGGTAAATTCTGAATAATACAGGTTATTCAAAATCGCATGACCAATATTAGGTAAAAATGAAAATCTCCTCATTGATAACACGAACTATCTTTCAAACAGCTGACTTCGGTTTCGCGAGGTTCCTCGAAGAAGGCAACATGGCCGTCACACTCTGCGGGTCTCCTATGTACATGGTAATTACATTTTATTTGACACTGTACTGTAAATATAATAATTATTATGATGCTCATTGACGAGACGTTATGTTCAGGCACCTGAAGTGATAATGTCGCTGAAGTACGACGCGAAGGCGGACCTGTGGAGCCTGGGTACGATCGTGTACCAGTGCCTGACGGGCAAGGCACCTTTCCAGGCCACTACGCCGCACGAGCTCAAGGCCTTCTACGAGAACAGCATCGACCTTCAGCCTAAGTAAGAAACTGCTCGACCACTCTACTACTGTATATTGAGTTAGTAAATACAAGCATTTTGTTCAATGCGTCTTTATTAACCGTGCGTCTAATTAAGAGCTATCTGCTTTGTATCCCAATTGTATTTTTGACGATAGTTCATATGTCAACTAATACTTAACACGTCCTGCGACGGATTATTATTAACGGTTACTATTCACGATCAATTCCAATATCAACTTGAAAAAACTTTTAGTGCATGTCGCTTGGTAACAAGGCGAGGGTGGTAGTTCTCAGAAGCCAATAAAAACGGAGCGTAGGTAGGTAGGTTATAATGTAAAATATATATTTTTGTTTACTTTTATAGGTAAACTTATCTCAAACGTCATCATCAAGGTCGGATCTGATGCTTGAGTTTAATAGTAGTTTATTTACCAAGGGGAGTAAGACACGGATTACCAATCGAGTGTGCATTTGCGGCCCGATGCAAAGCGGAGGGCCGTAAACAACAAGAGTTTAGTAATCTGTACTTACCCTCAAGTGATATATACTGCTTTATACTACACTGAAAAATAAATAAAATACAAAAGTATCAAATGAATTATTTTGAGGAAGAACAAGCGCGCCATCAAACACTTCTACTTTGAAATCCGTAATTCGAACTTCGATTCCTTTTGCTCTCGATGCGTAACTAATTTGCAAAAAGTGACAGGGCGATCTGAAGTTCGAATTACGGATTTCAAAGTAGAGCCGCAGTAACAAAAGTTGTTTTAATTGTGATTTTTAACGCTCCGTTCAGTTTGCGTGCCAAAAGACGTTAAAGAAGGTGAATACGCCCCGATTTGCAGGGTCCAACTTTCATGCGTGTCAAAGTGGGTTGATTGACAACGTCATCTAGAATAAAAAAAGCGGCCAAGTGCAAGTCGAACTCGCCCATGAAGGGTTCCGTAGCAGCAAGTAACATAATATAAAAGTTCGTTATAGCTTTGATCAATGTTTATATGACGTATTAAAAAAAAAACTACTTACTAGATCTCGTTCAAACCAATTTTCGGTGGAAGTTTGCATGGTAATGTACATCATATATTTTTTTTTAGTTCTATCATTCTCTTATTTTAGAAGTTACAGGGGGGGGGACACACATTTCAACACTTTGGAAGTGTCTCTCGCGCAAACTGTTCAGTTTACTAAAAAATGATGTTAGTAACCTCAATATCATTTTTGAAGACCTATGGGTCCCACACGTATGGGTTTGATGAAAAAAAATTTTTGAGTTTCAGTTCTAAGTAGGTATGGGGAACCCCCAAAATTTATGTTTTTTTTTTTTTCTATTTTTGTGTGAACATCTTAATGCGGTTCACAGAATACATCTACTTACTAAGTTTCAACAGTGTAGTTCTTATAGTTTCAGAAAAAAGTGACTGTGACATACGGACGGACAGACAGACAGACAGACAGACATGACGAATCTATAAGGGTTCCGTTTTTTGCCATTTGGCTACGGAACCCTAAAAAAATACAAAACTGGGTAATAATGGATTTTCATACGACATTACTGCCCTGCGATAACAGGGCAGTTATGAAATTCCATTCAATATTACTACCCTGATTTTTGAGAAGATTTAATGAACGACTCTCTCGCCTTTTATTAGGGTAGTAATTATGCACTTACTGACAAAGTGTAGTATAAATAAATATTTAATTTATGTTTTCACGTAAGAAAGGTCATCAAACGTTGATCCCACTTAAATGCATCGTTTATTTACAAATTTGTTTGTTATTACCTACTTTATTGGTTGAAAACATGTTTTATGTTAATGTGACATTTTATGTAAATAACAAAAAGCGCACAATGTGTACCCTTTTTTTCTTGCTATCACTAGCTGCCATTCAATACGCTTCGTGTTCCTATTGTATTTTATTGTTTATAAGGTTCCTCCTGTTTCCCTCAGGATGCCGGCGGGCACGAGCCCGGAACTCTGCAACCTGCTGATCGGGCTGCTACGCCGCTCCCCGCGCGAGCGCATGCCTTTCGAGGCCTTCTTCAACCACCCCTTCCACCAGCGGCCTCGGACCACCTCCTACACTAGTAAGCCATCGAAAACCAACCTTGAATCGACAAGGATTCAGTCAAGCGTGATCGCTATCTGTTTTTATCCTTGTACTAACGAGTCCCTATATCTGTTTTCATGGTTTGTTCTCACCAACATGACACCATAATGACACCGATTTCATTTACCAAAAGCTTCAAAATTGTGTTAACAGAATCCAAGTGATTATAATTGAGATGATAATGATAATGTAGGATGATCTCTGCGACAGCCGTAACTCGCAATTTTAAACACAACTTGGATGCGAGGCGCATAATAGGCATATTACACTACGCCGCCGTATTCACGGACCCTTTCATTAAATCGCGATGGTGTAATAAGAGAAAGGAAATGCTCGTGTAAATGGTAAGGCCTCAGTAAATACCGGGCCCTGAATACCTGGTAGTGTAATACGCCCCAAAAGAAACTGATAAATCAAAGAAACAGATGTAATAATTGTTTATATAAGTTGTTTCACAGGGATCAGCCTACATTGACCTAGGCCAACCCGAACTCGTTCCATTGTTACACTTTCGAAATCCAACGTTATATTATAATATGTGCGATATTGTTGGCTGTTTATACACCGTGTTTTTTTTGATTTACGATAACTTTAAGGGCACGTTCTTCAAGTCAAATTAATAATTTCCCGAAGACAGACATATGATAACTCGTACGGTTATAAAGATATTCAATTATTAAAATTAATCAGTTAATCACGTTAAACTAATGTAAAAGGCTCTTAATTGATACCTAACAATTTTCTTTTAATTACCTATTATGAGTAAAGAGTTTTCAATTGTTAGGTCGTGCACCTGTCAAGTGTTATCTTTACTTGTGTGTGTGTATGTCACGCTGACTTGACGTATTTGACACTAACTATGAGTTAACTCTAAAGACCCTTTTAGAATGATTGAAGACACAACATTTAATTACTTTGTTCTAAACAATTTTTTTTTTGCAATATTTTAATATCTAATGTACCACGTAGTTTCTATACGTGTACCTAACAATATGCCGAAGTTATCGTAAATCAAAAAAAACACGGTAAAAACAATTATATAAATAATATATAATTATATAATTATATATTAACAACTTATATAAACAATTATACATTTCATTGTATTTTTTTTATCCATCCTTCACACTTCAATTTCATTTCTTAATCAATTGCTCAGTGCCATTGTAGATAAACACCGCACCGGATGTGGTAAGCTTATCATACTTTATGACAAATCTTACTGGTAATACTGCGCGTTATCAATATTAATCCGAATTCTGACGTGTGTAAAATATTGTTCAGGTCTGGATTCGGATCTGCCTGACATATTGGAGAGCGATGTAGAAGCCCCAGTCGGTACCGAGATTTACCTAGAAGAGTCTTGGGAGGACCAGGGTATATAACTTTGTCTGCCAATAATCAGCTTTCTTCTGTTTGTGCACGGGGCGCGGTTTTGATGACTTGTTTTGACGTGAGCTCACGACGATCGATCCTATCTTATCTGGCAGCGTCATTGTACTTATAAATGCCACTATTGCGGATGTGGGGTCTATTCGCATCATATAAATAATAATTGTGATGAAATTATTTGTAGAAAGTATCATAACAAAGTATAGTCGGGACCTTTTCCTGTCAACACTCATATAAACAAACGAATTTACCATTGTTACTCCGTCATTTTATTTATTTTTGCGCTTTATTATTGTCTTCATGTTTATTTTGAGCTAGAAATCTCTATTTTATCTGTATTTTTTTATGAAAAGCACTTACGGTGAAAATACAATGAGATTCGACTACTTAATTAATCTATCATTCATTATATTTTACTTTTCGCATATTCTTGTCGTTGAAAATATGGGGATGTACCCATTGACGGATTTGTTTAATTAATTTATTAACAGAGGTTTCTACCCAGATGTGTGACAGAGACGAAATAATTCGAAGCAATTCTATCGAAGACGCGAGGAGAGCCTCGTATGGCGTCTCCGATGGAAAAGCACCTTTAAAGTTACACTTCGGACATACATAATAATGATAATGATGATGGTGATCATGATGATGATGATGATGATGATGATGATGATGATGATGAATATAATAAACCTTTTTGACGAATTAGAGTAACAGTTCTCCCATCACTATTTCATTATTTATCTAAAGACAATTACAGTCATACTTGTTACCAACATTGGCAATTCCAATAGGATCCGACTATACCTTATGCCTAAGCATGTTCCGCCGTTGTAAAGCCAAGGTCTTTATGATGCGTTTTGCTTATCTTGGCTATTCTGGCTGTTTCTTTAACTTGTGCAATAAGTTCATTCATTAGGCACCTACACATACTTTTTTTTATCATGTATGTACATATATCGTAAGTTTGTGTGTGACCTACATTTTCTTTAAAATGATTACAATAAATGTGGCTCATCGTGCCAACCGTGGAGGCGTCTGCTGCTGATCAACCGATTGAACTCTCAAGCGGTATGATAATCGAGAAACGATAAAAATGATTTGTCGTTTTAACTGTGCCAGACTAGAGTCCTTGATTAAAATAATTTGCATAGCAGTATTGTCGAATTGCGTCCTCAACAAGCAGCGCAGAGGGCCCAGCCAAGATGCAAACGTTCCTAACCTTTTTCTTTTCTATCGCTCAAAATGTATAGGATGACCGGTGACCACGTGGTTTATCGAAACGCACGGGAATGTAATCCTATCCTATAACATTGTGAGTGGTAGGTAGGTAGGTTTACATCTTGGCTAGGGCCTGGTATAATAAAAACCATGAATACATAAATGTGGTTACAGAATTATCAAGAAGTCTTTTAGAGTTCTGGTTATTTCTGTAGCCTCTCTGGGAATGAAGGCGTGATGTTCTGTATGTATATAATACTCAAATTGGATTTAATAGTCTTAAAGTAATGGTAGTACTTTGTATACTTCATATTATCAGTTTTGTCAAAAGTGTCAACATCCGTTTA
>OX438773.1:7632195-7802195 GCA_949316455.1 Acleris holmiana | reverse complement strand
GGCCCTGCGCCAGCCGCACCATGAACAGGTGCACCGGCGACTTGCCGTGGTACAGCGCCAGCGCGCGCAGCATCGTCGCCAGCCTGGAAAACACACAACATTCGATAAATCCCTTAGCGCTCATCACACCGGCGTCGCAACTAGCTACAAGCGCGATATTTATATTTCTAGGCGCTGCCGCCGTCGTGCTAAACAGGCGTCGAGCTCTCAGGCATAGTGCTTTTCACGACTACTGCGAGAAAATAAAATGAAAGCTACTTTTATAAAATGTACAGCTTAGATATGCAGCAATATCCTGTTTTTTTTACAAACTTCTTTAAGAACCAGACAAAAATAATGTTAGAGTGGTTCATACATGTGGCCGCGACTTTTATGCCATATGTCTAAGAAGTGTTGTGAAGTTTATAGAGCACTCGTGAATAACTGATGAAACTGCCAGAGAGAGACTCATCTAAAGCAATGAGCGATCGGCTCAAATCTAGAAGCGAGTATAACCTGGCGTTGTTGGTGCCGGCGCCGACGAGCCCCATGGCGAAGATGGCGTTGTAGGCGACGTCGTTGTCAGAGTCGTGCGAGTACTTGTTCAGCACGTCGATGACGCCCAGCTGCGGGTTGGACACGGAGCACAGCGCGATGGCCAGCGGCACCGCGCGCCGCACGGCCGGCTCGCCGTAGCGGCCCTACACACAAAAAATATATAGTAAATTATCACATGGGAGCAATCTACTAAGATTGTACAACAAGGGCATAAAACAAACATTTTATCCAAGACTTATGGCATTCATCCGAGCCGGTAGGCATGGCTGGATAATTAAGTCGAGGATAAAATGGGGTTTAAGACCGAATTATACACTTTTTTACGAGGAAATAAAACAGTGATAATGTAAAATGTTTTTCTTTGATTTAGGGTGCAATGTCTGTTCATTAAGTTCTTTTGCATATTTAACCATGAGTGTGTTAGGTGTGAGCATTATTTTGACAAAATTGACTTGACATCTCTTTACTTGACGAAATTTTAACAAAATTCCGTAACACAAGTTTTGCGAAGAAAACATAGTCCAATAAGAGACAAAAACCTCTTTCCCGCCATTGCGTGTGTGTGTGTGTGTGTGTGTGTGTGTGTGTGTGTGTGTGTGTGTGTGTGTGTGTGTGTGTGCTATTACCAGCTGTCCAAAGATGCGCGTGCACATCTCGGCGCCAGTCTCCTCGGCGAGCGCGATGACGGCGACGCCGAGCGTGGCCACGGCCTGCACCGCCGCAAGCTCCTTGTTAGCCTCTTTCTCCTTTTCCTTCTCCTTGCTTTTGCTATCCTTCGACTTGCCTACCGAAAACATTTAAAAATATAGTAAAAATTAGTTGAACTTACAAAATTTCAGTCGTTACAGGTTGTTTGAAAGTGATTGCTATGAAGAGGAAACTGTAATTTGAGCCAAAAGAGCGTACTCTGTTGGACGTGAAGGTCCAATTTTGAGAGCGGATTTTAGCAACATTTTTATTTTATATGTCTGTAATTTTGTATATCAAATTGTGCTTTTTCTATATTTGGTACTGTTTTAAGATAATGAATACAAATTGCGACTCACTCTTGCTCTTGTCCTCCTTGGAGGTACCTGCGGATGAGGCTGCCGGGGTCGCGGTGCTCGCGGTGCTCGCGGTAGATTCTTTAGACTCCTTCTTGTCAGCCTTCTTAAACGCTGTGTCTTCCGCAGACGACTGTTCATTCTGCGATACAACAACAAAATATTATTGATGATGTCTTAACGACCTAGCCACGCTATTAAGACTATAAAAATCGAATATAGGCCTCATCTAAGGATCAGAGGTTAGCTGTTGGTGTTATTTCTTGGATAATGTAACTGTTTTCGTAAAATAAAGTATTAAATTACATATATACTTTTTAATATTTTAAATGCGATATTTGGTACAAAGATAGGTTCATAGTCATAGCCCAGAGACGGACATATCGAAAAATCGGCCAGTTTCTGAGGTAATAGCGATAAACCTATGTCTGTCTGTTTATTTCGCTTTCACGGATAAACTACTGAACCGATTTAGATTAAATGTGGTATGGGGATAGTTCGAGTCTCGGGGAAGGGCATAGGGTATTTTTATCCCGAAAAAATTGTACGGTTCCTGAGGGAATAGCGATGAACGACTTCTACGCGGACGGATTCGGGGGAAACAGCTAGTGGTTTTATAGGGTCTATTTCGTTAGACCAAATTATTTTTGGTCAAATGTTTCATTTCCCCAATTTTTATTTGCCAACCCGCTTTGTTTTCTGTAACCGTAAATATTTGTTAATCTATGTACTCACGTCAGTGTCGTAATGTTTGGAGCATATGTGCAGCATCTGTTGCACGACGAGCACGTCCCCCGTGCCGGCGTACGCGCACATGGACAGCGTCGTCTGGCACAGGGACTGCTGCGGCTCCGGGAGTACTTCGAGGGCCGCCATTGTCGCGTCAGTGCGCTCCTTACAACCTGTAAACACACCATTGCAGCCATTGTTAAACCAACATTGAACCACAAGGTCGCTTTGAAAGAGAGGATCGAAATACATTCTGTATACTTATATGATTTAAAACCAAATATAATGTGGCATAGAGAATGCAAACGAGAACACAGGCCACATGATGGTAAATGAGATTTGAAGCCCATAGAAATTTGCATTCTCAAGACTAAATTTAAAGACAATAAAAATGCAAATTCAAGGAGCGAAGTGTACCTACTAGTGTCAGAGGTTATTATGAGAAGAAAGATTTTAACACAATTACTCAGAACCAAAAGCAATAATAAATACGGCGAATTTGTTGCTTGTAGGAATGTGGCAGGCGCGTTACTAAGGGGGCGCCAAGCGTCCAGTGGCGCCCTCATTAGCTTTATTATGTTTTTTAATAAACTAAAATATTATCTTAAAATCAAAAAGCGCTTTATTGTTGTACAAATGTAAAAGCAATTTATAGAGAATATGACATAACTTAACAACAATTGAACTACGAGTGAGCAACTTAACGGAAAAAAGTTGCTACCTTTTTCCGTTAAGGCTATTAAACCGTGTCATGTATCGAATATATTGCGTATTCCTTTTAAGGTAATATTTTAGTTTATTAGAAAACACAATAAAAGTAATGAGGGCTGAACAACATCTAAATTCTGCAATCTCAAAGCTGCAAATGCGTCGCCAACCCTAAGGACTAAGATGGAATACGTCTATGTTAGTAATAAAATAAACGGGACATAATGTTTACCTAAGAAACATAATCCGAGACCCAAATGTAAGAATCTGGCGTACGTGGAGGAGTGGAGATCCTTATTGTCGTCGATGAGACGTTGAATGATAGCACATGTCACCTGAAATAAACAAGAAAAATATTTTTAAATTAAAGGTAAACTATTTTTTATTTATTACTATTGCCCTTGGAACATTGCAACCAATACGTAAAAGACTCATTTATCAAAATCGATCCAGTAGATCGATTGCTACGATGAAATATATTTACTCATACAAACATAATGCCATAGCATAACTTCAGTTTTATGTAGTCAGGTAAAAATGGTACAAGCCTCTGTGTGTTACTGACAAAAAGGTACACATAATATTTGTGTATTATCTGTCTTTACATTAGTGTTTGTGTATTATCTGTCTTTACATTAGTGTTTGTGATTCACATTTAGAGTATAAGAGAAGAAAAAACAGTTATTTAGTGTGTGTCATGTTTGTACTGACGTCGCCGTTGCAGGAGCCGACGGCGATGAGCCCGCAGGAGACGGCGGCGAGCGCGCAGATCTCGGCCGGCGCGGCCGCGTCGCTCAGCACGGGCAGCAGGTGCGACAGCACGTCCTCGCGCTGCGTGCCCGCGTACGCGATGCCCAGCCCTACCAGACACAACAACCGTTATCCACTAACGGAAAATAATTCAACATCGGTTTCCCGATGGCACCTAAACTTGCTAGTGATTAGTTTAATATTAACTCAAGTTATACATATAAAGTGAGTGACCCGACCCCGAGCGACATGTGAGAACCAGCGTCGCTCGGGTTGAAAACCAATTTTTCAGAAGATGACAACTTGACAGATCGATTTCTGGACCCGAAATTAACCTATCCCACAATTATCATTAAAATCTTTAAACCCGTTTTCGATAACGTAACGTAATATTGAAAATAATAAGTAAAGGATATAAAGATTCTCTAATTTTATATCAAAGGCCGAAATCTATATAATTTAAACAACCAATATCTGAAATCGACTTGAGAGGCTGTTTTCAATATTATTATATGAAATTAACAGAACAAAGCACTAAGTAAGAAAGTTTATATCTATATTTTTTTGATTGACTTCGCTCGCACTAACGTCTGTACGGTAGTATTGCACCGTCAAAATTCTGTCATCGACAGCTTCGGTAGCTATGCTAAAAAGTCCCCATGGTAATGGGAAGTATCCCATTCCCCCTGTTACTTTATATACAGGACCTACCTAGAACGCTGCCGATCCTGAGATTCGAGCTAGAATGCAGCACATAGTCTGAGAGCAGCGCGAGCGCGGGGTCGCACTCGTTGCGCACGCCGCAGTTGACCAGCCCGAGCGCTAGCAGCGCGCCGGCCTTGATGTGCTCGTCGGCGGTGTACAGGTACTTGTCGATCGGCGTCAGTCCGCCGTCCACATCCCACAGGTGGATCATGCCCAGCGATGCCGCCGCTGACAGCATGCCTGATAACAGATGGTAAAAGTTAGTGAATCAATTGACAACATGAACTTTTTAAAAAGGCACTGCATGCTTAAGAGGTTTGTCTTAAAAGCATACTGTTTTTATTTAATAATTATTATTTACTGAGAAAATAATAATTTAATATTATGAATGTTTGGTACGCCCGCTTCGGACTAGTGGACGGAATGACGTAATTTTGTTAGTAATGTGTGTTCGCTGTCCGTGTTGTCGGAGGAGTACGCCAAAACTCACGGCTTAAGTATCATGGCTTTCAAAATGGCTCTTATACAATTTCTGCAGTTCACTTGGATAGGCCCACTGATGACCTAACTGTTTAGTCTACGCCTGACATCGCGTAGTGCGCATTGCTAATACTCCGGCAAGAGTGGGCGGAGTAACGAAATCTAAACAACCCTTTAATAATAGGCTCAGGTAACAAAATACCTCATACATTTGATATGATGTGATAGCCACTTATCGTTATTTACCTAGTAAGAAAACTTGAAAATTGCACACTATAAAATGTACCCCCTTTGTGGATTGAAAACACTAGACAGGTAATGTATGTTTACTTACCATGATCCTTGTTCTTATACATCCATTTGTTTCCATCCTCTGTGGTCACCAATTTATCCCTTCCAAACCCTGCATTGACAAATGCATTGACAAACGTTGCAGAAAGGTTCTGCCTAGCAGAATCAACTGGGTGCTCAGCTAAAAGGGACGGGCGTAGGGCAGATCCAGCGGATTCTAACCAAGTTTTGTAAACCTCTTCTGGTGTTTTTGGTTCCATAATGTCAAGCTAAAAATAAAGTACAATTATAATTAAAGGCACAAACTGTTCAGTTAAAAATGTTTGTCATTCTAGACAAGTTGCAATGTTTTTTCATGTGAAATATTTTTGCTGACCTCTCTTCCCAAACTCAAGAAATGATCATTGATATGGGCGTTAAGCAGAATCGTGCGCAGATCTTCATCCTCTATATCCAAGGGAATGTACTGGCGAGCTAGCATGTAGCAGAGTTGTTTCTTAATCAACCTATAAAACACAAAAGAAATTACTTTTCCAACTTTCTTATTTATGTTAGTCTAGAAATAACACCGAATTACTAAGCCTCGTTTTTTTCGTTAAAATGTTATTAGATTTTTCAGCCATTTTTATTGTTGTGTGTAGTTAATTTAATTATTATTCGTTTCATGGGTCCCCATTAAAATTTCAACAAGACCATGGATCATAAATCCAAGGGAAGCAAGTTTATGGAACCCCTTAATAATTTGAAGTTGGTTCACTGTTTGTTTATAAACATTTAACATCTCGTTTATTGTTGCAAACAATATCACTACATAGTATAAAACAAAGTCGCTTTTTCTGTCCCTATATCCCTATGTATGCTTAAATCTTTAAAACTACGCAACGGATTTTGATGCGGTTTTTTTTAATAGATAGAGTGATTGAAGAGGAAGGTTTATATGTATAATACTTTAATCCGGAGCGAAGCGAGGGCGGGTCGCTTGTTGATTGATAAAATATTTATCCTATAACCTGTGTGTGAAATAAATTATGCAATAATAGAACCGTTTCCCAACTAAAAACCAGATATTTAGGTTTCTGCTAGTTTGAACCACATGTGCGATAACAGCCCAGTTTGTAGAAGAACTGACCATCGCTCGGCGGGAGCGCCTAGCTGTTTGCTCCTCAGTACCTATCCAGAGCCAGCAAGGCCCTTAGGTGCGGTACGGTTCTTTCTAGATTGTTGTGCTTATGCTTGAACCACATGTGAGACTTGTTGACTGCCGGTGATTAGCTGGGCATACTGTGATAGAGCTATTGTAAGATTGTTTTAAAGAAAACCTTTGTAGTTTGTAAGGAATGAAATCTATATTAAAAGTAAAAATAGTTGGTAAAGGTATCCGATAGGATCTCTCCGACAGATCTTTAGCATAAGGGAAGAATGCTCGTACAAGGTCAGTATACCATACTTAAGATTGCCACCTGTGACTGACAATAGTTCATTCTGCAAGCAACAAATTAACTATTGTTTAGCAAATCTATCTCGCCTATTTACTCACAAAGTCCACAAATAAGCACTCTACCAATTGAAAGTTCATTATGACGGTGCTGAGAACTACGTCTCGTCGCAGGGTCATGGGCGCCGAGAGGAATTGAAGGTCAACTAACAAAACTAAAATGGTACTATGATTTGATTTCATTTTTTTTCACTTTTATGAGTTTGATCAGTGATCACTGAGTTATGAAAGTGTAATGAGGAGCAAATAGCCAGGTGCTCCTGCCGGGCAATGGGCAGTTCTTTAAGAGCTCAATAGATGGTGTTACTAGACAAGGAACCTGAACAAACTGGGGTAAGTTACCACATGTGATTACATGTGGTTCAAACA
The DNA here is from genome assembly GCA_949316455.1 of Acleris holmiana. Lineage (NCBI taxonomy): Eukaryota > Metazoa > Arthropoda > Insecta > Lepidoptera > Tortricidae > Acleris > Acleris holmiana. The sequence goes on along the minus strand of OX438773.1, from coordinate 7,795,088 downwards.
TAAGCAAAGAAACTCCTAAATAGCACATTTTAAACATAGGTATTTTAAATATTTATGGTTTTTTTTCTAAAGTGTGTCAATTTTGCACTATCATTGTGATATGAGTGCAAAACTATAAATTATTGCGATATGAAACTTACGGATCATTACAAGCATTAAACACTTCCTCACACTTTGCCTTGTCATGCAGTTGCATGGCCACCAGTAAGGCTCGTGGATATTCATTGAACCGCAGGTATGTGTCCAGCACACCCTGCAGAATTTGTGTTGATTCAGGCTCCACTACATAACTGGCACAACTGTAAAGAAATAGAAAATTCCCATTTAACACTTTGAAACACTAATTTAAAACTTTTACTGTCATGCGCTATTTCCACACAAAACGAATCCACCTAGCGGGACGCTGGCAGTTAAAGTGTTAATACTTATCCTGTGCATCTGCTACAATAAACAGTGCATCTTGATCAGCAATGATTATGTACCTACAATAAGCAGGCATACCTAAACAAGCAGTCCTATTTCCATTGAAATAGTTTTAATGTCCAGACCATAATAATTCTTGTTAAATCTAAAACTAACCCAATCAGGTAGAGGCACACTCGAGGATAGTTGCTTTGATCCATGTGCTGGGTGAGCAGATCCAAGCGATCAATCTCCATCAACAGGTCACAGGCCTGGATCTCTGCTGAGTGCTTCATATCAAACTGTACCACATCACGCACCAGGGGCTGCAGAGATTCCATATTTTCTGCAGTCCACTCTTCAGCTATTTCACCCTCCAACTGCCTACAAACATAAAATATACATGAGTTTTACAAATAATGTAATTTAAATAACTTTATCATTACATAGTAAAATTATTGAGTACCTGACATATTCATGGCCCCAGTCTCCAACATTGGACATTGTTCCCAACAAACAGTATTTAAGACATTCCCGTCCTTTAGCAGCATCCTAAAATTTACATCATGTATATAGAATGCAAAAAAAAATTGAAAGTAACTTGTGTGGAGAATGAGCTAACAGGAGAGAAATGAAGTTGAGTTGCATAGCACTCAATAATTAAGTTTGTGAAGTCATGTCAGTGACTTGTCTTAGGGCAAGGGTAGGTATGTAATTATGTAAAAACTTTAATGTACTAAAATAGCTACATTACACCAACATTGAAAATAATACAATAAAAGTAGTACTTTAGTGGTATTTTAACTTACAAAATGAGCATTTCTACAAATACTTACTGCAGAGCCGCTAACACCCATAGCGAGAACAGAAACAACATCAGCACAAAACTTCTTTGTTTTAGCATCATGTATCTTTTCGTAAACTTCTTTTAATGCAGGGTAGTGCTCTCTCAAAAATTTTAGGGGTTTAGGGACTGATGTCATTGATGTTGTAGATGTTCTTATAAGATTGCTCAACATTTGTAAAGCAGGAAGATATAAATCTACATCTGGTCCCTGCAATCAATTTATGGAATACATAGGTTATGAGTAGTTTATAAAATGTACATTTTGGCAGATTTAAGACACCAACCGTTAGCTTCTCGACGAGCATATTAAGTTCTTCTTGCAGGCGTTTATCTTCTTCAGACTGAAAACATAAATACATTAAATAAAATGCACCTTTGTCAGCATTTTTAATAATGACGATACATCTTCTCTTTTCTTACCAAATCATCATTTTGTGCGGCTACGGGTTCTGTTTTTTCTTTAGCTGGTTCGTCGGCTTTATTTTTGACCGTCATAATAACTGTATATCTTCAAATTACTCACACAGAAAATATTATTTATTTTACTTGGTGACTGTAGAGCAGTGGATGATTTGAGAAAATTTGACAAGTCACTACGGACAATCGGCGTTTCTGTGTTGCCAAAGTTTACAAAGCAACCACAGGTAATTAATAATACTACCGCATTAACCGATGATAAAGGAAGCTAATGGATATGACATACCTACAGAATAAACGTGCCTGCCTAAACTACTATAGCAAACATAACGCATCTTTCTTTAGAGTTATAGTGACCTAATCCACATATTTTGAATTTTGACTTAGGTCTCTAAATTTATGACTCAAAATCGAAAGCTGAAAATGTTTGAATTAGGTCACTATAATTCTAAATGTGCGAAAAAAAGGCGGACTCTCACATGTTTAAGTGCTGCCCCGATTCGATAGTAATAATAAAGTTATCGATAAACCAACCATATGGGTGGGAGGTTCTCAACTCGTCTGTTCTGTACGTTCAGTACGTCGCATGTCCTGTATAAAGATGCAGTAGCAGTGGGATACCTGAAGGGCTTGCAAAACGTTTTGCGCACAGCCAGCACGGTGGGCCCTTTCCACCTTAAAGGAAAGGAAAGGTCGTAAAAGGTCCCATAGAAAAGTTGGAGTGATCTGATGATGGAATACATGAGTAAACGACGGAATTCCTCAAAAATTGCGGACATATTTTGCTATTTTCAGCATTTGCATTCCAAAAGCTTTAGGCTAGGTTCACATGAACACGGCGCGCGGTACAAGATTCTAAGAAAGTAGTGCTATCGTATACATGACCGCGCGTGCCGCCATGCATCGCCGGCAAGATCTTGACACGAGCCGCCTGTCAAGTGGAACCAATGATGAAGACTAGAGATGAAGTATTTCACGGGTTCAGTAGGTAAATATAGTTCGAGTGAGTTAATATAAATAAAAGTATAAAGCTACAAAAGTAAAATTTCTTTCTTAGTTATTCCTTTCATAAAAAAGCAACAAAAATATTAAAAATCATTATTTACTTCTGTTTATATTCAAAACAGTACCACAGCCAGCAAATAATTATGTTACACACGAAGGTAACATATATGTTAGAGTGCCAATAATCTTAATTAATCGTGTATTACCAGTCTTTAACTCCTGCATTTTTTTTACAAATATGACTTGTTGTATTATCAGACCGTAACAAAATTATCCGCTCTTACCGGGATTTAAACCCAGGACCGCTGGCTTTGTAGGCGGGGTCTCTACCAACTAGGCTAACGTGTCGTCAAGTAAACAAATCAAAATATTTGGTGCTGTTTTAGATGATTTTTAGTAGATATAAATAATTACGGAATAAAACTTTCTCAGTAGGTATACTTTTTCCCAAAATCCTTAAAAATAGTAATCCATGGTGAAAAAATAGTTCTATGCTTTCTTTGGCACATTTCATATACGTTCTATATGATAAAATTACAAAAAAATATGTTATTTTAACATTAATTGTCATGATGAGAAATTTCCAAGTTATTTTTTAAATTTTAAGAACAACCCTATTTAGCTGTCAAATTCACCGGTTTGTTTACTTTCAAAATATTGTAAATAAAAGGCAAATAGGAATTATAATCTTTAAATAATCTTGATCTGTGGATTAATAATAATGTACTACATATGTAAGTCCCCCAATAATTACGATGATCGATGGAAGCCGCGAATAGAGAGCGAACGTTTACACATGCGTACATACTCGTGCAATGCAAACGGTTTAGCCATTGAACAGGTTATCATGTCGAAAAGTAGGAATAGCCGTTATATCGTTTGTTCATCTATTTAATAGTTTTATAATAAAAATTCGCGTGCACACCTCATAGCGACAGTGACAATATGCACGTGTTTGGCTTTTTTAAATTAATAACGAAGAGTTCACTTTGCTACTCTACGCTTATAGTCCAAACCAATATACAAAATGTTATATGTGTATGTATGTTTGTCCACGCATTTATCTGAAACTATTGATCGACTTTTGACCATTCTTTTTTCCATCAAAATCGGTTCAGTAGTTTTTTGATACGGACTAATGCGTGTACCTACCTAAGTGTGATGGCCTCGCTAATTGATATGAATAAGAGCTACGGGTCTGGTGTCATAGGAAAGCGAAGAAATCTCGAAATTTGTTTAAATTCTAGTGCATTTAAAAAACAATTATTTAATTTAATGTTAACAATCCATAGTTCTTTTCTTAAGACCCTTGTTTTGTACCAGTTTTATTTTGATTTCATGTCGCAAACTTTTTCTATATGATCTCTTGAGAAGAATGGCAGGTAATCTACAATGTGAATCTATCTTTACGGTGGCAGCATTACAAATCGCAATATAGTAGTGGGGCGCGCGTTCAAACGTAATGTATTGAGAACGTTATATTGACTGACGCATATTGCTGACCTCAGCTTCCTGATCTACACATATTCCCTAATATTTTCGCTAATATCTATAAACTTAGTACATCAGTAAACTGACAGATAGTATAAAAATATCAATTAAAATGTTCAAGTTCTTCTTACGAAACAAAGTTAGTAAGGTACCACTACGTAAAAAATAATATTAAACAATTTGTTAATGTCTAGAAAGAACCCTCTCCCTAATTTATGATAAACCACGAAACGCCAATGCCCATACTCCTAATATTTACATTCTACCTTTTTTCCATAATTCGACATTCTGATTCGACACCTACCTTCACAGAACGAAACCAGTCCATGTTTTTTTAAGATGCATTTTCTCCCCAGCGCAGTAACTAATTTGAACTTCAACAAGAAAAGTATAAATCGATGGCATTCCGATGGCCATCGCCAAATAAAGAATGACCTTGTACGGATAAACCCATCACTTATATAAATAATTATGATTAAACAAACAACTATACGACACTGTTGAAGTATTTACCCCGTTTATCAGTTTCTCAGGTGGTTTTTAACAAATGATATTTTTGAGACAAGTAACTCCTGAGTATGTAGGCATCTGCCTGTGTTAAGTAAAACAGTGAAAAAGTAAATAAAAAGATCCAGCCAGCCCCTTGTATTTTTAACATTACCATATTATCATGCGGACCGCGATACATAATTCAGTGAATATATTATTTACCATTTTAACAGGATCATTCTTTGAAATATGACCGGGTATTGGTCATGGCTTGGCAGGGAGCTTTGTTTGTTTCAGTTCAAGTTACGCTCTTGCCAGCTCGTGTTGCTTATACGATTTGTCAGCGGGGAGATAAGAGGAGCAGAATTTATATAAAAAATATAAATCCGGATTGCTGAATAAACGGTAAACACGTAGATTTCATAATTCAGTCAATATATTGTAGGCGTAATGTATAGCCATTTTAAAATTAAAAACAATATACATCTAAGTAAGTAGGTCCCGTAGATCTTTGCCAAGGAAACAAGCGTATACTATTTCGAGTAAGTACCTACCTTGTTTAAATATAGAGTAAAGAAATGAGGTATTTTTTTATGCTAAATCAAAATTGCCTCTTTGGAACTGTTGCCCGTTGCTGCTTATAGTTGTCTCATTTTTGCCAAAACATTTAATATAATCTCACAAGTACGCCGTAAATTAAATTTCTTTTTTCTCTCTTTTATAGTTGTTATTTTATGTTTGCTTATCTTTTTTTAATATATTAATACTTACTAACTTTTGTTTTCCATATTTTTAACTGTTATAAATTTACCAGTTAGAACATTTTAAATAATTTTCCCTAAAAATTCTAACTATAAGCAATTGGGTGTCTTATGTTTCGCAGATGATTTTTGTCTTTCGTGCGTTTTTGGTAACATAACAAGTAAACCTAACGCTCGGCTCCTTTGATATTAATTTTAATGAACTTAAAACAATTTTTCGATTAATTAAGATATCTTGAATTGAATCTGCATACCAAAATAGATAGCACAGTTTATTATTCTTAATAACGTACCTACTTATAAAATGTGATGGACGTATATGATTATAAAAAAATAGCTTTGGCCCTTGATCGTCGCACACACACGTCGTGCTGAGTAAAGATATAAAAATACTTACTACATAATACTATGGCATAAAATTTCATTTAAGCACTAACACTATTTAAGAAAAGGGTACCTCGTAACCTAAGTATTCGAAAAAAACCAAGTGCCCATTTTCCCTCCAAAGGCGATTATATATTTTTTTTCTGTCAGTTATATAAAGTTTCTGTTGTTTACTTTTAGATACATATTTAGCTTAGCACACAATGTACAAAATCAGCAGAAGGAGTTTATGTCAAGTTATGAAAAAAGATATCGCTTTTGACCGTGTATCGAGTCCCGAACAAATCAAACAATTAAAAACAATTGATGAAATGGCACATCCAAGATCATTGCCTGTATTTGGAACTAATTTGGATTTAATGTTAGCCGGTGGGGGAAATAAGTAAGTAGAATACAATTATAGTTAAATTAGGTTTTTTAAGTAAAAATGTAGAATTTTTTAAAATTTTCGCAGGTTGCATGAATATGTTGACAGACGACACAAAGACCTTGGACCTATATTTTATGAGAAATTGGGAGGTAAAACAAAACTAGTTTTCGTTAGTGACCCAACACTTATTAAAAGTGTTTTCTTAAATCTTGAGGGAAAATATCCCGCTCATATTTTACCAGACCCCTGGATTTTGTATGAAAAATTATATGGATCCAAAAGAGGACTTTTCTTCCTGAATGGTGAAGAATGGTTAGCCAATCGCCGAATAATGAACCAATATTTACTTCGAGAAGACTCTGTTAAATGGATTGAAGAACCTGTGAAAAATATGATTCAAAAGTTCGATTTGTATTGGAAAGATAAAGTTGAAAACGGGGAAGTAGCAGTAAGTTTGGAATCTGATCTATACAGATTATCAACTGAAGGTAACCAGTTCCTTTATTCTTTAGATATATCTAGTACCTACTAGTAGCACTAATATTATCTTGACAATACGTACGTAGCTATATATTTCCGATCAGGAACCTAACCAACCGGTTGGGTTAGGATTTGTGCAAAAAAAGGAAGAAGCAAGCGTAAGCATGTGAGGGCGTGAGGTTTAAGCTGAGGTTAACAAGGTCAACTGGAAATGTGCGACATTGCCCTTAAAAAGTGATTTCTTGTGACTCAGTAGCATGTTAATCCATGGTTTACTGCTAGTGCTTGTCTCGTGCATTGGGCTTTAGGTAAGATGAATTTGTTGTTTTCGCCGCGAGACGCTCAATGGATTCTACTAGCCCAAACTCAACAAACGAGGTGTCGTTAGATATTACTTAGCGTCGCGAGTGTCACTTATTTAAAAACAAAACTAAATTAATGTCATTCTGTTATTTAGTTATTTTAACTAAAACATACCTTATGTTATTCCGTCGTTTATGTTTTTTACAAAGTAAAAACTTGTTGAAATTTATCGTGTGAAGTATTAAAAAGAGGGTAACACAATATGTACAACAATTCAAATTAGGTACACGACAATATTACTACTAAGATAGTTGGGACAGAGCCACAAAGCATATATTTAAACAATAATAAATGAAGGAGTTCCTTAGCTTGAAGTTATCAGGTATTTGCGTAAATCGCTTGTATTGTCTAAAATAATACAAAATAAAAAAATAAAAAAATGGTTAGTCTTGTAGTCCTATAAAACTAAGCTGAATGTGGACAATCAGAGGAAAAATTCGAGCAGTTTTTTTTAAATTAGCACAGTAATATCTTGAAGTGTCTATTTGAATATACTAACGTCCTTGGAGGTATGGCAAAGGTATAGGGGGTTAGGACCGTTTCTTTTAAATATTACTTCTGACAAAAGTTTCTACATTACATTTTCTACAAAATGTAATAAATATTTATTAATACTCTACGACCTACTTCAAAATGACACTAATGTTCACGTTCTGTCGTTGCTTTTTAATGTCCTTTTTAAACCATTTCGTTGAAACGTAATAGTTAGAAACACAAAACTTTGTGTATAGAGTACACTATATAGCATAAAAACAAATAATGAAAACTAGCCAAATATGAGACGGAGTTATTTATTTTATAAACTATTAATTTTGCTAAAATGTTTGTAGGTACGAAACCTCGGTGTGCGAGTCAGACTCTCACTAAACCGAATTATTATGTTGGATCGGCAGATGACTAAGGGCCTGTTGTTTGATCAGTAGTTAAACTAACCAATTGTTAAAAATCGTAACTAATGGTTAAATCTCAAGGAAATGTGTCAAATTTTCGATTCTTTTTTCGAATTTTAACCATTAGTTCAGTTAACTACTGATCAAACAACAGGCCCTTAGCTTACTTATTCTAAACTATAAATGCAAGCCATTTTGTTAAATCGTTTTTTTTTATCTCTGTTACATTAAAGACCTTGTTATAAGTAGGTACTTGTAGCTCCTTAACTATTAGACTTGATCGTAGAGGAAAAATAAATATTACCAAATTTGTAGCAAATATTATTAAAACCCTTTGTCAGAAATGACTATAATGCTACTCGAACAAATTTTCGAGATACAAGCCAAAAGGTAAAAAAGGGACCTTTAACCCCTATATCCTTAGCACACCCCCCCACCCTTAAGAACTTTAAGTGTGGTTATCTAGACACTTCAAGGTATTACTTTCCCAATTTTAAAATCTACACGAATTATTGCCCATGATTTTATTAATTTTCTTGGACTTTAAAACTTATTTTTGTTCTTTATTTTCAGTTATAATATCTATACTAGTCGGTGTTAACTCATCATTTCAAAATGGCAAGCATTACGAAGAAATGCTAACGATGCTATCAGAAAATGTTAAGCACATATTTCAAACCACTACGAAATTATTTGGCTTGCCTCTAAATTTATGCCAGCATTTTGACTTGAAAGTATGGAGAAATTTCAAAGACTCAGTGGATATGTCACTGTTTCTAGGTAAGTTGTAAGGTCGATCGCAGAGCTTACTCGTTAGATGGCGCGCGAATTAAAATTTTACTCGTCTGCCCGAATGAGCAAGGTCAATTGCCCGCCCCAATAGCTTTACGTTCTCGTACACGCTTATAACAACGAGATATAATCGTTATAAAGTTACCATTATTGATTAATATTGAAATTAAATTAATAATTTTTTGTAGCCCAAAAACTGGTAACAGAAATTTTAATGAAAAGGGAAGAAAATAATGGTCTCATACATAATCTTAGAGCAGAAAATGTTGACAATGATATGATCGTCAGAATAGTTGCCGACTTTATCATTGCCGCTGGAGATACCGTAAGTATACAAAGAAAACCTTATAATTAACTTTGTTAACTTGGAAATTCACTATAAGCATTTTTCAGACTGCGTATACGTCAATATGGACTTTATATTTAATCGCACAAAATGAAAGCATAAGGGATGAAATACGCAATAAAAACAAGGGATTCGTCAATAACGTTATTAGAGAATCAATGAGGCTTTACCCTGTGGCGCCGTTTTTGACCAGAATTCTACCAAAGAACAGTGTCCTTGGTGAATACAAGCTTCAGGAAAACGTGAGTACTAAAAGCTTTTCAACATTTGCTCAGTTTAAGTTTTTTATGCTAACAGAAGACAACACACACACCTCATGGTAGGTGGAATCTGATACCCATAGACATTTCCAGTATTTGCATTATCAAGATAACGATCAAATAATGACTAGGATAAGTTCGCCTTTATACATACCTTTTATGTTTCTGTTTAGTTTCTTACTTTATCTTTTGTATCTGCAATAAAGGGATTACATACACACATACTAAGTCTGCAAAAGCCACAGTGCGAAAAGATAAAAATGTAGGTAACCTCTCACCAGTAATAATTTCTCATGATAAAACGGCCTAATAAGGTAGGCACTTTATGACAGAAGCCGTCTGCTAAAGATAATAATATGTGATTGGGTCGGGTCGTCTGTATTGCTATCTTAAAAGATTATATATATATACGCGAGCAGCTTGTCTAGGTAAAACTCTGTCTATGATACCTAACTATATACTGGGATCGACCAATCAGAAGCAGCGATAAGATGTACCTCGCGATTTATAGTAACTTCATTTTTGCAATCGAATGTCCATAAAGAGGAGCCACGTAATATGGTGGAACGATGAGGAATAATCGCCCTACCTTTGCAATTTGATATTTGCAATCAATGACATTCTACACACATTGACAAATCACGTCATGCAAAAAAATTTCCCAAACGGATCTTTCTCTTGCTACCTACTAACTTGCGCCAATTCTCTCTCATAATCTCGTGTACAGAAAAGCTAAAAACAAGGCCAATTACAATTGCTACTATATTGTTTTATTTTCTGACTATGTTCTTTTCATTGCCTCTCAGCTGTTTCTTTCTAACGCGCGTGAGTAAAAGACATGGGAATACTTGAGAATAGTTGTAAATAATTTATGATATTTATTTGACATTACATTTGAGATATTAAATTTATTGTAAATTAAATGGTTTTAATTAATTATTAACACTTTTAGGTATATTTTCTTTCTTTCGGTGTTGGGATAAGACCACCGGTGAAATTACTAGCATAGAGGCATTCCATCTTAGTCCTCAGGGTTGACAACGCATTTGAGGTCTTAGGATTATAGTCTTGAGAATTCAAATGTCTATGGGTCTCAGATTCCACTTACCATCAGGTGACCTGAGTGCTCGGGTGCCTTCTCCTTAACATAAAAATATACATATATATATATATATATAAAATTAACTTAACGATAGTAAGTAAAACCATCTTTTTTTTTGCATTTACGGTATTAATGTCGGCACTTTTTGATGGCACACTTCGGCATGCTTACGGCTTTACGATCAACAGACGACTAAATTAAGTAAGAGGTGTGCTAAACCGCCATTGAGCACAATTTTGACGCCGCGTGTGTTAAGCACTGATGCGAAGTCCTATTGTATAGAACTATAGAATGTCATTGTTGGCAATACTATATTATGATAATAATATTTATATCCAATTTTATATCGATGGTTCCGTTATTGGTTTCACACACTCCGCGACGGATTTAAATAGCAAGGCGACTTGCGTAAATATTAAATAGGAATCAGAATTTTTGTAGTTCCGGTGGCGCGCGCGGTTACAATGATAAAGGGAGAGAATGGATATGGCATACCTACAGAATAAACGTGCCTGCCTAAACTACCATAGCAAACTAGACGGCGGACTATCAGATGTTTAAGTGCTGCCCCGATTCGATAGTAATAATAAAGTTATCGATAAACCAATTATATGGGTGGGAGGTTCTCAACTCGTCCGTTCTGTACGTTCAGTACTTCGCATGTCCTGTAAAAACATGCAGTAGCAGTGGGATACCTGAAGGGCTTACAAAACGTCGTCTTGAGCACAGCCAACATGGTGGGCCCTTTTCACCTTTAAGGAAAGGAAAGGTTGTAAATGGTCCCATAGAAAAGTTGAAGTGATCTGATGATGGTATCCATGAGTAAACGACGGAAGTCTATTTTTGATATTGTAGTAGAGAGGAGAATAGAGAGATCTCTCTCCAGGCGGGTGTTATGACTGGGGACCGAAGTCCGTTTGGATGAAGTTGGAAGTGGTATATAAGTCAACCGACTGAAGAAACTTCGTTAGCGCGATGTAGCGCACTGTCAGATTTAGTTGCGTTTGACGCTGGTGGCGCTGGCGAGTTGTTTGTTACAAGTTGTCACTAGATGTCGCTAGGTCGCCACACCAGCCCTCCCCTTTGAGACCGGAGGTTGATGGTGATGGATGACGTGCAGTCTGTGCGTTGAAAATGCCGCTTGCAAGTGCCAGTAGTGGATGTCTCCAGTAGAGCTCAGAGCCGCGTTGGCGAGCGTAGCAGGAGAAGAGGAGTGGAGTGGAGAGTACACAGTGAGTCGTGTACTTGCTCCGTGAAGTACTCTTAGTAGGACGCAGTGAGTCGCGTTGTTGAATTAGAGTATTGTGCACACTGTAGAGACCAGAGGCATGGAGATAAGTATATCAGAATGCTAGTGGTGCACAGTGCGGTTTGTCTGGCTTGCTGTGAGACTGCGTCATAGTGCTTGAAGGTCATCAGGTTGCGTAAATGTCCATTGTCCCGGGTCACCATTGTAGGAAGACGATCACGTCGGGCGGCAATGTTGGGAGAGAGGACAATAGAGAGATCTCTCTCCAGGCGGGTGTTATGCCTGGGGACCGAAGGCCGTTTGGTTTTTTTTTTTTTTTGTGGGTCCTACGTAGTTAGCCTCTGATGGCTTTGACTACTTCGCCGGAGAGAAGGCCGTTTGGATGAAGTTGGAAGTGGTATATAAGTCAACCGACTGAAGAAACTTCGTTAGCGCGATGTAGCGCACTGTCAGATTTAGTTGCGTTTGACGCTGGTGGCGCTGGCAAGTTGTTTGTTACAAGTTGTCACTAGATGTCGCTAGGTCGCCACACTATATTATGCTATTTTCAGCATTTGCATTCCAAAAGCTTTAGGCTAGGTTCACATGAACGCGTGGTTGACGCGGCGCGCGGTACAAGATTCTAACAAAGTAGTGCCATCGTATACATGACCGCGCGTGCCGCCATTCATCGCGGGCAAGTTCTTGACACGAGCCGTCTGTAATTTCAACGCTTCGAACGCGCGTTGAAGCGTGTTCATGTCAACCTAGCTTCTTTATTTGGTAAAGTGGAACCAATGATGAAGACTAGAGATGAAGTATTTCACGGGTTCAGTAGGTAAATGTAGTACGAGTGAGTTAATATAAATAAAAGTACAAAGCAACAAATGTACAATTTCTTTCTTAGTTATTCCTTTCATAAAAGAGACTCATAGTACTCACTCAAGTACTCTTAATGATAAAAAGCATAAAAATATTAATAATAATTATTTACTTTATTCAAAACAGTGCCACAGCGTGAGAGTGCCAATAATCTTAAATAATCCAGTCCAGTGTACCAGTCTTTATTTTCTGCATTTTTTTACAAACATGACTTGTTATATTATCAGACGATAACTAATATCTGCTCTTACCGGGATTAGAACCCAGGACCGCTGGCTTCGTAAGCAGGGTCACTATCAACTAGATTAAAGTGTCGTCAAGTAAACAAATAAAAATATTTGGTGCTGTCTTAGATGATTTTCAGTAGGTATAAAACTTTAGTCATTACTCATTCCGGAATAATATTATTTTATTTAAATAATTTCGGAATGAAACTTTCTCAGTATACTTTTTCCCAAAATCCTTAAAAATAGTAATCCATGAAAAATGGTTCTTTGCTCTCTTGGCATATTCCATATACGTTCTATATGAAACAATTACAAAAAAAACATGTTATTTTAACATTAATTGTCATGATGAGAAATTTCCAAGTTATTTTCGATATTTTAAGAACAACCCTATCTATCAAATTCACCGGTTTGTTTACTTTCAAAATATTGTAAATAAAAGGCAAATTGTATTATAATCTTTAACTAATCTTGTTCTATGGATTAATAATAATGTACTACATATGTAAGTCTCCCAATAATGACAAAACTGACCAATATTTAAACAAAAACTTAAACTTACCGGTGAAATGTTAAATATTTCTAGTTTTTGCTGTTTCTTGCACCACATCTAACAAACTACACTTAAGAGACATTACGTTGAAGTTTCTCTTTCAATCCATGTGTAACTATTGGCAATATATAATACTGAAAACAAGATATTAAACATTTATTAAGTGAATTCGGCACGGTTGACACATCAGATACTTATGACAAGCTAACTTCTTCTTCTTCTTCTTTTTCTTTTTTTTTGGCGGTCCACATAGTGATTTCGCCGATGTCAAGTGAATAGAGTAAAGCCTGACAAGATTCTATTTGGCCCTATTTCAATACAAGTTTGTATTGAAATAGGATCAAATAGAATCTTGTCAGGCTTTAAATCAGTAAACAGAATAAATCAAAAGTAAAAGCCGGGCATTTTTCAATCGGCCATCTTCCCTCCCCGAACGTTACCGGAATCCCGACAAGCTAACTTAACATGGCTGACTAGGCACGTTAGCTATTTGTATGAACGTCAAATTATAAATGTTGCTATTATTGCACTGGCTGACGTACTGTCATCTCTTTTTACTTAGGAACATAGAACTAAGTTAAAAAGAGATAACATTATTTTAGAGTGTTCAATGTCGGAATGCATAGTATTTACATAACTGATTATTTGTATATGGCAACGTGTCTTATCCATTCTCTTCCTTTATCAGTGCGCGGGTATCATCATGCCTCAAATTGTGTAAAATGTCAATTTGACGTTTGCCAGATAAATCAATCAATTTAGGTTATGTTATGAACGAGCTTAACTTAATTTATAAACAAAAATAGTTAACATGGCAATAATGATTAGCACTTGTAAACTACTACGAAGAATGGACTTACGCCCAAATTCTCTTAATAGCCGTTTCTTTAGTGTATTGTGTAATAGCCCAGGGAACGATATTTGTAATATACCTGCTCTTAAGAATAGATCTTTGCTTAAGCCTAGTGTTTTAACATGTATAGGGGGTAAAAGAAGCATTTCAGTTGAAGGTTTCGTCCAATGGCAAGGACAAACTTACGCAAGCATATCGAACAGCTACCTAGTTCATCTGATGCAGGATGGTTTGCTACATTTTCATGACACGACAGGACTTCCGTGGTGGGCTACTATAGTTACATCCACAGTGTTACTAAGAACACTGATGACGCTACCTCTAACAGTATATTCAAATTTTATTCTGGCTAAAGTAGAAAACATCAGCTTGGAATTAAAAGACTTAGCCGAAGAACTAAAAAGAGAAACTGCTATGGCAAAGAGAGGTTACAATCTCACCGATAAACAAGCCACTGTTCTGTTTAGAAGATCACTAAAAAAACAATGGCGTAATCTGGTTGTTAGAGACAACTGTCACCCATTCAAAGCTAGTTTAGTAATATGGGTACAGATTCCCATCTGGGTATGCATGTCATTTGCCTTGAGGAATCTTGTGTACTGCCAGTCAGGTGACCCAGCAGCTTTTGTGACCCTCATGGAGCTTACTGCTGGTGGGATAAGTTGGTTCCCGAACTTGACTGAGCCTGACCATTCATACATCATGCCAGTAGCATTTGGTCTAAGTAACCTGGCAGTTATAGAAATACAGAGGATGTCCAAGCTAAGGCAACCATCTAAAATGTACAATATATTCACAAATGTATTTAGAGTGTTTTCAATAGTCATGATACCTGTGGCAGCCAGTGTTCCCTCATGTATGTGCCTGTATTGGTTGACTTCAAGCAGCTTTGGCATAGTTCAGAATATAAGTTTGCTGTCCCCATCATTAAGAAGGAAACTTCGGATACCGGAAGCACCCAGTGAGCTAGATCAACCATACTCACACATGAAAGAAGAAGTAAAACATATGTTGCAGAAAATTACACCAAAAAGATACCAATAAAAGACTGTCCTAATGAGATTTTATTTTTATTGCTTTAAACCATTTGTATTATGCCTTTTACAGATTGAAACCAAGATCTATCCCACCTCCTGATTTGTGCGTACATCTTTCAGGAGGTGGAGATAATTTATACAAATGACAAATTATTTAACATATGATTCAGTAATTTCTCGATATTGATATCTTTTAACCCTTATAGTTTCGCCATGTCAGTCTGTCAGTCCATCCGTCCGCAGCCTAGCGCAGAGACTTTTAGTACTAGAAAGCTGTAATTTGGCATGAATGCATATTAGTCACGCCAAAAAGTGGTACAATAAAATGTAAAAAAAAAAAGATGGTACCTCATCGTAGGGATGTATTTTTATTTTCTCGTCTAACCTATAGTGTGGAGTGTCCTTGGATAGGCCTTTTAAAAATATTATGGGTTGTTGGATTATGTAATCCGTTTATGAAATATTAAGCGCAATTTTTTGTTAGACTCAAGTGGTCCCCCCCTACAGCCAAAACTTCAAATATTAAAAACTTGAAAAAATCTTTAATGAAAGAGCATATAAAGACTTTTAAAGGAAAACTATCACGTCTAAGTAGACATCATTGGTTCTTGAGATACAGGCGATTAGTGTTTATACCTACTAAAATCATCTAGAAAATTAGTTATTACTTGTTGATTTTTATGTCTGTAGTACTTAACGGCTTCACAGCCCTACACTGAGCATGTACTGGCTGCAAATTCATTAATATTAAAAAAAACTGAAATTTTATCAAATACATTGTTTTTTAGGGTTCCGTACCTTATAAAGAGAAAACAGAACCCTTTTGTCCATCTTTCTCTTGGGTACCTAGTTGTTTGAAAACAAAATTAGAATTTAACGTTAAAAAAAAGAAAACGCCGTTTATGCCTTAAAAAAAGAATATTTCGACACTCAAGGGAATGAAAATTTATAGGGTACTTTTCATGGATATAAAATCCTGAATTTGGCAAGAAGGAAGGTCTTACAACACAAGTAAAGGAAAAAACCGAAAGTCGTTAATTTGTTGCTCCATCCCAAAAAAAAAACTTGTGAGTGCAAACTTATTTACAGTACGCTTAGCACAAGTTGTGTTTTCTCGCTTGTCGCTCAGTGCGTCTCTATCGTTACTGACTAGATAGAAAGGGAGATCCGAGCGACAAACAAGTCGCGGACCACTTGTGCTAGCCCTGCAGGTGGTAAACGAGTCGCGACCTATGTCGATGTATGGAGACAACAGTTTTACAACGGCAAAGTCAAGTTTGTCCCTCAATACAATTTTACATTCTTTTTATTTTGTACGGAACCTTCGGTGCGCGAGTTCGACTCGCACTTGACCGGTTTCTTTTTCTACGATTGCCTAACAAAAGTGATCAGCATCAGCGATTTTACAATGTTAATTAAATGGGAGCGCCGAGCCGTAATAAAATTCTTGACCAATCAGGAAAAAATAAGGCAATAAAAGAAGAAATGGATTATTTTTACCATGAATCTGCTCCTTCACTATCTAGAATTCAAAAGTGGTCAAGTGTGGGAGAGCATTCAAAAACGACCCTAGACCTGGTTGGCCTGTCGAAGCTACTTCACAGGAAAATATAAAAAAATTGAGAACATTATATTGGAAGATGGTCGAGTAAAGGTAAAACCAAAAGCTCAAAAAAACAAAATTTCTATTGGTACTACACAAGATATCATCCACTTATCATCCATGACCATCTTAACATGTAAAAAGTTATAAAGAGATGGGTGCCGCGAATGATGACACTGCTTCAGAAAGATACGCGTGTTGCTTGTTTTTCTTACTTTAATGAGCTGTGCAGTGAAAATCCTGATGAGGTATCTACTTACTCCAAAAGAAAATTTCATCATTATGACCCCGACACGACAGTACTATGCTAACATTTTACGACAATTAAGGGAAGCAATCAAAGAGAAGACGCGGGGAAAATTAACTTATACTGTTTCATTACGAAACTTTGCTTTTCTTTTCCAGACCCCAATAATAGCATCAATATACACGTCGGGGAGAGATGAACAGTATTTCACTATGGCCGATAAGTTCCTACCTCAACGTTGGGACAGAAATGATCCCAGGAAAAGGGACTTCGTAAACCATGTTCCATCTGCGTCCCTGCCGTTTGCCCTCGGCGCTCGATCGTGCATAGGCAGGAAGATTGCGATGCTACAACTTACAGAGTTTATAACCCAAGTAAGATATGCTCCAAGTTTTAGAAAATAACGTGGAATTTATTTAAAATAACCTGCTTAACACTTTTACAGATTGTACACAATTTCGACTTCAAGTGTGCTACGTCTGAAAGAATTACTCCCATTACTTCGCAAGTACTTGTCCCCAGTAGTCCTATAAAACTACTCGTATCACAAAGGAGCAAGCAAAGCATTGTTGCATAAGTAACAAACAATTTTAATTATAACGCAATATTCTTATTTAATTTGACTATGGATTACATAAAGATGAACATAAATACAATATAAGGTTTTTAATAAATGTTTCATGAATATACACTGAGATTATTTACTCTAATACAATACCCATATTGTTTTACAATCTTGGAAATATTTTTTTTATACATTTAGGAGTAAATAATCTACGATAGGAATGTAAAAATAGTTTAATACATATTCAAATGCAATTCCTAATATATTAAATTCATTAATTTAATATTGCTTTATACTCCTAGCTATGTAATATAATGTAAAAGTAAGTTTCATAACATAAAACCCATCCCTGTTTTTTCAAGAAGCATGTTGCAGTTTCCAATAATATGGGAAGTATGGTTTCGATCGTATCCATAATTTAATGCATAATGAACTGACAAAGTGATTTTATTTGACAAGTTGTCTCACGATTATGGTCTTGATGTCATCCAACCACTGCTCTTTGTATTGCAAGTCCAGGATAGCAGTGAAGGAGCGCGCGCGCTGCGCCTCGCTCATCTTCCCCGTCAGCAGGTAAGCCACGGACTCCACACAGAGGAAGCCCATACCCTCGTTCAAAGACCACACGTAAACCTTATCGGCGGTATCTGGCGTCAATTGAAATTGTAAAATAGCACTACTTAAAAGACTTTTCAGTCTGTCAAATAGAAACCTGTCAGCTAGCAGAAGCACTTCCAAGTTTGTTTCAAATTTTTCAGCTAGAGGAAACACTTGCACGTCGCTCTTTGCATTATTTAAACCGAAATGTAATAGAGTAAAAAGATATTCGAGTGCAGGTTTTGTGACTTTTCTGAGTCTTACGCATTTCTCTATGGATTCCTTAAAGCATCCCATAAGCATGGCAGAAAAAACTTCGGAGTTCTGACACAAGAATACTTTGTTAGCTTTAACCGTTGATGAATCATCCAATTCGAATATCACTATATCTTCTAACAGTAAGTTATCTAGTATAGGATCATAACTAACATAGATTTGTTCTTTAAATTTATTTTCTAAAATTTTCGGGTCTTTGATCTGGACATTCATGGCAAGCTTCGCTAGGGCAGTGACAGTTACTTTGATGTCTTCCTTATATTCTGATATAATGTTCAGCAGAATGTTTAATGCACTGCAGTCTATGAAGTATTTCTTTAAAGGCTTTTCAGTTCTAAAAGAGACATTCAACACAATTTAAACTTCAACACATGAATCTTGGCAAATCATAACATAACTAGGGGAAAGAATAATATTATATAGTTTTGGTCTTACCTGACTATATATGGCAGTGTCACGGATAACGTTTGTTGCATGGCGGGGGATCCTTTTAGCAGCTGATAACTTATTTCGCCGATGCCATAACTCGACTCTGCTAGTATTGTTAATTGAGCCAGTAGTTTTGAACTTAATCTCAGGATCTAAAATCAAGAACTCATGCAATGTTATGGAATCAGGGGTTCAGTAACTGTGCCTCGTCTCGAGAGTCGAGGCTCATAGGAGACCAAGCAGTATTTTCTTCAGTTAGTAGAAGACAAATATGTCTCGGGCTAGTTCAGTAGATCTACGTTTATGCAGGGTATTTTTTTGTGCACAGACTTTTACAATTGGTTTGCCACTGCAAGTCACGAATTTGTGTATTGTAACTTGTTCTCTAGGTTAAAAAAATTTAGAGTTACAGACGTCGAATGGTTCCACAAATTTTCGGACTAATGCGAAAGTTCGGTGGATAGATAAGTTCTACATAAAGTTTCAAATTTCGAATGCCAGTTTAGTTAAAACGTAACCATAACAACCATAATATTAAAATTACCAACAGGGATTGTAAAACCGGTTTTATTCAATACCTGTATTTAAAATGACAAATTGTTACCGCTAAAAAAGTAATACCTATATTCGAATTAGAGGTATTATTGTAATTCCGCTTTTGTTTATCGCTATGTATACAGTATTTACAGTATTAAATACCTGTATTCAATACCGCTATTCATTGCACCTGATAAGATGTCAATTGGACTGTAATTAATTGTAATTTCAGAATTGTCTAAGGCATGTCTGAGTTTTTTGTATTTACCCCAAAAACATTGACACTGACAGGTTTACTGGTTATGGTTTTTAGTGGTAAAGTATCAAAAAGAGGTATTTTTCTCAATTGGCTTAACCGATAATATACTTGAATACCGGTATTCATTATACCGCTAATCAGAGCTTTAGCGATATAAATAGCGTAATACAATTATAACCGGTTATACCTCATTTAAAACCGGTAGTCAGAATACCGGTAACGATCCCTGATTGCCAATAGCGCCTGTGCTCAGTATGCATAGTTGATTGGGTGTTGTATCACCAATAGTAGCTGTTATTGAAACGTGGCCATAGCAACAATATGTAGGTGCAACAGCCGTTATCAGTCATAATGCCGTGACAGGGACAGACAGCTCTGGGCCTCTATTCAGGTGCGTTAAAACGATATCGTGTTTGACACGTTTAAGAATCGTTTATGTCACAGTCGCCATTATTGTAAATGACATACGAGTTATCAAAACGTTGACAATACGGAAACACGTCAAAAACGATATCGTTATTACCTTGTAGAATTCCAGCCCAGGGCCGAGATTCTACACGGTAAAAACGATATCGCTATTGAAGTGTTTCGGTATTGTCACCGTTTTGATAACTCGTCATTGTTAATAATGGCGGCTGGGTCACAAACGATTCTAACCCATCGGAGGCTTAAGCACAGATCTGTGCTCAAAACTTGGATATCTTTTTATATTTTTATAAGCTTAATTTTATGGACTTAACTGTAATCAGAAGAGACTAGAACTTGTTACAATTTTGACCTCCCGCTTAAGAGGGGCTAAAACACGTCAAACGCGTAGTAGTATAGAGAGCCAGGTTTAAAATAGGTATGGTATTTTGTCCAACTTGCTAAACGAGTAATAAAACTTTGGAATTTTTACTATAACTAACCTGCTTGCACTGCTGGCATTTCGCAGGCGGATGTTTAGAGTTGACAGACATGTTGTGTAATCTTAGAGCTAATCTGTGTTTCAGTATACTCATCAGGCACAGAGCGTTGCTAAAAAAAATAATACTGTTAAAATTCGATCATTATAATAATGAACTCTTCAAATAAAGGATAGAGCATACCTTAAAACTTTAGCAAGTATGCGAGCTGCTCTGCCGAGGGGTCTCTTGCATTTTTCGACGTAGTCGAGTAAAGCGTTGAGGCATTCCCGCCCGGTGAGCAGTTCCAAGGTGTGGTTGGAGACGGGCTCGTCGCGCACGGCGCCGAGGCTGCTGCAGGCGCCGTGCGACACGCGGAACAGCAGCACCAGCACGCACGCTATGCGCGATGTCCTTGAGTGGGGCTCCGCTTTGCCAGAGTTGTCTGGAATAGTTTAGTATATAACGGGGTGACCGAAAAGCAAGTAGTTGCAGGATGGCATAAATAAAGACTTTAAATGTACTTAACTTATAGTATGCTAGACAGGACATAGCGGACAAAAACGTGATCCATAACTTGTTTCCTAGAGGCAACAATACGTCTTAGATGGAATAAGGCATTTCCACGAAAAGATGCATGGTTAATAAGGCTAATTACGTTACGGAAAAACCACTGGACGTGATTTTAGAGTATTTTCGTAGGCATTTTGTGTATTTATTTAATAAATCTATTTTATTAAATTATTTCTACAGATGATTATAGAAAATTAGGATGATGTGCGCCCTGGGTTGTTCACTAGATGAACTATTACTTAGATAGGGAGATGTAATTGTTAATTACTGTTTTTAATCGTTATAATTGTATATATTTTTTTATTTTTTTAGGCTTGCGACCTGTCACTAATACACTAGTAAAGTTCTTGGCCTGATTGTGCAAAATGTGGTTACAGAATTGTCAAAAAGTCTTTTTAGAGTTGTTGGTATTTTTGTAGCTCTGCCTACTCCATTCTGGGAATGAAGGCGTGATGCTATGTACGTGTATACTTTATAAGGCAAATAATAAAATTACTTTTAAATTAATGCAAATACAATAATAATTAATCATGTTACTTTCATGTCGTTGAAAGAGCAACCAGCTAATCGGATTCTCTTTTCGGGTAGTTTACGCTACAAAGCTGAAAAATGGTGGATTAGGTTATGAGTGTAGGTCGGGTCGGCTCGTCTCGCCTGTGGGCGTAGGTCGTGTTACCGGCAAGCGGCTCGGTGTCGCGGCTGTCGTCGTCGTCCATGATGAGGTCGTCGAGCGAGTGCGCCACCTGCGCCGCGGCCAGCTCGCAGGAGCCCGGCGCCTCGCACTCCGCCTCGCTGCACACCGGCGAGTAGCGCCCCGATATCTCCGAGTCCGAACTATCTGCACATACGTTTGATACATCTATATTATTAATAATGGGCGGACGACGGATGCAAATTACGTCAAAATCATGTCAAACAATATACCTAATATGGATATGACAACAAAAATCTGCGTTTTTTTATACAAAAATTTAATAAGTCTCATCCATCTTATGCTTTTGTCACCATATTGCATCCAACGTCCGCTCTTTAATTATTAATTACAGAGAACTGAATATAAAAGAGAACAAGAAAATTAATTGCCCGTGTGGTTTCCGGGATAGAATAGTGCCACTCCATGTCTTCCCGTGGATGTCGTAAGAGGCGACTAAGGGAATAAGGGCTTGTAAGTACTGTTAGGCGATGGGCTTGCAACCTTTCACTAATACACTACGTAATAAATATCTCAGCCTACTTGTGCAAAATGTGGTTACAGAATTATTAACATGTCTTTTTAGAGTTGTTGGTATTTCTGTAGCTCTGCTTACCGCACTCTGGGAATGAAGGCGTTATGTTATGTATGTATGTAAGAAAATTAACCAAAAATATCTACAAATGGGGATAACTTTAACATATACAAATGGGAATTATTGACCCCAGACTTCAAAAACAAAACAGCCTCTTACCTTCATTGATGCTCATAGGAGAATTGGGACCAGAGCTATTCGGACTCCATTGATAATCTTTCCAGTAAGGAGATCCCATGCTACTGCTACCTTCGCCTGTGCCCACTCCAGACTCCGGACTCCAATCGAGCTTGGCTCGTTTATTAGACGAAAACTGAGGGCTGAACCCGGATTGATTGCCGTCGGAATATGGAGACAGAGGGCTCTGCTCCCTATCTGGACTCATTGCACTGCGAGATCCCGAGCTTATATTTGTCGGCCATTCCGGACTTTTTGGTTCCCAATAAACTCCTGCAGACCAGTCCTTAGTAGCAATCATTTTAATCAATTGCGGCTTCTGAAATAATACATTAGGTAGTTAATACATTTTTGGAAATCGAAATAAAAGTTTTTTGTACTTCATTTCCTACCTTCTACCTTACCTTGGTCAATGTTTTTGGACTTCTAGACCGACCTCTCTTTAGGCCCTTCCGCCGCGGCAAGCCTTCGTCGTCACTCTGACTATCTTCGGAGGCATCACTGTCCACCGCATCGACAAACCCAACTATCATGTTGTCTCTCTCAATCACCACCTTTAATTCATCCTCATTTTTCATGAGTAAAGGGCCTCGGCGTCTAGCAAATAGATTAGTCTTCCCATCATCTGTACTGCTACTCGCTTTTTGCAGTTCATTGGCAGGAGTCAAAACATTACTTGCATCTGCTATTTTGAATCCCACTGGAGTCTCACTTGCCTTGTCTACTTCTAAGTTGTTATGTTGGACATCCATTGTCGCGACATAGGTGGTAAGTTCATCAGTCAATAGACTAATAAGTCCTTTGCTAACCAGAATTTGAAAAGCTGCAAGATAATGGCAAAGATAATAAACAATGAAATAAATCATTAGGTATCACATTGCATGCATAAAGTCCCATTATGTCTGATCCATAAAACTTCCATTGTAATTACGTGATATGCAGAAATACCTAAATATTTAATATACCTACAGATGCAAGCTTTCGCAATAGAGTAGTGTAACTATAGACTTTCTTGAGTTCTCTATCTATGTTGTTACTTTTGCTGGGGCCTATCACAGACGAGACATTTTGCGAAATGGGGTATTTAGCATTTTTTTATGAAAAAGACAGGGCGTTATGAGAATAGGATGTAGTTTTGCGGGCGGGAACTTTTGTCTCCTAACCATTGTTTTCTGCAGTAGTATGGTCTCCCTCACTAAATATAAAGCTGGATACCTCATTCTCCTCTTGTGCTAACATGGCAGTACTCACAAGTGTCATCGAAGACGTATTGTAGCAGCGCCCGCAGCGCATCGGGGCTGACGCGCGCCGCGGCCAGCAGCAGCGGCAGCCCGCCGCAGTGCCGCAGCCGCGACCGGTTCACCGACTCGCCGCTCAGCTGCGCCAGCGCCCGCGCTGCGCACTCAGTTTTCTGCCAGTAGGACACCTCTGCAATGAGACCAGTAATACTAGTACCGACACTGATGTAGCATACTTTAAGGTGGGTACGAATTAGAGCAGCCTCGGTTTGAGGCACGCACGGCTCACCTATTTTGGTCAAATTCGTACGTGCTCATGCGCTGTGCGCGAGCGGCGGGCGAGCGACGCGAGGCGAGCCGTTGAGAGTCGGTCTTTTGACCGTGCTCAAAGGCGCCTTGGTGTGCGTGCCTCGCGTAATTTGAACGTGTATCCGAGCGTGCCGCGGGCAGAACGATAAGTTATAACTTGTCTGTGGGCGAGGCGCGTACAAATTTGATAAAGGTGCTCAGCTGTTCCACCACCGAGGCGATTTCTTCTTCGTTTTGTTAATAATTCGGTGAATTATGGTAAACGCAGCCGCGGCTGTCATCGTGACCGACGCCATTTAGAAATGTCGGTTCCCGGTGAGCACGCTGCCTCACCCGCGCATGTTTATGTGCAACAATTCGGCTCGCGGGCAGCTCCCCGCGCAGGGCGAGCATGCCTTAGGCTGAGCCGCTCAGATTCGTACCCAGCTTTACATCAAGCTTAAACAATAGTCAATTGATGATAAGGTTTACTAAAGTATGCAATTTTGAGAAAAGATTCTTTTTAACCTTATCATAGCACTAGAAGTATTCATCATGTTTTATAAATGAAAATACAGCAGCAGTAATTATAGCAGAATATAAGGGTTATACCTGAATTTTTTATCATAATCCTTACAAGACATTCAACAAGACCAGCAGTGCCCAGTAGAGGTCGGCATGAAGACAGATAGCACAGGTTCATGAGGCACTTTAATGCTACAGATTCATATGTCTTTGTTAAGGCTACTAGGCATTGGTAGCCTCGGCCATCACCTTGTATCTAAATTAGGGAAAAAAGAGTTTTTTAATAAGAGTATTGCTGGTTGAAACAGACCAAGTTTAATGTTTAATACAAATGATCTTGCCTGTTCTGCGCACATAGCTGAAGCATGGGTAGTGAAGTATCCTAGGCATTTTAGTATGCCACATATTAGTTCTTCTTGACTCTTTCTCAATCCATCACCCTCTTTAGATGAGGTACAAGTGGATTTAATCAAACCTGCAGACTCACATTCTGTTGTAAGCAGGATGGCTATACATCTAACAGCACTCAAACTCAGCATCTCATCTCTTTTCTCAGGTACCAGCCATAGTTGCCTAGTAACCAAGCACAAATGATGTTTTATGCTAAATTAAAATTAAGGTATGCATATATATAGGGTAGGGTTATATTGAAATTTGTGATATAAATATTAACCATCTGCGACAGAGGTGACGTCTATCACCCAAACACCACCAAAAAAAAACACCTTATAGCGTGAAATAGCTCTGTATAGCTCAGTAACTTCTTCTAAAGACTCGGGGCATTATAAGTTAACCTAAAATAAAAATTCCTGTTTTTTGTTTACCTCATTCTAGTTAATTACTTTTTTTTATTTACATACATACATACATAACGTCACGCCTTTATTCCCAGAGAGGGGTAGGCAGAGCAACAGAATACCAACAACTCTAAGCTTGTTGATAATTCTGTTACCACATTTTGCATAGTCAGGCTAAGATGTTTACCAGTGTATTAGTGACAGGTTGCAAGCCAATCGCCTAACAGTACTACAAGCCTTTATTCCCTTAGTCGCCTCTCACGACATCCACGGGAAGACATGGAGTGGCACTATTCTAACCCGGCAACCACAAGGGGGGGGGGGGGATTTTTTTATTTAAATGCCCATATACATGTTAATTATAAATTCCACATGAAAATTTAATAATCATGCTATACACTAAATAAACAATATGTATCATTGACCCATTAGTTACCCATTACTCATTTTTTCTATATTTTATCATAAAAAGACGACTGACAGACTCCACCTTAGTAGAATATTTCTAAAAAAGTCACCTCATTTGCAGAGGGTTAAGTAGTTGTTTTATAGTATAAGGTGGGTCAATAATTATATCTCAATGGCTGACCCAGTTAAAGCAAATTGAGACAATTTATAAATTCTTGAATCACTATCAATTTTTATTTCTACATAGTTTACCTTATAGCCCGAACTGCCATAGTTAATGTTGGATATGAAGTATTATTATCTCTATCTTCTATCAATGTAATAAGGGCTGAAACAACTCCATGATTATGCAAACCCTCAGCATTACACGTCTTTTGTGCCAAGTTACCAATTACCCGACAAGCCCTACCAACAATGCTGTCTCTGCAGACAGTTTTTAAAATGGAGACTAGTGATCCAAAATAATTTAGTTTTCCAACCTGCAATCAAAATGGTAAGCAATAAATTATGTGCAAATAGAAAATGGCTATTATTTACTACATAAAAAAGAATGTTTATATGTATTAAAAGATAAAAAAAGGATGTTTCTTCAGAAAGGGCACACACACAAGGAAGGGCACAAGGGTGCAAGGCCAACTTTACACGTCAAAAATCTTACAGTGCTTTCCAAGACCACTGCTGAGAAGAAACAATGCAAGAGACCCGACAGTCTGTCATTTAGAAAAAAATGCTTATGGCAATTATAATACTTAAACTAGCGTTATATAAAACATTAAATATAAAATAAAAATATCATGCGTAAGTGAGAGGTATACCGGGTATACGTTGTTTTGTTTGTCACACTAATGGATGAAAATCAAGTATCATAACCCACACTTACAGCTAAACTGCTTTCATCTTCAAGGCAACAGTTTCCCAGTATGCTCAGGGTTAAGTCAAGAATTCTCTCATTTGGTTTTCGTAAATGGGGCAGTAAATACTCCAACCCTCCGCAGTCCCGAAATAGTTGAATACCACTGTCATTGGTGATTACTTTACTTCTTATTTTCAGTAGAGTATCTTGGACGCGATTTGAAGATGTTGATTTTAGTCCTTCTATTGTAGTTTTGACATAGTTCTTGTCCATTTTATAAACAAATGCACAAATAAGGGTCAATAATTAATGTATTATTTCAATAAATTTTTCAGCTCATTTTGACATTTCAGTCTAGTTATTATTACTCACTATGGATATTCTCACGTTTCGACAAAACGTGCCGTATACTTTATTAAACATATTTGTAATACACATTTGTGAAGGAATTTTCAAGAAAAAATGCGTATTTGGCAAATTTTGAGGGAGATAATTGAAGCTTTAAAATTTAAATATAAATAAATGTCTTGTCTTTTTTAACAGATCGGCGTTTACACTAAAATAATCACGTATAATGAAACGCAGCACAAAATTCATTTCACGTAGGAATATCCACATGACAGCACAATAATCTATTTGGCTTTGGACTCTAGAAATATCAATGTAGCTATTCCAGTAACCGTTTTAACTTCTACAATGTAGTCAAAAATATAAAGAAATGATTAATGTTTTGACACCCAAAGTAGCATAGACAAGGTAAACTTAAATTAGTAATGAAGGAAGACGATGTGACAGAACCATAATTGTGATAATTTTTTACAGTGAAAACCACTTTACTATAATTTTAGGCGATTAAATTGTAACATAAAATTGTCATGAAATCGTTTTGTGAGATATGAGTGTCTTCGGGGATTTTCAACGTGTGTGGGTGCAACGTTTTCCAGAGAGTGCTTTACCAGCCGCTTGGGAAGAAGATGTCAGGGCCAATTTGGCTAAACACAAACAGAAGGTCGCTATTCTTAGGGAGGAGTTAGAAAAGGAGGAGTTCTATGTGGAGTATTTGGAGACTTTGTTATCTGATGTTGAAAAACACAAGGCGACCTCTCAGGAGAGCCGAGGGGCGCCGCCCTCGGGGGTTGACGTGAGTGAGCTTGATGATAAGGTCACTGATAGCAAACAGGTAACTCTATATAGTAATCATAGTTAAGCAACTACGATAATACATACATAATCATGTAATGATAGATTGTGTCCATGCAGGAATGACAGTCTTAACTGAAAGGGCCTTTGTGTTTGCCTGTGCTTTCAGAATAACACACCTACTATTCTTATCTTAGATGATTGTGTCATATCAATTCCACAATAAAGTAATGTGTTGTGCTGAAATAAATGTGTAGGGGATTCTTGTAAGAGTGGTTTTCTTATTAATTCAGAGCCAATTTGTTTTTATTTTTTTAAGAACTTTAAAAAGTAGTTTAATTTGTTTTAATGACATTAAAATTGAAAACTCATTTAATCCTTTTGTGTTTAAATAGGGCATCAAATAGTCTATGCCTCGGCTCTCTTTGTGGTTCACCCTTAATTTGGTAAAATTAAAAAAAGACGTGAATTTAAACCCTATTTCATTTTGAACCAGCATAAAAAATTATCAATTAAAAAAATACAAAAAGTGAACTTTATGTTATGTCAAGTATTGGACACTGTCAAATTAAGGGTTAACATAATAATTATAAAAATCCAGGTAATATTAAAATAAATTAAAAATTGTATTGTAGTGATAATTCAATAAAAACTTATTAGTTTATTCCTACAGATGTAGACATAATCATTACAGTTGTTAACAAAATCCATATTCATTGAATGCTAATGATGTCTGCCTATGCTGCTTACAGTTAATTGATTAATATTGATCATTACCTACTGCCCATTGATTCATGAAGCATGCAATAACAGTAATCTCAGTTACTTCACACTTGGACTATCAAGTAGGTTTAGTGATTGTCTCAGTGCATTATTTCTGAATGAATTGGATGTTTATGAAATGGAATATTAAATAATTTCTGCACCTGATCCCCTTATGCAGGGGCGTATTTACCTTAGGGCCATCCGGGCCATTGCCGGGTGCCGCCCTAGGCCAATTGTATTTTTTATTTAAATTTCTTTCCTTGACTCCTGGGGCGGGGAAACTTATTTGCCTGGGCGCCAAATTTTCATAGTACGCCCCTGTCCTTATGATAGCAATCTCAGCAGTATTGTAAGTTTGGTATGTGTGAGTGTGTTGTGTGACTGTTTTCATTTTCATAATACTATTGTTGTTTACATGTACAACTTTTTGTTTAATTGTGTATTAGTAATAGCTTTTCATGTTTGACAGACTTCAATATAAAACACAACTCTGAAACATTTCTATTGTATAAAACCAACCATTTTTTCACCCGCCTTAACTTGTTTTAATAACAGCACAGTTAGCAAATGATGTTATCATTTTAATTAGCTAATGGGGCACTAATGGATGACACAATTCACCCAAAATTACATGTGTATTCAAATTTGCGAACAACCCATTTAGTCAATGACATGAACTACTCGGTTTTAATTGATTAACTTTCTAGTTTTCCTGTTGCTTGATGTGGCTTGTGCAAATTACTAAGCAATTGTAAATAATGATTGCTCATTCCATTCAAGGAAATTAGACAAACCACTGTTATAATCCACCTCATTCAGTCAGGAACAGAATGGTAATTGATAATGAATAAGTTTGGGCAGAGCTATTTCCACTCAGGGGCAATTCTAACTTTTCATGCTAATTCAGTATAACTACCCCTTGGCCAAAATAACCCCGCTTGACCTTATATAGTAAATCAAAAGTTGCCCATGTGCTATTCCAGATAAGATTATAATATTAGTAAGATTAGAGCAATATTTAAAATGAATTGTAAGTTAAATCAACACAGAATATTGTGTTATTTAAAAGAAAAAAATTGACTAGCTTACAGTTCCTACCCAGGTAATAAGAAAAATAAGTAGAAGAAAATTACATTCAATTAAAAACTTAACATGCACATGATGAAAGGAAGTACATACTATATCTATTCATGTTGCCATGAATTTTAAGCCAACATTATTTTGCTGAGTAATGTGGTAAGGGTCCTGTCTCTGTTTTGCCTCCCCCCTGGGCCAAAAGCTGAGTATGCTCTTGGGCAATAAATTAAATCAAATAAACAAACAAGCAGGTAATAAAAAGATGGTAAAATATGATACTTCTTCTTCTTAGTACTTTATTTGAAATATCTAAGTAGGATATAAATGCATATGTGGGCTATCTGATCAGTAATAAAACTCAAACTCCACATATAAGTATATATAAGCGTATATTGGACGTTAGGTTTACACTTGGATACTCGCAAGCCGAAGGTATTTGATATATATAGCAAAGAAAGATAAGTAGGTATTATTAAGTTCGATAGGCAGTGCGTAAGGCGGGAGCGGGTGCAAAAGCGACACAGGTCCGGCGCGGGCGCTGCTCGGAAGCGTTCTGCGGAGGCGCCGAGTCGAATGAATGCCGGTGCCGCAGCGCAGCCGCCCGCGTCCCCGCGCCGCGCCCCCGCGGCGTCCGGGACTGGTTATGGAGTAGTGATGTGCGCAACTTGTAGTGATGCGCCACACCACCCCCTTAGAAGTGTTAAAGACCTGCGGAAAAACAATTGGGAAACTTAACAACCCGTCCTGAACGTGTTACACGTACCAGTGGCTTTTGAGCTGCTGATGGGACGTTAGCTGATTTCTTCATTGTTTCTGTATGTTGATCTGAGAGAGTAAAAGCTGGCTTTGCACGATCTATGGAAACAGTTACTGGCCCTCTATCAAATTCTACCGTGATAGTTTTATCGGTTCGCTTAATGACTTTGTGCGGTCCAGTGTAAGGCTTTTCTAAAGCGCGTCTTACACAGTCTCTGCGTACAAAAACGTACTGTGCCGTTTTTAAATTTTCGTGTACGAAAATTGGTCTGGTAGAGTGGTTTGATGCTGGCTGTGGTTTAAGGTGAGAAATGTGCTCTCTAAGCCTAGTCACAAAATTGCTTGGCTGCATCATGTTGGTGTGAGTGTTAGGTGTTGGTTGAAAGAACTCACCCGGTATCCGTAATGGCTCACCATAAACCATCTCAGCAGCCGAGCACTGGAGGTCAGCCTTCCACGACGTCCTCAGGCCCAGCAGCACGACAGGAAGGATGTCCGTCCAGCTCCTCTCGCCGTGGGCCATGATGGCGGCCTTGAGGGTGCGGTGCATCCGCTCGACCATGCCGTTAGCCGCAGGATGGTAAGCAGTTGTATGGCGAAGCTGTACCCCGCAAAATCGGGCCAGTGCAGTGAAAAGGTTGGAGTTGAACTGGCGGCCCTGGTCAGTGGTCACTATCTGTGGACAACCAAATCGTGAGATCCAGCATTCGCAGAATGCTTTTGCAACCGTTTCGGCTGTAATGTCGTAAATCGGCTGCACCTCGGGCCAGCGAGTGTACCTGTCAACCGCTGTGAAACAATATTTGTAGTCATGAGATGATGGTAGAGGGCCTATGAGATCAATGTGCACGTGGCTGAATCTCGCTGCTGGCAAATTGAACTCTCCCAGGGGTGAGGAAGTATGACGATGAACCTTCGATGTCTGACACGCGTTGCAGGCTTGGGTCCAGGCACGGCAATCTCTCCGTGCGTTGGGCCATATGTACCTTTCAGTCACTAACTTCGTCGTTGTCCTTACTCCTGGATGACTGAGTGAGTGTATGGCATCGAAAATTTGTTTTCGTAGATGCGCCGGTGCGTAGGGTCGAGGCCTTGCCTGTGACACGTCACAATACAAAATTACGCGTGTCCCTGGTACCGGTACTTGCTTGAGATCCAAAGAATTGTCCCCTCCAGTCATCATTCTCTGCATTTCTTGATCTGCTTGTTGAGCTCTAGCCAAGTCTTCCAAGTCCGGAGGCTGCGTAACCGCTTCGATGCGTGAGAGAGTGTCTGCTGTGACATTATCTTTACCAGAGATATGTTTTATGTCGGTCGTGAATTGAGCTATGTAATCGAGGTGATTGAACTGTCGAGGCGAGCAGTGCCGGTCTCGCTGCTGGAACGCGAACGTAATGGGCTTGTGATCTGTGTAGACGGTGAAATGTCTACCTTCCACCATGAAACGAAAATGTTTGATACCTTCATAGACTGCAAGCAATTCCCTGTCGTACGCGCTGTACGACCGCTGCGCCTTATTCATCTTCTTAGAAAAGAATGCTAATGGCTGCCATTCACTGTTGACCAGCTGCTGGAGCACCGCGCCCAAGGCCGAATTTGAGGCGTCGGTCACGAGAGCGAGCGGTGCGCTCATCTCTGGATGTGCTAAAAGGGTACATCTGATAATACTTGCTTTGCAGTTGTCAAAAACTTGCAACAACTCGGGTGTCCAGCTGATGGGTTGAGAGCCTTTTTGTTTAGGTCCGGCGAGTAGGTCATGCAAGGGGGCTTGTTCTTCTGCAGCATGAGGAATGAAACGCCTATAGAAGTTCAACATCCCCAGGAACCTACGCAGTCCGTTTATAGTTTTAGGTGGTGGAAAATCTCGAATAGTCTCGATCTTGATATCTAATGGGCGTGTGCCATGCTCTGATATAGAGAAACCAAGAAATGTTACCTCGCTCTGGCCAAATGCGCACTTGCCTTCGTTGATAAGTAAACCGTAATCCTGAAGTCGCTCGAAAACTCGTGCCAGGTGTTCCAGGTGTTCGCTGTGGTTTCTGGAAAATACCAAAATGTCGTCAATGTATAAGTAGCAAAAATCGAGCCCTCGTAAGACTTCGTCTAAAAACCGCTGGAACGTCTGCGCGGCGTTTCTTAACCCAAATGACATGTATGGGAATTCGAATAAGCCAAAGGGCGTAGTGATGGCTGTTTTAGGTATGTCCTC
This sequence comes from Acleris holmiana, assembly GCA_949316455.1. Taxonomy (NCBI): domain Eukaryota; kingdom Metazoa; phylum Arthropoda; class Insecta; order Lepidoptera; family Tortricidae; genus Acleris; species Acleris holmiana. Next base: position 7,762,420 of record OX438773.1, on the reverse strand, counting down.
TGTAAAAACTGGTATCTGGTTGTAGGCTTTTATTAAATCTATCTTCGAAAATACTTTGCAACCAGCTAACCTATTAGCATAATCCTCGACGTGCCTTACTGGGTACCTGTCCGGTATTGTTCGTGCGTTGAGAGCTCGGTAGTCTCCACAGGGTCTCCAACCGTCTTTTTTCGGAGCCAAATGCATCGCAGAGGCCCATGGTGAGTCGGAACGACGAGCTGTTCCGTCGTTGACCATTTCCTCGAATTGCTCCTTGGCCACCTTTAAACGATCTGGAGCGAGCCGACGGGGTCTGCTAAATGCTGGGGGACCTGGTGTGGTACGTATGAAGTGGACTGTATTGTGCTTCACTTCGCGTGGGGTACCTGATGGCTTTGTCAGCTGAGGGTACCTAGATAACAAGCTGTGGTACTCACTGTCGCCTGAGATAGTCTTCACGCTGAGCATCTGGCATTTCCCAAGTGTTGCAGGCGATGACAGCGTTGTGAGGCTGTCCAACACTCGGTGGTTCCTGCAATCCACTAGTAAGCCATAATGAGAAATAAAATCCGCTTCAATAATTGGTTTTTCAACGTTAGCCACCACGAAGTTCCAAACGAAATCTCGGCGCAAACCTAGGTTAAGATGTAGTTTGATGGTTCCGTACGTAAGAATTGGGGTGCCATTGGCAGCGGTGAGTCGGTACTCAGTCGGTTTACCATTTGGCAGGTGTCGACGTGGCAGCACGCAAATGTCGGAGCCGGTGTCAATCAAAAACTTCATCTTAGTTTTCCTGTCGGTGATGAAAAGGCGGCTAGTAGCGTGACAGTCGTTCGCCGCGTCTAGTGACTGCCGCCGGCATTTCCCGCCACGAACGTGCAGGGTGTGGTACACTTCTTAGCCTGTTCACCAAATATAGAATGGTACCAGCACATACCTGGTGTTTTGCTGCGACTCCGGCCCCTACCGCTCGACCTTCCTTTCGAGCCGCTTCGGCGGAATCTCGAACGTTCCCTGCTTCGGCCAAGTGATAATTGATCTATGTGGTTACTGAGTGCTGATTGAATACGAACGGCAATTAATTCGTCAATGCGGCTTATCAAGCCATCTTGGTCCAAGGCGGTCATCGCTGCCACGTGCGAAGGCGCCTGCGGTGCCGTCGCCTCGAAAATTTTATCGGCGAGGTCGGCTAGTTCCTCCAACGTGGCAGATGTCTGTGAAATTAAAATAGGTTGAATATGTGCAGGTAACCTCTTCATCCACATCGTACGCAAAAATTCGTCGGACACGCCCCCGTCGGCCAGGCTAATCATTCGTCGCATAAACTGAGAGGGCTTCCGGTCTCCGAGCTCCTCATTAGACAGTACCTCGCTAATTTGCTGCTCACGAGAGATTGATAGACATTTCGTTAGCTCAGATTTCAACTTAAGGTATTTATCTGTCTTAGGCGGATTCTTAATTAAAGATTTAATTTCTTTAGCATACCTGTGATCCAGTTGTGCTATAATAGAATAAAATTTCGTAGTGTCATCTTTAATACCAGAAACCAGGAAATGCGCCTCTGCTTGTCCGAACCAAACCTCCGGATCGTCAGGCCAAAAGGGTGGTAACCGCAACGCCACGCGGTCGACGTTACCGGAAGTGGCACCATCTTGGGCATCCACAAACTCGTTGGCCGGGCCTTGTTTCGCATCCTCCGCCATCTTGAACCGCGCGTCGTCCGTAATACGCGGCCCTCGGGGTCACCAATATGTGGGCTATCTGATCAGTAATAAAACTCAAACTCCACATATAAGTATATATAAGCGTATATTGGACGTTAGGTTTACACTTGGATACTCGCAAGCCGAAGGTATTTGATATATATAGCAAAGAAAGATAAGTAGGTATTATTAAGTTCGATAGGCAGTGTGTAAGGCGGGAGCGGGTGCAAAAGCGACACAGGTCCGGCGCGGGCGCTGCTCGGAAGCGTTCTGCGGAGGCGCCGAGTCGAATGAATGCCGGTGCCGCAGCGCAGCCGCCCGCGTCCCCGCGCCGCGCCCCCGCGGCGTCCGGGACTGGTTATGGAGTAGTGATGTGCGCAACTTGTAGTGATGCGCCACACATACATTTGTAAAAAAAAAGAGGGTGCGCAATCTTTTTGGTACTGTGACTCCCTTTACTTGATGTAATTTATTTGCAGCTTCCTAGTAAAAGAAGATACCGCGTTTACTAATTACGTCGCGTGCCGGTGACTTGTCCATACTGGTACGCGACGCCCCGCATACTGAAACATTACATTATCTCTTTCACTTTTGTAACAATCATATTTTGATTGAAAATAATGACTAATTTGTATATAATGACTTAAAGAGTAGGCGTCATGTCTATGGCTCTTCCTCAAACTAATACTAGCCCAGATCGTATTTTCCATTCGCACTCGCGGCCCGGTGTTCTCAAGACGACCAGGAATATTATCTGTCTGATTCACTGTGACTCATATCAAGTCGTATTATTACTTTATTTGTTACCGTTTCTTTGTAACTTGTTGTTGATTGTAAACATTTTGTTTCTCAATTATGGGTTACTAGCGACACATTTTCAATTTTTCAGTTTGTAAAAAAACAAACCACACATTTTTTGGGCAGTCTTGTAAAAATCGTTTATATTAAGCTATTTAAATAAATAAAAATAACTTTAAGTACCTACAAATGATATACTTTATTTACTTTTGATGATGATCTAAAAAAAATAACTTCTGGAGTGTAGTTAAAAAATAGCATTGTTTTTATTTTGTATAGGTAGTAAGTAGTAACTGGCCATGCTAGGCCACTGAATAATTATAGTACTCCTCCTGAAACTCGATTATCTTTAGTCATATCTAAGTAGGTTTTTTTTTATGATTCGAGATAATAAAAAAAAAAACCTATCGCCGTGCGTGTAGGTCGTCATACATTATAAGTATTATAACACTAACCGCGAACCCCGCCTTTTATTTCTCGGAATGAAGTAAAGGGAACTAAATTACTACCAACTCATAAATTATGAGTCATAATAAACCAATAAATAATTATCATTAAACTAGCGACCCGCCAGCTACTTCGCCCGCTGCAAATTTTTTTTATGTTACTTTGGGGTATGAAAAATAGATGTTGGCCGATTGTCAGACCTACCTGATATGCACACCAAATTTCATAAGAATAGGTCGACCCGTTTAAGAAGAGTTCAATAGATTGTCTGTGGCGTGTTGGTTGCTACACGTGCGAAATTTTATCTCCGCTGAAAAATACTTGTTTCATATAGATTTGGTTGATATTTCGAGGATTAGTGGTTGCCATCATTTGTGTTTGGTAGTGGTTTAGCAGGTATTTAGTTTTGTGTGTGTTTTAGTGCTGGTGATGGGCGATAAGGAGCCCCCTGACGGGGGCGGTGATTTTTCGTTACCCCCCTCAGGGGTATCTCCTTCAATCGAGCATGTTTCTCATCAACTGGGTGAAAAGCGTAAGTCTGATGATAATTATTTAAGCTTGACCTCCAAAAGAGATACAAGGATGCCTGCGTCCGCTTCTGTGCAACATACATATACAGTGCCAGAGTTTGCCCCAGGTACCAAACTTAATTACGGTTCAAATGATAAAGGCCCGTATATCGTTAACGTAGTTAAAGCTGAAGATCCCTCCCCAGGTTCACCATTCAGAATACTTAAGTTTGCCCAATTGATGCATAAGCATTCCATCAGAGGTATTACTAAAGGAGGAATTCAAGCTAGTGGTCGCAGTCGAGTTACGGTTCACTTTGACAGTCCTGATGCTGCCAATGCTTATTTAGCACACCCACTTTTTAATGAAAATGCTCAATTCTCAGCGTCTATTCCAATGTTCAGTCTGACTCGTAGGGGCTTGGTGAGGAACATCCCAGTTGATTGGGCCTTGGAGGACCTAGTCAATTCAATTGAGTGTCCTGACAGTGGATGTAGGGTAATTAAGGCTCGCCGCCTTAATAGAAAAACGGTGATTGATGGTGTAACTTCATGGATACCTACTCAGACTGTGGCTCTGTCATTCCTCGGTCAAAAACTCCCTGAAAAAGTATTTTGCTTTTACACTTCCCTGCCGGTTGACCTATACCGACTTCCCACTATTCAATGCAATAAGTGTTGTCGTTTTGGACATATAAAAGCAAGCTGTCGCTCTAATCCACGATGCTACAAATGTTCTCAACCCCATGAAGGTGAGTCTTGTCAAGTTTCTGAGGACCTTGCTTCTTGTCTGTTTTGTTCTGGTCCTCACTTCGCTACCAACTTCTCATGCCCTGAGCATTCCAGACAAAAATCAATAAAGCTTGTGATGTCTGAAGAAAGTATCTCATACTCTGAAGCGTCGCGTCGTTTCCGTCCTGTTCGGCGCTCTTTCGCTGATACAGCTCGCTCGCCAGTAAATCCTCCCTCCGTTCCTATTAATCGGAGTTTCTCTCCTGCCCCTTCCCAACCCTCCGTTCCTCAGACTGTATCTTACAAGAAAACTGTTTTCATTCCCCGTCGCCAAGCCCCTGTACTTGAGCAGGGTTATGACAGAGCTGCCCATGATGATATCACATGTACTCCTCAGTCTTCTCAGGCTAATGGCTGTGCTTTAAACTATAACTTTGAACCTTCACCAAATGATAACCTTATTAAATTGCTAATCAGCACTCTGTTGAACCTCCTTTCAAAATTCTCAGATGCCATACCGAACAACGTCCTTGAAATGCTGAACCAATTGACTGCTGTTATTAATACTGATAATGGCTCCCACAGCCATTCAATGGAATAGCAGAAGTATTCGTCATAAAAAATCAGAAATTTGTTTTCTTATTAATAAATATAATCCCTTAATCTTAGCTATCTCAGAGACTTGGCTGAGACCTGGGGTTCCTTTCAGGATACCTGGGTTTTCGTGTCTTCGAGATGATAATGATGATGGATGGGATGGATGTGCCCTCCTTATCAAACGTTCCCTCTCTTTCTCCTCGATCCCCATTCCTTCTCATTCATCTGGCATTAATATAGTTGCTTGTAAAGTATTAAATATAATTTTCGTCTCTTTGTATATTCCTCACCCTAATTTCACTATTTTCTCAGAATTGGACTCTATTCTCACCTCTCTGCCTGGCTCTCTAATAGTTTTGGGCGACTTTAATTGCCATCATACCATGTGGGGCTCTTCTTCTTGTGACTCTAACTCTTCACGTCTTTTGGATATTTTTGATAACAACAACCTGTGCCTAATGAATGATGGATCCCCTACCAGGAGAACATCTCCATCTCAAAACCCTAGCTCTGTTGATTTAACTTTAGCTTCCCCTTATTTAGCTTCTCGTATCGACTGGCGGGTACTTTCTCGCTCCCACGGAAGTGATCATTTTCCTATTTTGATTACCCTTCCTATGGATGTTTCAGTTTCTTCAAGTCCATCTCATCCTCTCTTAAAGTATAGGCTAGACAAGGCAGACTGGTCTGAGTTTTCTTCACTGGTCTCTGATGGAGTTAACTTGCTTCCTCCGGTATCAGATAACAACTTTTTAGACCTATATTTCCAGTTTGTCTCAATTCTCTCTATGGCAGCAAATTCGGCTATTCCTCTTAAAAACGCTTCCCTGGGAAAATTGTCCTCACCTCCATGGTGGGATGCGGAGTGTACAGCTGCAATCAAAAACCGTAATGAGGCAGAAGACGCTTTTTCTAGAGATTTGTCTAATCTCGATAATTTCCTAGCTTATCAAGCTACAAACGCGCGTTCCAAACGACTACTATTGGAGAAGAAGCGTCTTGGATGGTCCCGGTTTTGTGAAAGCTTATCTCCCTGCTCCCCTTCTTCCTTAGTGTGGAAAAATCTAAAACGTTTTCGTGGGTCCATGAATGAGTGTAATCCTTCATCCAACGACTCCTCTGGGTGGTTGGATGGGTTTTTGGATAAGTTGGCCCCAGCTTATGTCCCGTCTGAGGATTGCCTTCCATCTTTAGCCCCAGTGTCTCGATTTTCGTCTGATAGAATGAACAATCCTTTTTCTTTTTCTGAATTATCTTCTGTATTAGACCATCTTCATGACTCCAGCCCAGGTATAGACGGTATCCCCTATTCTTTTATCGGAAGATGTTCAGATTCATCCAAATCATTCTTTCTTTCTCTAATTAATAAAATTTATGATTCAGGCTCTATTCCAGATTCTTGGAAGAAGCAGATTATTATCCCTATATTAAAACCTGGTAAGGACCCTTTGGATCCTTCGTCCTACAGGCCTATTGCGCTCTCGTCTGTGTTATCTAAGATCTTAGAATGTCTTATTAAGAACAGACTAGAGTGGATCCTGGAAAGCCGAGGAATTATTTCTGGTTCGCAATTTGGATTTCGCAGAGGAATGGGAACTATTGATAGTTTAAGTATCCTCACATCGGACATTCGGCTGGCGTTTTCGCGGGGTCAACACGTTGTGGGCGCATTTTTAGACATAAATTCAGCATATGACAATGTACAACTCCCGATACTCAGGCAGAAAATGCTCCATCTGAGTCTGCCGGTGAAGATGGTAAATGTTATATGCAACCTATTTATGGCTCGTTCCATTTGCGTGCGATTCCAGGATTCCTTGCTCCCTCTTAGGACTATTTGGAAGGGTCTTCCTCAGGGATCTGTGTTAAGCCCAATATTGTACAGTCTTTACACTGCTGACCTTGAAAAATCGGTGGACAGCTTCTGCAGCATCCTTCAATATGCGGATGATATTGCGCTTTATCATGCCTCAGATTCCATCGATGAGTGTTCGGTTGCCTTGAACTCTGGGTTAAGGTATCTCAACATTTGGCTTACAGACCATGGACTTTCTTTATCTGCCTCAAAAAGCTCAGTGGTTGTATTTACCCGTAAAAGACATATTCCAGACATCGACCTTGTCTTGGAAGACATACCAATTCCTGTGTCAACTTCTGTGAAGTTTTTGGGTCTCTACCTTGATTGTCACTTATCTGGAATCACTCACCTAAATTATATAAGAAATAAATGTGAAAGAAGTGTTAATGTTCTGAGGGTTTTATCAGGTGCCTGGTGGGGTGCTCACCCCTATTCCCAAAAGCTCTTATACAATGCGATCATCCGTAGTCACTTTGATTATGGGTCGTTTCTGCTAGAGCCTTGCAGCAAGCTTGCTCTGTCCTTCCTTGATAGAATTCAGTCAAAATGCTTACGTATCATCTGTGGAGCGATGAAGTCATCTCCCATCAATGCGCTTCAGGTAGAGTGCTTGGATCCCCCCCTTAGACTAAGAAGACAATATCTTTGTGATCGGTTTCTTTTTAGAGCAGCTCAGTCCTCTGTCCACCCCCTATTGCAGCGAATCAATTGTTTGGCTAATTTAATTCCTGGCTCCAAATATTGGACCCACAAGGACCTCCCATGCCTTATAAAGAGTTGGCAGAAACTCTCAGACTTCCCTCCCCTTCTTTCTTCTCCTGGCAACCCCCTGTTCACCGTTGAATATGATGCTCTTATTTTTCAACCAAATATAATTTTTTCCTTTGGCTTGCAGAAAAAATCTCATGGTGCTAATAATATGTTCAATAAAATCTTGGCTGAGAAGTGGCAGGGTTGGCTCCCCATTTTTACAGATGCCTCCAAATTGTCAGTGGCGGGGTGTGTTGGATCAGCTGTGTGGATACCTCGGTATAAAATAGTATTAAGTTTCAAAAATCCTCCTGAAACATCAGTCTTTACGGGAGAAGCTATTGCCCTATTTGAGGCATTATCCTATATCGAGTCCCACAGGATTGATAAATCTATTGTATTCTCAGACTCTCTCAGTTGCCTCCAGGATATAGCTAAATTTCCTCTTCGTTCTAGGGATAATCTTTTTATAAATCTTAAGAGTCGAGAAGTGCTCCATCGGTGCCACTCTCTTGGATTGGAAATAGTGTTGGCCTGGATCCCGAGTCATTCTGATATTGATGGTAATGAGCAGGCTGATGCCTGCGCTAAACAAGCAATTGACATTGGTATCTCCTCACACTCCAGATGCTGTAGTCAGGATCTGCGCTCTTCTGCTAAAACACAATTGACTGATCATTGGTCTGAGGAATGGAGCATTACGCGGCTCTCTAAGGGCAAACATTATGCTAACATCCAAGCTAACCTTCCTGTTAGACCATGGTTTTTTAAATTTAAAAAAGTCAAGAAGACTGCATGCTCCACTATTATACGACTGCGTCTAGGCCACACTTGCTCTCCATCTTTCTTAGCCAAAATAAGAATTCGTGACCATTCTTTATGTGAATGTGGACTTGATGAGGGTACTCCAGAACATATATTTTTTAATTGTCCCAATGTCCCTGCTTCCCTGTATGATTTTCTCCCTAACTATATCCCCTTACCTACTAACTTTAATTCTCTCTTAACTCTTGTAAACACTCCCTTTGTTTATGTTCTGTCTAAATTTATTACTGATTTTAACATCAAACTTAAAAAAAAAAAAAAAAAAAAACTGATGTCTGTCTTGTCTTGTTCTCTTGTATCAGTCGGTCAAATAAAGTTAACCATTGTGTTGTTGTATTTAGTCTAACATATTGTGTATTCTATTTTTTCTCAGATCTATCAACTGGTCATTTACCTACACTGTTTGGACGATTTTTTACAACCGATTTCTTGTAGCTTCCAACCTTGACGCTGGCAGAATTGTCCTTATGGACAGTAGCCATTAAACACAAATATAAATAAATAAAAAGAGTTCAATAACGTACACCGTGACACGAGAATTTTATATATTAGAAGAAAGATTAGTCATTCAGACTATTTTAAAACAAGAATTACTTACAGATTCATTCATATCTTCATGACCGAGGCTTTTGGCCAAGCTGTTTGAAAGTTAAAATATTAATGTAGCTTTGTGAAATTTAGTCTAATATTTCTCTGATTTTATTTTTTGTTCTAGTATTCCAACACAGACTCCTTGTCTAAGAAGAGTGAAGACAGTTTAACAAGCAGCAAAAGTGAGGATTCTTCTCCTGAGGTTGCTGAAAAAGAGGAAGTGCAGTTGAGAAGCAATTTGACTAAACCGGCTCACGCCGAGAGGAGCTCCGTGAACCAGTGCATCAATGAGCTCTCTTCCAATTTAGTAACTGAAGCAGCTCGTAGAAGGTGCAACAGTGAAGTAGTGCAGCGAACTGAAAATGATCAGGAAAGTAATGGTATGTTTTATTAGTAAATTACTCTGTAGTAAGTTAAATGTGAAGAAAACTTAGTGCTCGCTTCCCTTGTCAGATCACTTTGACTTTTTCTCTAAAGAAGAAATAGGGAGAAATATCAATTAATAGTTTAGAGTCAATCATAGTAGTATCTAATTAGCAACTAGTCAATTAATGTTATATTACTACTGTGTTTATGCTTGAACTGTACTACTTTCTTCCACTGTGTTAATTTGTTCACTTTACAAAAAAAAACCTGGAATTCGATTATTTCCGAAAACAATGTGTTATGTACATAAGTACGTAGTTATATTAATTCAATGGCTAACGAATAAACGATTTACGCTTCGGCGTCTTTAGCAATGATCGTAATTACTCGGCGAGAGGTGATACTAGGGGGGAGGGGTTCTGATTGCTGTAAGAAGCAATCTGGTCGTGACGGTAGCTGTAGTTAGTATTTAGTTGTGGCAGCTTTAGTGGTCGTTAAAAAAACTACCTGTTTTATAAACAAGAACTATGTGTACTGTTGTATGCCCAAATAAACGTTAAAACAATTGAAACTTTCTCCTATTCATTTTTTAGTAGCAATAGAACAATCAAGTCCAACTCAAGATAAAAACCGTCCAGCGTCACAAACGGGTGATTTTGTAACAGTCATCGAAGTAAATGGTCTCAAAGCAGCTGAAAATGCGTCCAAAAAAGTTCAAGAGTCTTCTCCGTCTTCCGATGGCAGCCCTGTCGACCCGACTGCAGCTACTAAGAAAAAAGTCCCACCAAAGTAAGATCATGTCACGAGGTTTATGATAGGCCCATTTTTTTCAGTAATTAATCAACATAACAATTTGATTAAAAATAGCACGAGTATACAGTGCATGATTAACTATTAAGAATCGCGACGGGACCGAGAATTATTTTGTTTTTGTTAAGTTTGTGAGTGGCAACTTAGAACTGTAAAAATCTGTTCAATTTTGATGTTTACATCGAGTTTTATTTGTAAAGGCCACCGCCGAAGATGTTCAGTAAGCGCGGCGCCTCCCTCCCGGAGTCGAGCCTACCTGAAGACAGCCCGCCTTCCTCGCTGGGGCGGAGACTCCGCGGTGCCGAGTCGAGGGAGTCCATCGGCAGCAGGGCGTCCACGCCCTCTATTAGCGAAAGAGTAAGTTACTGCAAGCTCCTTCCGGTTCAACTCTATGTATGGACTTTAACCGGACTGTTGAAAGTGGGTAATGTTTTTAAAGAGAAAGTTTGGGAAGACAACACAAAACTTTTACGAGTTTTCGGTAACCCTGTCATCGAAATTAGCGCTCTTGGGATCAATTTGCGGTAACGGCAAATATTTGTGTGGTGACCGCGAGTGTTTATTTCCGAGTCCTGGATGCATTCAAGTATGTTTCTTGTTTAAGGCTCCCTACCTTGAAAAACATAAGAAAAAATATTATTTTCGACTGCTCTAACTTTTTAAATTTGCTTACTAATTTTAAACTGGCAAAGGAAAAATTACATACTGCCAACCACCACTAAACTCTGTAACCATACTTGCGACATTAAAAAAAAAACAAAATCTATGGTACTATATTTAAATGCGGTTAAATATGGTGATCGAATAGCTTGTTCAAATGGCATAATTTAAAAAAAACCGGTAAATTAAACAATTTTTACTTGATCACCTGGTAGTTTTTATATTTCATCACATTGCTTGAGAAAAGCACAATACAATCCTCGGCAGGAACAGGGATTGCAGGACTTGTTTTATCCAGCCTCGTCTACGACTCGGCCGTCTACCCCAAGCTCGCCCAGCAATCCCTTACTTCACGGCCTTTGCAGTAATGTACTGTTGTTTCAGGTAAAAAGCTACGAATCGATAAATTCATTGTCATCGGAGCGCAAGCGGTCGGGCGGCGCGGCTACTCCGCTGTCGATCGACGAGGAGGTGACGTCGCCGGCGAGCGCGCCGCCCGCCGACGCCGACAAGTCCCCGCCCGCCTCGCTGGAGAGCTTCTCCGCCGAGCCCGCGCCCGCGCCCGCGCCCGCGCCCGAGGACGAGCCCTACTACGACCAAGTGCCCGTCGACATCAACGACGGGGAATACGTCTATATACAAGCTGGTAAATACACCTAACTAGAAACGCATCTGTATTCTTGTGGGTAGGCCTTAGAGCCCACCTGCTATTAGTGGCGTGTGTGCTAGATTGCCATAGAAAAAGCAACGTAAAGATAGAGACCACCCTGAACTGACACGCACTAAGTATGCACTCACGTACTTAGTGAATCTCAGCTTATAATGAACGAACTGACTTATAACGAACGAACAGAAATGGCTAGGTTTTCCTTTAACGGTCATTTATCAATTTCCCTAAATAACTTGAAAAACATTTAAACTTTTAAAAGGATATCATTTTTGGTTGGAAAAAATTGTATTTATTTTGCTTTCTCAGTCAGCTTGAGTACCCATTGATATTGATCTATCAATTGAGAAAGCAAGACAATTGCGAACTTATGCGTCAAAATACGATGTTGTATATTTATGCGCTAAATCTGTACCTATTTAAGACCATCACAACAAGCCCTTTAATTTGATACGTCGCACAGTACAGTTTGAAAGAAAGAAATAAATAAAAAGCAGTGATACATACAGCACCTAAGTGCAAACAGTAAGTACAAAGGATAAAAAAACAGAATAAAGCACAGTGGTGAACTTTCTACTGACAGAAATGTTTCTACAACTTTCTTATTACATATCCGTGTTTAGTTAACAGACATACCTACATTATTATGTATACCAAAGGTCAACTATATCTGTCTAGTAGATTCAGACCAAATTGGATGTGAACGACGGACAGACAAACACACGAGTGATCCTATAAGGGGTCCATTTTTCATTGTGGGGTGCGGGACCCAGAAAAACGAATACAACTTTGTTTACTACGCTACGCGTTTTATTTGTATTGATGTTCTTTAAATAGCGAAACGGCGTGAATCATGCTTTGTTCTTATTCACACATGGCGTCATTTATAAAAGTAATAACATTGCGTATTTCAGCAAAATTAGATTAATCAAGCGTTTACATGACATCTTTTTTCCATGTAGGTAGTTTTGATGTATACATGCTTTATTTATATTATAACATTGTGAATTATTATTAACTCCGATTTTATAATTTTTCCATATTAAGACTTTGGATCTCTTGATTTCAGAGAGTATTTGTACACAGACCTAGGTAGATGGGGAATTGGTGTTTCATAGGAATGATTAGGTAATTCTAAGAGCAATGCTATAATTATTTAGGTAATAGTTAAAAATAAATAAATACCTATCTACCATGGTTTCAGCAGCGTACTCTTTACGATTATTGGATATATATGTGTTTGTTTGTTCGTACGAGTAAATCAGCGCATGCAATATAAAGGACAAATAAAAAAAAATATTTCAAAATACTGCTCAAAACAAATTTAACGAATTTAAGCTTTAGGCGTTCATAACAGATATGTGTCTTCACAACATAGTATAAAACAAAGTCGCTTTTTCTGTCCCTATATCCCTATGTATGCTTAAATCTTTAAAACTACACAACGTATTTTGATGCGGTTTTTTTTAATAGATAAAGGGAATGAAGAGGAAGGTTTATATATATAAAACTTTAATCCGGAGCAAAGCGAGGGCGGGTCGCTAGTACATAATATAACACATGGTCATAACATAACTCACGTGTCAACAAAATTACGTGCCAAAATGGGGTTATCCCATAATTTTATAACATAATAATATGGTGATTCAAAAACCATTTCGAGAATAAGGGTTGTAGAATCATTCCCTGTTATCAGATTAATTAACAAAATTAGTATTAATTAGTTATTTTTAATTTATAATTTGACATTATTTGACCTCTAAAGTCGTGACGTTACGATCTTGATTGGTAAGCTGTATCTCATCTGTGACCATAGTCATAAGAATAAATACTATTAGAAGGGTAACTTCATCCCCACCACGCGCGCTCCCGCGTGGCCTGTCAGCAGTCCAAGACTACTTATCGCAGCAAACACTAGCGGGTTGCCACCCAGAATCAGCGCTTGAAGTAAACGTTCAACAATATTTCAACTGAAGCTCTCAAAGGCGCCACTGTCTACGCAAACTGGTTTTACCATACGAAATTGTTAGTTCTGTATTTAACCACGTCCTTTACGATAGGTAATTGTAGGACGATATCAACGAAGTTTGAATCTTTATTTACTATTTGTAACATTAATCTTTATTTACTATTTGTAATTAAGTAAAGAGCGTAAAGAATTAAAGAATTAAATAAATACATTTACCTGTGCACTTTTTGTTTAGATTTAACAATACTTGTTTTTAACACTACAGTAAAAATTTGCGATTCGCCTTCAAGATCTATATTATAGGTATTATTACGTCACTGATACGAGTACCGGATAAGCATTTTATTTAAAACTGCACTTTTAACTGATAAAAGATTTATCAAGGACACCACTGAGACGCAAAATATTTAGGGTAGTTTTTATCCAACTCCGCTTGAGTAAAAAAAGGTTATAGTTTATCGTATAGTTTAACAGGTAAATAAACTAATTCTCCGCGAACGAGGTTGCGCGCTCAGTTAGTTTTATATACTTGTGACAACCCTAATTTTGCGACAGGCGAGAGAGAGGTAAGGCGGGGCGTGGGGCGCTGTAGGTAATTGTTTGACGGCTTTGCTGTCAAATCCATACAAAGACGCCGAAGATGCCCTTCTTATAGTATTTATTCTTAAGCCAAAGTACTGAATATAATACACGAGTCCGAAATTCAGTAATATACAAATAATGTATATCGAATTTTGTCTTACTTATTTCTATTTTATTTGAACGCTTATTAAAATCAAGTCAATTTTAACTGTATATAAACATGGCAGTGTAAATTTAAAAAAAAATTGAATGTTCAAAATATAGTCCGTTTTGGAACCTCTGCCCGTAGGCGAGTGTGACTGGTACATGCCTTGACATTGACATTTGACGTGATCTGACAAAAACGCACAGTGCTGCCAGGCAGAAAAACAGTCAAAAACGTTTACTCAAACGTATTCAATCGATTTAAAGCATGTTTTAAACAAACAGATTTAATAGTGACGTCATAACGTAATTTACATTAAAAAATTAAAAAAATGTACTTATTTAAATGCAAAAACCATTATTGCGAGATCCCAATTCTGTCGCGTTTTTCCGCTGTTTATGCCTAACATAAATGGGTTTATGGGGTCCCCATTATTTCAAAGAATGTATCATTAATACGCAGAATTTTCATTTCATCGAAAGGCATTTCTCGCCGCAATATTTAATTAGTTTTGGCAGTCACAACTTCACAAGTCTAACCTAACCTAACCTACGTGAATTATGTTTAAGACATTCTGAGAACATGGTTTCAGCAGAAAATAGAGTTCGATGAAATGAAATTCGATGAAATGATACAAACGATTAAGTGAATGTAGATGAAATGGTGGGTTGGTGCGCGAGCCGAGTATTCAACGTCATCTTGATTGAAACTCAGCGAATTACGCTACAACTGGATTTTAGAATTTGACAAGTGTTATGAGAATAATCTTCGATCTAGGTTAATGGAGGGTTCACGCGGCGAGCTCGGTAAATTCTTTGGAGCGTCTTGCGCGTTTGGATACTAGTATGATATAATAGTGCGTTCAGCATGATAGGAGAGGAACGTGTGTAGTCACTAGCATTAATATATCATCCAACATTGCGCTTAAAATATATGACACCCTCCTGTACCTCTAGTAATAGAGTCGTGTCGGATATTTTTACCCGACTGCGTCTGAAGTTCCCAAACTTCCGCGACGGTTTATTCTCCTGATTTTTATCTCTGGTTGTATTTGGGTCAGGTGGCACGGGATCGAGCGCCGACGATGCGTCGAGCGGGGCCAGCACGCTGGCGCTGCCGCAGGCGCCCACGGCGCCGCGCGCTCCCGACTCGCCGCCGCTCGCCGTCGCGCCCAACTACGTCAACATACACTACTTCATACAGTGCGTACTGCCACTGCCGCGGCCCGCGCCTGTACCGAGTGTGTCAATTCTCAGCACGGGACCAAGCGCTCGCGTTAATTCAAAATACACTATATTATTATAGCTTGCATTATAAATTAGTGCAGGGATGTCTGATTTTTAAAATAGCCCTTGACACACCAGCCCTTTAAAATGTCGTCTGTCATTGATCAGAAATGTATAACAATTACGTAGTCGAAGCTATGTATATTGATTTTAGAAGCTGACTGGAACAATGTAGCAGTGGAGTAGAAACTTGCTGATAATTTTAGGGTTTCCAACCTCAAGAGGAAGAACGGAATGCTTATAAGTTTACTCAATGTCTGTCCGTCTGCCACAGTCTATTTCAGTATCAATATGCGCAACAGCTTTATTTTTTAAATACTTATCTCCTTTAGTGGTGACATATACATTAGATTTAAAAAAATGATCTGAGGAAAAAACGCCTAAATTATTTAGTTTCTCAAATACTTTGCATCTTTCTCTTGCAACCAACTTGCGCCAATTCTCTATCGAAATCTCGTGAGAGTTTTTCGACGGAACATTAAAAAGAGCTACTCTATTGTTTTCTTTTCTGACTATATTCTTGCCACGTCCTTTCGGCCGTTTCTTTCTAACGCGCGTGAGAGAAAGATATGGAATACTTCATATATTATGAAGTATTCCATCAATCATTAATGACAGTTATTGAAATTTAAATGGTTTTAATACTTTATTTTACAGTTTTTCCGCGTGTTATGTTTCATAAATACAATTTCCTTAATGGTATCACCATAATTTTTTGCCGTTACGTTATGATTTCGGCACTTTTTGATCCCACACTTTGGTATCCTTACGGCTTTGCAATCAACAGACGACTAAGGTAAAAGTGTGCTTAAACCGCCATTAAGCACAATTATGCCGTCCCGTGTTTTGTGCGCTGATGCGAAGTCCTTATAGACTATACTTCAACAGGCAAGCTGGTGAAGGAGTGGAGCCCAACGAAGCTAACCCGGAGCTAGCGGATTCGAGCGACACGCCACTTCTACTGCGAACGATCTCTTCCGACACAGAAGCGAGCGCCACTCCGCCTGTGCTGAGGAAACTGCAGCATCAAGTATGTGGATCTAAAGGCGCTTTATACAGTTCGCACATTTAGAATTATAGTGACCCAATTCAAACATTTTCAGCTTTCGATTTCGAGTCATAAATTGCGTACTATAGAGACCTAAGTCGAAAATCAAAATATGTGTATTAAGTCACTATAATTCTAAAGATGCGAGTTATCAATGATCTTTATTTGTATACAAAGTGGTACAAAAGATGGCTTTATCATTAAAAGTGAGTGCACTTTGTGTAAAAAAATATATATCATGAGTTATGGGTCTAGTGTTTAATGGCTTTCATGGATTTAAGAAGGTCGCTAGTTGAAAGAATAATTTCTTAACCTTCTCGCCAGCCTATTCGTTTATGGTTACCACATTAAATAAAAGCGTGAATGGCCGTCAATGCACAATGGTCCAGTGTGTAACGGATCCGCGACACTATTTGCCGTCTGATCCATGACACTATTGGAAAAAAATGGATTTTAGGGATGAATATGTCATGATCTATTCTTGTGAAATTTTGTGTGTATACTCAGTAGGTCTGAGAGTAGGTCATAAACTATTTTTCACCGTCCTACCCCCACGCCCCATTTTTTTACCCTGTGGCGACCTAGCGACATCTAGTGACAACTTGTAACAAACAACTCGCCAGCGCCACCAGCGTCAAAGAGCGAACTAAATCTGACAGTGCTTTACATCGCGCTAACGACGTTTCTTCAGTCGGTTGACTTATAATATACAACTTCCAACTTCATCCAAACCGTTTGTTAGTCCTTTACCTCAAAAGCATAATTTTCTTGTAGCGGTTCACCGAGTCGCATTTCACCTCGATCGTGTATTTCATTTTCGCTTTGTGTCAAAGTCGTCATTTTTTTTGTTCGTTTATAGCTTTACTCGCATTTCACATCGATCGCTTATTTTACTGTTTCATTTGGTCTCGATCGTCAATTTTATTATTAGCAAATATTATAAATCACAGTATACCTCAATCGCATATTTTGTAATAGTATTTCGCTGCGATCGCTTAATATCATAGTTCGCCAATCTACTAATAATTACCTCTATAATAAAATCTAATTGTTTATTTAGTCAAAGTCTTCGCGCGCTTATTACGGCGCGGCGCGACGGTCCCGCTGCAGGAGACGCTCGCGTCGCGGTAGGAACACGATGATGATAATATTTCAATGAATTTGATAGCATTTAAGACATGAAACTACAAGCACAAATAACGTTTTAAAAAAAATGATACAGAAATTTAGTGCGAACATCAATTAATGCGTCAAATTAAATAGAGTCCCAAACAAACATCGATCGCGACGAAATGCGTCTAGGGTAAAATACTACACGAAAAATGAAATGCTACAAAATAATTATACTGATGTAAAAAGCCACGCGAGAAATTGCTTCAAGTAAAAGATTCTATTGAAGTTTTGTTCATCCGAGGTGAAATGCGATTCGGTGAATCGCTACAAGGAATTTATGCTTTTGAGGTAAAGGTCTAACAAATGATCCAAACGGACTTCGGTCCCCAGGCATAACACCCGCCTGGAGAGAGATCTCTCTATTGTCCCCTCTCTACCTACAACCCTTTAACCACTTTGAATTTTTCATCGGGCATGCTTGTGTCGCCGCCGATACGAAGGTACACCACCCAGAGTAGGGCTTGCAATATGCATGTCGCTTTTGAAATATATTTACTTTAAAACAAAATATTTCCTTCGATAAATGTTATTATTTTTACCACCCTACCAAATAACAACACAATATATTATAATTTTAGTACGTTTATTTAACCTATTTATTTTTTCAAGAAATTCAATCAATTATCTGTGTTTATAAATAGTCATAGATATTAACATTGTCATTTTCGCATCACTTTAGTTTGAAATTTCATATTTCTGATGTCATAAGCGGCCTTATAAATAAATGAAACATTGGCGTAGACTACATTATACATTCTGTTCGTTAGTTGACATTAGAAAGGGTATGATTATTAGCCTCCGGATTCTTGTCGCAATGACGTCACAATAGGGTAGTTTGGGGAGTAAATGGAACGGTGTTAATTAATACGGTAACCTAGTCTTTTGGTGTTTTACGGAATTAAACATTTATAATTAGACTTTCACGATATTTTATATCTTAGGTCAAAACTTAATTAGGTTGTGTAAGCTGATGTAAAGATGATTCTAATATGTTTAATTATGTTCCACTGTTCCGTTTGCTGAATGGAACGGAGTTAATTAATACAAAAAACTGCCAGATTTACCCGAATAATTTTTATTACTTGGCATTCACGATAAAAATTACCTACTCAATTGATCAATGTTAGGTTTCGGTATATTACTGCAAACCATACATTTGTACATTAAACTAGCTTTGGTTTTTCGGGCACTCACTTATTGTTTCGTCAAAAGCCAGTTTAACGTATAAATGTATGGTTTGAAGTAATATACCAAAAGATAGTCAATGCTTAGTTATTACAATTTGTTAAATCCGGCAGTTTCTTGTATTAATTAACACCGTTCCATTTACTCCCCAAACTGCCCTATTGTTACGTCATTGCGACAAGAATCCGGGGTCTAATGATTATATTTGCAACGTATCGAATTTAATTATCTTGATCATTTTTAAATGTAAGTATGGATGCATTTTACTGTATTTACACAATACTGTTATGGGGAAGTAAAAAATGTGTAAGTATTATAATTAAGGTTACTACAACTATAACATATTCACATTGTTCAAACACAGTTTCTGAATGTAAGAAGTGGCCTGTCTTCATATCGATATTGTCGCGTCACTATTACTTTTAAATTCATATCTATGACGTCACATGCGGTCTGAAATATAAGACACCGGCGACCTATCTATCGTCAGTTTTTTAATGTTAAGCAGCATAGTAGAGCGGGGTACCAGCATTCGTCGATAAAATTGAATTGATAAACAACGATAAGACGACGTCGGTGAAGATAACTAAAGAATAGTTTTCTTTTTTACATATTATATTAGAAATAAAATGAGCATCTTCTTGAAAATAAAAGAACCACACTTACTAGCTAGGCATGTTTTTAGAGACCAGCACGGCTATCATAGGACGGCCCGCGAGCTAGACTATCCGTCTCTTCTTAATTAGAACGCTTATCTGACAATCTATCAATCAATCGGACAATCTATGTCGCCGCGACACAACTCGCGAGCCTTTCTGTGATAGCTGTGCAGCGGGTGTTATACCTATCTAAAGGTAAGAAAGTGATTTTTTTTCTCGATTAAAACGGTATCAAAATACTACTTATTGCAAATGACTTCTGATAAAACTAATTTAATTGTGTAGCTTGATATATCCCACCGTAGCAAATGATAATCCAAGTCTCTAGAAATTAAGGAAAGTATATTTTACCGGTCATAAAATTGTTCATTTAAATCGTCGTATAAGAATATTATTACTTAACTAAAAAGTACATACATACATACATCACGCCTTCATTCCCAGAGGGGTAGGCAGAGCTACAGAAATACCAACAACTCAAACATTTTTGTTGGTAATTCTGAAACCACATTTTGCACAATCAGGCTAAGATGTTTACCAGTGTATTATTAGTGACAGGTTGCAAGCCCATTGCCTAACAATACTACAAGCCTTTATTCCGTTAGTCGCCTCTTACGACATCCACGGGAAGACATAGAGTGGCACTATTCTAAACCGGCAACCACACGGATCAACATACATTCAATTATTTTTTTTGTGAATTTTGCGTAAATGAAATATTTCAAGCACATATAATAATAAGAATGAAGTCGTCACATCACTAGCGTCTTATAAATCGGACATCGGCCGATAACTCTTAAGAAGTTTTATAGAAAAAGTAATTCTATACAGGGTGTTACAAAAGTACCCGTAAAGCCGAAAGGGGGTTAAATGGTGCCTTATAACGAGTCCATTTACAATATTTTGAGAACCGTAGTATCACTGTATGACTTACCGTCAAAAAAATAAAACCATTATTTTTTTCATTCATGTGCAAACCCTATTTCAGTAAAACTAAAGACTAAACTACGCAGAATGTTCATTTACATTTTTACCTAATTCGTGGAACGATAAAGAGACATAATAACAAATGGTTCAGAATTCGATTATTTAGATAGATATTACAAGTAGAGTTTTGGAAGATTTTAAAAGACCTAACCTAACATAATTTGGAAGTCCTGACCTCGTGAATGTTGCATCATCCGTACAAAGAACATAGTTTAAGTAATTAGGGCTCTCCCCTAACTGTCTGAGGTACCACTCGCAGAAGTTCCTCCTGGGTGCAAGATCGGAGGGTATCAGCACTTATGTACGGCGATAGTGATAAAGGTGACGATTGTCGTCACGAAGAATTCGCCAAACTGCGACATGGTTCATACCGAATCTTGCTCCGGGTCGTCTCGCACTCGTGGTTGGCTCTTGTTCAGAATGCTCTAACACTAATTCAGCCTGCCTGACATCGACGTTGCTTGGACGTTCGCGTCCAGTAGACCGATGAAAGATGGAATGTAGGTGTCTTGACATGTTGAAAAAACACTGGTATGAAGGTAGCCGTCGCTGTTCAGTGGGGGGTCTACCATCGATAAATCATTGCCAGTGTTGAACAGTACTCGAACATGATTTAAATTGCTATCCTCATGGCCTGTGCATAACAGCATATCGTAATATTCCGAGTTAGAAAATATCGTCATTTTGGAAAAAAAAACACGAAACAATTGTAGAATATCGATAGCAAAATTTGAAATGGATAACATTATAGACAAAATTATTTCCGTCTTGACGATTTTTGAAGCCAGTACTTAAGCATAATGACATCCTAGTATTGAGATAGCAAACCTTTGTGGATGAAAAAAAGAGAAACCATTAAAGTTGTCAATTATCAAAATAGATAAGTATCTGGATATTAAATGTCAAGTATATCAGACTATGGCGGTTAAAAGGTTAACCGTGATTTTAGTATTATTATATAAACCTACAATATGGCAGAACAACGTTTGCTGGGTCTGCTAGTACATACATACACAGATAAATCACGCCTGTTTCCCAGAGGGGTAGGCAGAGACCACTTCTTTCCACCTGCTACGGCCCTTTTCCAGTATTTCCCCGATTTGATTCAAAAAAGTATGCCTAGGGTGCCCCCTTCCGACCCTTCCACTCACTTTAGCACTATATTTCTTTCGTCAATCGTTTTTCATCCATCCTTTCCAAATGACCGAACCATCGAAGCACACCCTTTTCAATTTTAGACACTACGTCTTCTTTCAGACCACACTTCCCTCTGATGTTTTCATTCCTTACTCTATCACACAGTTTCACACCACACATACTACACAAAGAGCGCATTTCTACTGCATTTATACGACTTCGGCTGGGTCAGCTAGTATTGTATAAAAAAATATATAGCTGATTATTATTACCATGACTAAGTGTATTATTATAACGACTATTAACGACACTGTAATCCTATTTCATAAATTGATCTAAAGGTAACTTTTCTTGCTCGCCCGCTCCGCGTCTCGCACGGAATATGATGGCCTCCTTTGAAGGTGTCCAAGATTAAGCGCTGACAAACAGTTATCGGACCGAGGAGCGATGCTCGTATCCAGCCTACTTCCGAGTACTTCACCAGAGCGCCGCGCGCCGGTACATAAATTTATTAGATTAATAAACTCATATACACCAAATATACCAACGCAACGTTAGTATCGCAACCCAGTACATTGCAACCACTGGATACAACAAATATTACGATATACTCGTTTCAGAGAGAAAGGGTCTTGGCAGACAGTTTGACACGTGGACTACAAAGTCATCTTATAAATAAAGGTTCTGTTTTTTCAGTATACGGTAAGGAACTCTAAAAGGTGCATTAGCCGTTGCGAGAGTATTTTACGTTTACAAGGCAGTGGGTGTTAGAAATAAAACAAAATCTACTGTTCAACTAAATTTTGATAAGTTTATTACTACAGTTAACATTTTGGGGACTTTATTTATTCTACACAATATAACGGTTTGCTAGGTGGAAAACTAAATCTTTTTAAAGTTTCTATACAGTTCGCCTCCCTCTCACCCTGAAGTTTGCTCATAAACTACACATTTATTGTGTCACATTATGCATATAGGTCATTAACTCGATATCTAGTTGAGTTGAATAAAATTACAATTAAAATTTGGCATATTTAGTTTAAGATTTTCTTATACATCTTAATATAGTTATCCTCAATATTGTTAATCACTTTATTATCGTTAGTAAAATAACTAAAAGACGGTGGTTTGTTTTTGATAAACATGTCTATGGGTTTGTTAGTGGTACAAGTCTTGGTTCCGGTTATCAGATGATACTGGCAGTACTGTACTTGACAATAATCGTTTTCGCACAGTGTGTAGTAACATGTTCCATCCATACAAACAGGCTTGATATTTAGAAAAGGTATCAACCTATTAAAAAGATAAGTGGCATACTGCTCCGTCGAGTAAATTATGTATTGCTTCAGGATGACATTTATTTTAGAAAGTAGAGTGGAGGATTCTTCTGGATTTTGTAGTTTTGTTATATCTGGAAAAAAGGTATTGTTAAAGGGTGTAACTACTTATCATTCTATTTTATCTATATTTTTTGGCATTTGCCCAGCAGTGAGACACTAAACTTAATAAAACTGATATTTTTTTAATTTAAAAGTATATTAAAGATTTGTTACTCGCCGTTAAATAAATAACTTAATCGGATAAAGTTTATGTCTGAAGTACAAATTACTATAACATACCAACGTATTAGGGTATGCAAATAAATGCTAAATGAATGTTGAAAGATAAAAAATCAAGCTGCATGATTTTTCCATTTTACTTCTAATAGTAAAAATCTTCATTTCTTTGTAATTCTGCTGCAGTGGTTTGCAAACAGTAGACGAAGCTACCTATATAGGTTTTTTAATTAGTGTGTATCAGCACTTCTGACGCCCAAGCAGGTAATGTTAGCCCAGTATAGTATTTATTGTTCTGAAATATGCACTCTAGTTCACCGTTTAATTTGATTTGATTTACCATAAAGTACATTAGTAACGGGCATAAATTAAAATCGATTTACCTTATTTTGAGGACTGGACTGGTCTACTTTGTCTCTTGGGGGTAATTCTACGCTACCCATTGTGACCGTTGATGATAACGCTGCTTCTAGCTCCAATGGATGCTCTACTGCTGGTCCCTCGTGCGGGTTCGCCGTGGTACCTACATCTGACGGTACTTGAATAGCCGTTACTAATTCTTGGTTGGACGGTTCCGGGACAGGTGTGGTTGGTTTCGGTGCGATCGGCTCTTCAGGTTTCATGTCAGTGTTGTACTCCCGACATTGCCCGTGGACGTTAGTATCATAAATATTGCAAGTGGTATTTCTGCACGAGGTCTTGTCGCATTTCATAGTTGTGCAGGTGTGGTCGCTACACCACACGGTAACGTTGTGTTTAGCGATCTCAATGTTATCGTATGGTCCGTGAGTCGAGGAGGTGGTAAGCTGGTCCTGGATGGGCGGCGCCTCAGTTGGTCCTGAGCTCCACCACGAGAAAGGATACGTGATCCATTCCCAAATTGTAGAACCGATCCCACGACCCTCTGATGCGTCATCTGCAACCCATGTTAGTCACTATTACCCTTCTCCTACATGGTTAGGCTAACTTAAAACCATTTTAGTAACACTCAGATAATTAAAGAATAATTACTTACATTCCGTTGGTTTAGAGAAAGATCCATGTATAATAAGACATAAGACCAGAATCGACGATAACGATTTTAACACGAGCATGGCGCCAGGTAGGTAACGCGATGTCTGCTCTGCGATAGTAAATGTTCAAATAATCCCGGCTCACCTTTAAATAGGTGCTGCGGTCGGTATGTCGCGCCCTATCTCTGAAGAGATAAGGGTTTGTCGGGAATGTTTACTTAATGAGCTTCAAACGACCATTCCAACAAGCCTTTTAATTTTAGGAATTTCCCCTTTTCAAATGCTAACAATGAATATTTTACACATCAAGTACGTTGCGCGAGACTCCTCGTAGAAGTTATTTACCACTATTCCCTCGGAAACTGTCAAATTTTCGTGATAAAAAGTAGCCTATGTGCTGCACCAGCGTTGCAGACTGTTTATAACTGGTTAAACGATCTTAAACGTGAGCGGTCAAGCACATCTTATGCTCCACGCTCTGGTCGCCCAATCGAAGTCACTACTGAATATGTTGTCGAAGAAGTCCAAAATATTGTACTCGACGACCGCCGAGTGAAGGTGCGTGAAATAGCTGAGAACGTAGTGTATATTTCCGACTTTCCTGGTGGTTTTTATTGTGTCATACAAACCTTGTCCTGACCTGTCATACAAACCTTGTCCCCCAATAACGAAGAGAACAAAAAAATTAAATACCCAATTTGGTGGAGTCGTTCGGAATTATGTGCGTATCATAATCATCAATTCTAGATGGTTTTCGAACTACCACTGGTTGGTTTTAACTTAAAAGGTGTTAAATGTTATATATGTATATCATATCACAATATATGACTTATGATAGGTTAAAACATGTTTTTTTTCGGTAACTCTGTTTTTTGTTACAAAGCAAGCAAAGTTTTTTGAAAGCTCAGCTCGAGCTTTCAGATATGCCGTTTGACAGACAGTCGCAGACGAACGGACTCCTAAGGTCATCTTATAAGGGTTCCGTTTTTCAGTATTTGGTACTAAACCATAAAACCGAGTTCTTCGCAGACAACATCGTGGGCTAGCTTTTTTCAAAATAAGCCCTGTTATTATTTATTTATTTATTTTGTAAACATAAAATGTTTCGTTGAAGATGGTACAGTTTTAAAATAGATCTCTATGATTTGCCATTAGGCATAAAAATTAGTGCTAGGCATAGTAGGCATACCACATACAAAATTCAATAATACTATTCCTTGTTAAAATTAAAACATGCAGGTCAAAAAAAAAACAATAGTATTTATAATAACAGGAGCTCTTCTATATTTGCTTAAAATAGGATTTAAGTAAGTCTTTTATTCAGTTTGCTACCTTTATTATCAAAGCAAATGGCGGTTCTATATGATATTTATCCGATACTGCCAATATTAGTTCCGTTTGTTTTCTCAAAGATTGGTAACATTTTCCACTATAGTACTAGGCAGGTAAGAAGTCAATCCTGACACATTGCACAACTTACTGACCATTTTATTGATGAACTGACGATGACGTGATAAGTAATGTTAACATTGTTTATTATTTATAATAAGTTATAGCTTTTATTTTAGTCCCATCGACCTAAATGTACCAAATAGTTTTTGTCATAAACGACGTGTCTATGTTTCTACAACTCGTATGGTTCACTAAAGGATATTTCATTATAGTTTGACATACATGACAGAATTTCTCGAACTTTGGACACGACACAAACGTACAATTACCGACAATCTTGTCACAGTTGACTATGACCGATTCTGGTCCTGGATGTGATGTTCCTCTGATCAGGCGGTGTAAATTTCTTATATCTTTATTAATTCGCTTGGCATTTATTTTGGATTTTTTACGCTTCTTTTTGACTGGTTTTTTTGTAAACTGCATTATTCTTTGCATATTTATTCTTCGATTCATAACCTTCCCCACTGGGTTGATATCAATGATTTGCAGTGAATCTGATAGTTCAGTCCATGGGTTAAAATAATTTTCGTTATGGTTCTGTATTAATTAAAACATTAAATTATAAGCGGTTATCATAAAAACAGCAGATTAAAATAAAACATTACTTACGTTTTCGAGCGTTAAAGTGATCGAATCTAGAATGAATAATAAAACAATGTGCAGTTGCAGTACGTTACATTTAAAAGTCAAGCGCATTGTTACCATAGTGAAACAGTATACACAATTTAACTAGCTCCTTATCAGAGCTTATCAATGTTGGGACTTCGAATTCATAAACGGTAAAATATTTCTCCAAATCGATTTATTGTGAATACAAAGAAACAATTTACATTACTTTTACGGTTTTGATGTTAGAGCAATGGCCGGTTACGTTTAAATCTTTTGTCGTACATTTCGTTTTCAGAAAGCTTTTTTTTGATGCTACAAAAGTAACACATTTCGAGCTTATGCACATGGTGACCTTCCCAAATAGTTTGCCTAACATCTTATCTTGCAGAATGTCCACTATTTCGAGTGCAATTTTAGACGGCAAATCCATTATCGCCTCCATAGAAGCAACACTGTCTGAAAAATAAAATATATATCCTTACAACAAAAATATTTTATGTTTTTTATCCAAAAACCTCTCTGTTATTGACTAACGCTGTAACCCTGATAATCCTCTCAAACTCATTGATTACATTAAAGAAACCCTCAAAGACCTAGGCCACATATCATTTTCCATGTGTTACGGCACAATTATTAAGAGTTGCCTTATTTATATTGATGTTACATGATTACTGAAACGTGATACTGCATGTAAAGGTCGATTCACTAGAGCTGGTACGAATGGATTGAACGTAAGTAATGTCACTGGTCGCTGTGTGAGCGCCGTTCTTATACAGGTGCCTCCTAATATTTCGTAATCAACTGGAACTTTTTAGTTGATCAAGAAAAAAGTATAATTATATATAATCTGCACATTATTAGGACTAAGCAGGCAAAATATATGACAGTATATAAAATCTATTGCGGCAACGGATTTAATTACTGACTGCGAATGTAATGCTAAGCATATTGTACCAATCAACGTCAAATAAATTTTCACCATGATTGAAATTTTTATTGTCTTGTCTAAAACACGATTTTTATTCATTTAATCATACTGTATATAACCATTTTGCGAAACATACATAAATATTATCAACTTATCATTCACTTATTCGACCTTTTCGTGCTGGCTCTTGTTTAAAACCACGATTTTTATTTATTGAATCATCCTGTATGTAACCATTTTGTGTACACACATAAATATTATCAATTTATCATTCACTCATTCGTTCCGTTCGTGCCAGCTCTTATGGATCGACCTATACCTACATGCCTGCTGGGATAACTAAAGTAGAAAATGTTATAAAACAATGGTTACTTTTGGAGCAAATGGCACGATACATTTGTATTGAACTTTTAGACTAAATTAGAGCAAAATTAAATGATTTGTATTATTACAGTATGGGTATAGGTAAGTTTTATAAACCTGGTCGTTCGATGTACAACCATAGAAATGCGAAATGATTTTTCTTTTTCACTTTTTATGTTCTAAGAGATAGACGAACTAACTAAAGTAAAAGTGGTGGTCTGTATGGACTAATAGTACATGTTATTTTTATTTTTTTGTGAACAGCTAACAAACAGCTAGCTATATATTGGTCATATCGGAGAGCGAGAATGGAGGTTTAGGTTGGTTGCGAATGCCCATCCTGCGCCTCTCACCCTCTATTTTAGAATGTTAGTAATGTTCCAGGACATGAAAATATCCCCAAAGGATATGTAGTTGCTTTATTTTATTATGTATTGGATAGTAAAGGTCTAGTCGAAAGAAAAAGGTGAAATTATGTTTTGATGTTTATTATAATTATCCCGCCATCGAAGTAAAAAGTAGCGTTTTTTGTGTCTTAAGTATGACACTAACTTTATCTTGTTTTGCTGACGCTCAGGCAGAAAACTCTATACTATCGTGATGGCTTCTTTTAAACTCGTGAGGCCCACCGGCAAACGGGAAGATTTTTATAAGTGGGAATTTTGATATACCAGCAAGGAAATAAAGTTCAGTTACCTTTGCACTTAAATACCATTTACAAATATGAAACGAATACAAGTGAACTTTATGGTCACTAAACTACCTTGATTATTTGGGTCTCACGAGGTTAATCTCTTGTTGAGTAATCTACCGTTGCAATAGTTTACTTACCGGTTGTGTTCGATCCAGTGCAATGTCCTTTATTATTTATTCTTTCGCTCGGTGTGCAAGTTCTGTGGACACACGACTTCTCTGCACATTTCATAGAATGACATATTCTTTCCGAGCAAAACGTTAAAGCCCCTCGAATGTATTTGCCCATAAACGACATAAATACCGGTGCTACAGTGCCGACGTCATCCCAATCCACTTCCCCGAATATGGCTTGTTCGAGGGCTTTAGTCCGATTATGATGTATAGCCTCAGAACTTAAGTTCAACTTCACTTTCTTGTTTTCTGTGTCCAATATTAACGTAGTTATATTCTCTAAATTATCTTTAACCGTAGCTAATGCTTTTTGATTATTTGGCCAGAACAATAACTCAGTGTCTTCCGATAGTATCTTTTCCGGTTTTTTAATTGAATTATTTTCTATAAATGTTATGTTGACAGTGTCTTTAAAAGCTTTAACCTTCTTAACGTCAATCGATGAAATATTATTATGATTTGATATCTCACGTTTTTTTCGTAATGCGGGTTCTTCGGTGGAAATATTTAATGATCCTTTGATAAAATCAGTTTCAATGCTATTTTCATTTTTGTGTACTTCTTCAGTAACATTGTCCGCATTGTTTCTGATGTTAACCATTAAAAATATATCATCGGGTTTAGTATCGTTGTTAGGTTTTAGCTCTGCCGTATTTTTAGTAGTCATATTTCCATACTTCTGTTCTATTTTGGTTGTAAGGTTGTATGTTTCGTTTGTCTGATTCATTTGATAGTTATCTGTATTCTGGTAATCACTTGTATTATAGCTTTCTTCTAAATTAGAAGGCGTAGAATGTGATTCAAGTTTTATGTTATGGAATGTTATAAGTTTTTTTCTGTGCCGTTTACCATTGTTATTGGATTTAGATTTCTTTTTTCGATGAATAGTTATCTTGTGAATGGGGGGAGAATCTTGATTCGTTTTTTTGAAACCAAACAATTCTAAGGGCATTGGAAAGTTAAAGAAAGGGGACGGTAAGTTTATGTTAGATTCCTTAGATATACTACTGCCGGGTTCGAAAAATCTGTCGGAACTTATGTTTTGACCAAGGAATTCCTGAACTTTTGGGAATTGCACATCAACCTTTACTCTTATGTTTATGGCGTTGTCAGTCATGCTAGCCATGCTTCGTACGTCTTTAAAGGTGGGGTCATTTCTAGTCTGATTGTAGTTGGAAAGTGGGAACTTATCATAATCCGAATGTTTTTTTACCAACGGTTCTAAGGGTATTAAACATTGTTTGCAACCGCAATCACATAGTGTATCAGGCTCACAAAAACAAGAAGTTTTCATAGGCTCCTGCATCGGTAGAGGAAAAGAGGGTGGTAACTGTAAGATTTTTGGATCCGTGTTGTAAAATGGATACTTCTGTATCGACTTGTCCTTTAGATTTCCGCTGTAGGAATCATAGTTGGTATACAATCTTGATCTCATCGTATTAATTGGTATCAGAAAATCTAAGGGAGTCTTAAATTGGGGTTGAGAAAGTGGCATCGCGTCGAGGTTGTAATAGTTGATATTGCTGGGATAGTAGTCATCATGCTTTTTTGTCTGGCTCAGTTTGCTTTTAGAGTAACGGTCATGCGTCAAATTTGGGACCTTATTTTTAGATTTAGACTTTTCTAAGTAATTCCTTCTCTGTTTGTGCGCTTTATCTAAGTATCGTTGGTACTCGGACAACAATTCATCGACGTTTTCATCGCTCTCGCTATCGTCATTATTAACAAATGTTTCCAGGGGCGTATTCTGAAATGATTCAAAGTCTTAATACGATTGTTTCTTCTATGTATGAGATGTTTAAAAAGAAATAATTTCAACTTCTTACCATATTGTTTTCAAAATCTTTAATTATGTCCGCGATGTCACTGTATATGATTGTTTCGTATAAAGGGGTGACTTCTATTCGATTTTCATACGACCCTGCGTGCAAAAATGTGTATTACAATAATTATAAGTATTATAACCAAACTACTCTACTAATGAACTATCATCCAAAAATATTAGATGTTTAATTAAAGTGGTGGTCTTATCCTTTAACTTACCACCAAGCAGCAGTGTTCGCATTGTTGTGTTCCTTTGTGGGGATAAGATAACCGGTGCAATTTCTAGCATAGAGGCGTTCCATTTAGCCCTCACGGTTGGTTACGCATTTGCAATCTTAGTATATAAAGTTCATTATAACCTTATTGTTCAAAATATATATCTACACTCTACAGTGTTGGACTGTCGGTCTCTATCATGCTGCTATCATGACCATTTTCTTAAATAAATCCATTACCAGTATAAACAATATTCTGTCTGAATTAATCTGAGTAATACTCACCGTCAAAATCGTAGCACAAAATTGCATTTACGAAACAAAAGCCAAAAAATATTAGGAACAGCGTCATGCTTGGAAGCAGTCGACTTGTAAAGAGAAAGATTGTCGACTTAACTTTAACTAGTGACTGAGATGTTTACACTTTTTATGGCGTTTGTTCGCCCAAACAAAGCCCTGCAGCTGTTGTTCAACATTACGGAGCAGCTTGCATAACACCAGTAATTACAAATGATGGTTTAAATGTGTTCGTTTGATTGTTATAGGAATCAAATAACAGCAGCAATGCCGAGGCCGAGCGGCTCACCATGCACCGATGTATCGTCACCAGCATCATTGAGAGCGAGACCGTTTATGTGGAATGTCTTTACGTCATGGAAAAGGTAGCAACCTCGCTAAACCATTGAAAACAAAATCTAGCATATTTCATTTTGTTCACACACACACAACACACACACACACACACACAACACAACACTAAACAACTTATTCCATCGACAGTAACTATACTTCACTTTCTTTCGAAATTAATATTTGTTTACTTGGTTTGTATTATCCCCATAGTCACTGTCTTCTGCTGATACTCGCTCAAAGCTGGAATTCTACACGGTAATAACGATATCGTCTTTGACATATTTCCGTATTGTCCACGTTTTGACAACTCTTATGTCATTGATAATAATGGCGGCCGATTTAAAAACGATGCTAAAACAAGTCAAACACGATATCGTTTTAAAGCAGTAGAATAGAGACCCTATCTGCGGTGTTGCCTACGGAGCCCTCTGGGTTCGATATTTAAAAACCGGTTGAGTGCGTGTCGGTCTCGAATACCGAGGGTTCTGCACCTACGTCTTATTTGTATGAAATATTTGAAACTTAATAAAGTACACCTGCTGGTTGGTCTCTACAATTTTTTTTGTAAACAACACCGTGAATGCCTTTTCTGTACTTTTTGCTTCAGTCTATAGACTATTTTACCAACCGCAATACAAATTTTAGTTATCGACAAAACAATGGGCAAATTTGTATGGGCACTGTCCCCCCCCACCAACAGTAACGGGGTGCATGTCTATATGTTTATAAGGACCCAAAAAAAGACAAAATACTTATTTTAGTAGCAAAATCAATGGGATTTTTTTAATGAAAACAAGGGCCAAATAAGGCAAATCATCCATATATGTGTTCATTTTCAAACAAATTCCATACGATACGATTATGGTTTTCCAAGAAAACCCCATACATCTGGTGATCGTCTCCATAGTAAAAATACATAATGTTGCTGAGATCTATTAAATGAGACATGTTTCATTTCTGTTGGTGGGGGGGGACATTTCTGCCCATGGTCCTTTATAATTTTTACAAAAAATATTGATGTTAGAGCAATTATTATTTTTTTCTGTTAAATATATACCTACATACATACATATAGATCATTTTCTAGAACATGTCAAATTTTGGAGATTTTTTTCTTAAGTAGTCGTTAGATACTCAAAAAGGTGCGTTATGCATTTTACGTAAATTACCTTAATACGCATTTTTTTAATTATAGTGACCTTAATATACTAATATTGGATATTGAGTTCAGTCGCTATAATAAATATGTTTATGACTCAAAGTTGAAAGCTGAAATGCTGAATGAAGTCACTATGATTAGATATCTCAAAAAACAAACAAGTTAAAAATCTTAAAAAATACGATTAGCTAACAATTTTTTTTTCGGCAACTCAGTTTTATTGCTGCTTAAACAAATTGGGTTTTTAAATTTTGAATGATGAGGACTTGTGCGGTACACTACAAACATACGACTATTCCAAATTTCAGCCCGATTCAGCTTTAGCCATTTCAGAGAAAAAGGGTCGTTCAAGAGACAGACAGACGGACAACAAAGTCCCTAAATCCCTGGAACCCTAAAAAGCGCCATGATAATGGCAAATTAATTTAGTAAAACTTACGTTATGGCGGTCGAGCTGTAGACGAAGGACTTACAACCATTCATACAGCCATTTCTTTGGTATTTTTACCTGAATGCCCACCCTGCTGACTTTGATGTTTATTCGGATGTATATTTATTTGTTTTTTTATTTAATCATTATTGCACAAAAATACAGAATTAGAGTATAAAAGGTGATCTTAATGCCCAATGGCATTCTCTACCAGTTTAACTTTGGGAAAATCATAAAATTGTTGTAAGCGGTGCAATATTGTAATATAATAATGCATGTGTGTGTGTATGTTCATGTCTCTTTCTTCATTACCTCCTATAGACTAAGTGGCATGACGGATTTTGTAATGCGTGGTTCAGTTGGATAGGTCTTCATCCAAGAAATGTCATAGAGTATATGTTGATATCTTGATCCTCAAATTCTGATGCCTGTAGACATACTGCCTTTCTAAATCGTGGCTTTAAAGGGTTTTTTATACGAAGCAACTTACAACTCCTCTGTCCTGATGCTGCAGAACTGCACAACCATAATATATGATGACCATGATCTTTTACTATTGTGCGTGCCACTACATTCTTCGTTTACCGCGTGCTTCATTTAATGTAATTTTTTCAGTATATGAACGCCATAAAAGCGACGCTGTCGACGTCCCAGCCTGTCATAACCGAGGAAGAGTTCAATACGATATTCTATAAAATATCGGAGCTTCATGAGTTACACAAGAACTTCCTCGAGGGGCTTAAAGCTGCCGTCGCCAGTTGGGAAGAGCCTCTTTCTGTTGGAAGCCACTTTAAAAAAATGGTAAGGTGTTTCTGATGGCTTTATCAAAATCATGCGATAATAACAGTGTGGATCAATGCATGACTATACTTTTACGTCACATGGCCACGTAATGCACGCGTTTAAACCGCTGTCGAACGCTCGAAATGTTTCAGGAAATACATAATATACATAGACACGTTATTAATACAACATATTGTATCCTAGTGCAGAAGACTTTAAATTGGTTAGCGTGGGATTAGAATAAATAAATAATTATTATGTATCATTGGTTTTTTAAGGCCATTATTTTGTGTGTGTGCATACTGCATACACGTAAAACTATCGTTATCGTTCTTTCATATTAATTAAATTTATGATGTAACGTGAAATACTTATTGATTTAAGCTCATAAAGCAAGTTGTATCTTGCAAAGAACACAAAAGATAGATATTGTGGATAAGATTCAAGTGTGTGTGCAGGCGGAGAACATAAACGTATACGGCGCGTTCCTGCACAACTACGGGCGCGCGACGGATGCGGTGCGGCGGCGGTGCGGCAGCTCGCCGCGCTTCGCCGACCTCACGCGGCAGATCGCGTGCCGCGGCCAGCCCGTCTCGCTCGACGATTTGCTCCACAAGCCCGTCGCACGAGTGCAGAAAAATGCACTCGTCTTGCACGTCAGTACATCTTTCTATCTCTCTCTTACAGATATACCACTTGTTGTATAAAATAATATTTATGTCATTCATCCTCGTCGTCATTATCTACAAAAAATAATTGGGAGTAATGTAATAATGTTCATAACGAGTATTAGCAATATATGGGTATCGGCCCAACAACCTATCTTATCGTTTCTAGTCAACAACAACATAAATAGTCGTTTCTAAATCTATTTTTTATACATATCTATTATGATTACAGTTAATTAATTGTAACCTTTGTGTCGGTTCATGATTGGCGGACAAAAAAGCTTGTCATCGGCTGACTTCAAGTACGAGTGTTCGAATAGTAGTCACGAGTTTCAAGAGTATGTTCTTGAAGACTTCAAATAAATCGCTTTCGTCGGTGACTTAGTAGTTTTGTTTCTTCCCTAAGGTTTTGTTGTGTTGTTGCAGGATCTCATTAAGTACACCCCTGCAAGCCACCCCGACCACGCCATGCTCACCGACGCGCTGAATATGACGCAGCACTTCCTCGACGAATTTAATATCATACAAACTAAATCTATGTTCCCTGTAAGTAAAACATACATACTAAGAAAAAAAATGCTAAGAGTTTGAACCATTTGACGTTTATGAATTAATTTCTCTTTTTTCCTTTCAGAATGCAGATCGAGCTCAAAGAAGACTTGTAAAAAACTCATTCATCGTAGAGCTCTCAGACGGTCATAGGAAACTTAGGCATCTATTTCTCTTTAATGATGTTATTGCTTGTGCCAAATATAAGGTAAAGACGAATAACGTACAGTATAAACACTAGAAATTCGCCGTATAATTAAAATATTTAATTCGTAGAAAGCAAAATTAGTTGACTGTTATGACCACAGAACGAGCGCCAGGGATTTAAATAATAGATATTAATTGATTGTGTGGAAAGGAGTTTGAAATTATTAAGTGTCATATCAACACTTGCCATTTAAAGATCCAGACGTTTTGCGAACTGACTATTTGGCGTTCATATCTATTTAGTAATTAAGACATTTTGAGATACAAACGTTCCGCTACCGGGCCATTCAGCTTTTATGTCTATTAAGTAATAAAGACATTACTAAGATAAAGACGTTTCTCTACTAGTGTATTTTTAATTGTAACATTCTAAGATCCAGACGTTTTGCTAAAGATACATTTAGCGTTCATGTCTATATAGCAACAAAGACATTACACAATCCAGACGTTTGAGCTATATTGTCATTTGGCGAAAAGGGAATTTTGAGAGTAACCCATATATATGAGTTAGGTACAGTAGAATTATTTTGAGTTTACAACTGACGGATGGATTGCCTTCATTTCATTTTCAGCAGAACCAGAACCAGTACCATACAATGTTAACCACTTAACAGACGATTATAACGTTAACAGTTGTCAAAATGTATGAACTAACAGTCGATTAACATGGATTAAATTTAACATCGTATATTGAAATTGGTACTTAATCTCGTACAAATAAAATAGTAATCATTACAAATCGGTAGATGTGCGTAACAGTATTCTGAAAATGGCTTTACTTGTATGAAATTAACGTTAAAAATTAAATGAAGGCAAACTCTCTGTCAGTGGTAAACTTACAGTAAGAGTACTGTATGTTAGATGAGTATTAAAATGAGGGTTGATTTGATTTTCAGGCGTCCGGACGCGATAAGTTTACTTTTGAGCTGAAGTGGTTCATCCAACTGCCGGATATAGTAGTGGTGGAAGAAGAGGCGGGCGCGGAGGCGCGCGAGGCGTCGCCCGCCAACATCGTGGCGCTCAAGTCGCAGGCGTCCACCGTGCGCGACCAGATCCTGGCCGAGGAGCGCGCCGCCCAGGATGATAAGGCATGCTCATTCAATCAAATCTAAATTGTTTGTTCGCCGTTATATGATTAGAGGGATCTTGAAATAGTAATTTATGCAACAGTTGTATAAGAGAGGTCAAAAAAGACGAGTGGTGTGGTCAAAGCAAGACGCCACGAGTATTTTTTTACTTAGTTATACACCGTTGCATACAATACTTTTTCTACGACTAGGTTTCAAATAAAATGCAAAATTAAATTAACAAAATTTTATGAATATACCTAGGTTAGAATACGAACGAACGAAGCTCAGAACAACAAACGAGCGGGAAACATTCGAAAACGACAAAATATGTATCTATGGTTAAGTTTGTTTTTAAATTGATGTGCACTTACCAGGTTATATATTTAAAAAAAAAGTTGCACAATCGATTTAACTTGTGAAATAGGGTTTAAAAAACACGTAATGATTTGAGAAATGAATTCTTTTACCTGATTGGTTGATTTTAATATAGCTGCATTCTGGTTGGTTGATACCATGTTTTTTTTAAAGAGTTATTTTAGTAAAAGCGTTTACATACCAAAAAGAACCTAACGTTCCGATTGACAGTCAATGTGTATTGTGATTGGTGGATTAATTTGGTGAAGTATTTTGATTGGTCAAATTAACCTAGGTGTAAGCTTTGGCAGCTAGGCATGTCGTTTTGGCTCAAAAAAGCACAAATGCTTTTAAGGGGAATAGACTAGATAGACTTTTCTACGGAATGTTCTGCGGACATATTATCTATATTCTTATATTAGTGTTCGTGACTATATAAATGACAGATAAAAGTACAGGAGTAGGAAAATTAAATTACATCATTGCTGCAAACTTAATTAGTAAAGAACTAATTTACAGAGTAAAAGGGTCGGTGCAACAGCCATGCATGGTGATCTGTATTGAATTTATTTAAGGGCAGGTTACAGGTCTCTGGGAAGTTATTCATAGACATTCATATATGTACATATATTTAAATAAGCAATTATTTGTACCTACTCGAGTCGAAATGGTTTATTTGTGCATCAAGAGAGCAAATTTGGTTTTTGCTGCGAGTTTTGATTTTGAATCCCGAGCAAGCGAAGGATTATATAATTGGGTTATCCCAAAAAAAAATACCACTAGTTTTTAATTTTTTTTTCGATAAAATAGACTAATTGAAGACACTAATTTCACGGTTTTTGCATTTAAATCAATATATTAATTTATTTTAATTTTTAAAGAAAATGTTTTTATGACGTCACTACAAGCTGGTTTGTTTGAGAAATGCTTTAAAACTATTGAATTCGTTTGAGAGTACGCGTTTCTGTCAGATCACGTAAAATGTCAATGTCAAGTCATGTCAATATAGGTAAACTAAAGTATTAATGGTATTGTGAACGCTATATTCTTATACCTAAATCATACTTACATTAGAGCTTTAGCTCCACGTATTTCAGCTACGTTGTGATTGGAGCTGTCTCCCAAGTATGTCAATATCCTGACTATATCCACTTTGGGTAGATTAGTGGAATCAGCCCTTACAAAGTTTAATAATGTTTAAGTACAGCGTTGATCGTCATTATAAGCAAGAATATCGGTATCCAAGATCTGGCGATGGTCAATATGTGTAGCAGGATCGTCAGATTCCGTAGAATTTGAAGCAATGTTGTTAAAATGCAGAAAATCAGAAAACGAGTAGTTATATGTTGCACACCAAACAAACCGAAATTTTATTTTTAGTTCGTTGAGTTTGACAATTTCACCCACAGACTAGCCTACGGGCGGAGGTTCCAATACGGACTTGTATTTTAATCATACCATTTTTTTAAAGATCTGACCTTGTCATGTTTATATACAGTTAAAAATTGTCTTAATTTTAATAAGCGTTAAAATAAAACATAAATAAATAAGACAAAATTCGATATACATTGTTTATTTATTACTGCATTCCGGACTCATATTATATGCAGTACTATGGTTGATCACAGATTAGACACAACTTACCAATCAAGATCGTGACGTCACTAAATTACAGGTCAAATAATGTCAAATGATAAATTAGAAATAACTATTTAATACTAATTTTGAAAAATAATCTGATGACAGGGAATGGTTCTACAACCCTTTTTCTCGAAATGGTTTTTGAATCACTTTACATTACAAAATTATGGGATAACCCAATTGAATCACGAGCTTAGCGAGTGGAGCGTAGCGAGGGAAAGACACGAGATGCAGAAAACTTTGGTCTCGTGTTGCACTGTATGTGCAAGCTTTTGACCTCAGCAGCGAGAAAATATTACCTTCAGGTAAAAAAGATAATAATGGAGAACATTAAAAGACATCACCCATTCGCCCGCGTGGTGCCACACCACGACTACCTTTATATAATTGGGGGAAATAATTAAAAAGTGTCTCTGTCTCACGCTCGCAGCAAAATCGAATTATGCATACTGTCTTTAAACAGGAAAGTCGGCCTATTTGAGGTTCTGAGGTGAAAAAAATATTATCAGAACTAAAGTGTTTAGTTTAGTGGCATTTCGGAAAATATAGATATAGATTAATAAGTTTTAATTGCCTAAGTTAAGAGTGTACATGATGTGTTTTTTCGGTATTACCAACTGTTCTTTCTTGCTGCCTTCAATTTTCACCACGCAGCGCAAGTCGATGTTTGCGTCCTGTGTTAAACAAACTCGAGAGCGTCTTACGCCGCCCTCGTCTCGCTAGATGCGTGTCGAAGCATTTTCAATTTATTTGTATTTACAGAAAATGAGGCTTGGCGGACGCGGCACCGCGGAGAAGCAGCGCAAGAAGTTAGCCGAGTTGGAAGGGCAGCTGGTGCTCGCGTCGCCGAACCTCGTGCTGCGCGTGGGCGCGCGCGCGCCCGGCGCCGCCGCGCTGGCGCGCCAGCACGTCTTCTTCCTCAGCTCCGAGTACGAACGCACGCAGTGGATAGACTCCATCCACGCGCTGCAGGTACCAAATAGACG
The DNA here is from genome assembly GCA_949316455.1 of Acleris holmiana. Taxonomy (NCBI): domain Eukaryota; kingdom Metazoa; phylum Arthropoda; class Insecta; order Lepidoptera; family Tortricidae; genus Acleris; species Acleris holmiana. The sequence goes on along the minus strand of OX438773.1, from coordinate 7,723,647 downwards.
AGTGATTATAGGGTAATGCTGCCGTTGCCATTTTTACGGTTTCGTACCCAAAGGTTGCCAAAGCATCCGCTGTCAGTCCGCCGTCCGTCCGTCTGTCTGTCCGTCAGCGGGCTGTATCTAATGAATCGTAATAGCTAATTTAACAAACTTAGGGCTTATGGACTGGGTCAATTTGTGTGAGGTTTTTCCCCGATATGATTTTGTTATTTATCAGAATGTTACAGCAAATAATAAAAATAAACGTATAAACGTGTTCTTTTTATACAACGCCGGTAGCATCAGTCATGCGATCTGCCTGATGTTAAGCGGTTTCCGCAATCTCATTGCTAGTGGAGTTTTTCCACGTTGTTGATCATAAGAAACATAGGAAGCTTGAGAACAGTAGGAAAGGAATAATGGGCCTGGGGATGGAAACGGTTTTGAGGCCATTCAATCGGTAATCCGTGCTGATGTGTAATCCTCAGACCGCGCTAAGCTAAGTAGCTTGGTATTTTAATTCGATTGCTACACGCGCTCGTTTGTTACGTGTCGCATTGACAATGATACGTTATTAGAATGTTCTATTAATATTGCAGGCGTCATCGGCGCCCCCGGGCGGCTCGGCCGCGGTGTCGATGCTCGAGCTGCAGGCGTGGGTGACGGCGTGCCGCAGCTACCTGCAGACGGACATGGGCTCGTACCTGCTGCGCAGCGGGCGCGACGACTCGCTGCTGCTCGGGGACCTGCAGCTGCACGTCACCGGCATGACCGCGCCGCTCGACACCGCCGCCGGTCAGTATCCCTCTATCTCCAGTGCCGCGGCTGCCTGCAGACGGACATGGGCTCGTACCTGCTGCGCAGCGGGCGCGACGACTCGCTGCTGCTCGGGGACCTGCAGCTGCACGTCACCGGCATGACCGCGCCGCTCGACACCGCCGCCGGTCAGTATCCCTCTATCTCCAGTGCCGCGGCTGCCTGCTGACTTAAGTTATCACTAGAAATTTATTTGCGCAATAACTAATAACGATATCGTCTTTGATGTGTTTCCGTATTGTGATTTGATTATTCTTATGTCATTGATAATAATGACGACTGCGTCATAATCGATTCTAAACACGTCAAACCCGATATCGTTAAAACGCAGTAAAATTAAGGCCCTGTTCTATTGAAATTAAAATACTCCTATTAACGGATTGTTTGCCGTACTTTTTGCGTATTTTTTATTTGATTGACACAGCAAACGCACTATTATTAAAAAAATCGTTTATTTCATCTCAATACACCTCAAATGAGGCGAGAAAAAATTTTTTATTCCGAAAAAAAAATACTCCAATATAGTAGTTCTTTTTGTCGGTGACATTTCATCTAGTTTCATTCCTATTCGTTTGTGCACTTAATCCAGGGACATACTGTATAGTAAGAATTTATTTCTGTTAATGAACAATGAAAACACGTTATTTCAAAACGGAAACCAAAATTATGTTTGTCTAATTGCAGACTACTATATCGTGGTCGAGGTGGACTCGTACGGGCACTACTTCCGTAAAGCGAAGTCGAAGCTGGTGTGCCGGAGCGCGCAGCCGCGCTGGAACGAGACCTTCACGCTGGACCTGGAGGGCTCGCAGAACCTGCGCCTGCTGCTCTACGAGGACGCCGCGCGCCCCGTGCTGCGAGGGAAGTGCACGCTCAAGGTAAACGAGAGGCACTTACAGTATCCGTTCAATTTTTATTGTTGCGTGGTTCATTATTATATTGTTACGAATGGCTGGAAAGTAGCCAATAGATGGACGAGTCATGTAGAGCTCAGGTTCAACTATTGCCCTTTCTTGTCGAGGTAGACAGTGATTCAAATACTACTCGTACATAGAAATAAAGCAAAAAGTATTCAAGTACCTACAGTAATATTATAGTTCACTATGCCAAGAAGCAAACAATATAATAATTATGAAAAGTCAAAGAAATAAGTGTAACTACGTGTTTGTTTATCCGAGTTTTTGTCGTTTTATTCCGTGCTGTCATCGTTTTGTTGTATTTATATCTATTTTCGTGTCTTCTGAGTAGTAAATAAATGTCTTTCTTGCTTTCGTTTCTTTCTTTATATGAGCTGTCACTGGTCATTCTAGATTGACCGAACTACAGTGGTAATATTCTGTTATGGTTTTTTTATTTACACCAGCATTTAACCATTAGGTGTTTTATTCCTCAGAAATTAGAATAAAATATATCGATGAATCAGCAAACAGGCTGGCAAAATGATTGTTGGTCTGTTGTATGTTTATATTTATACTGGTATAAAGATCGTGTTTGTGTATATAATGTTCGAGCAGTGGTGTGGTGTGAACACGAAACTGGTGTGGTGTAATAGCAGATGTACAGGGTGTCCTCAAAATAGACGTCAAGGCGGAAATAGGTGATAGAGCAGCTCATTTAAGCTATCGATTTTACTCTTATGTATGTTCAGCGATTTTTTGTACTTTCGGAGATGTTGATCATTTTACATCGGAATTCTTGTATTTTTTCCTTATTTGACATAATTTCTTCTTCTTCGTTTTCGTACATCGAAGTTTATAATGATTTTATTGATGTAAGGAACCACAGAAAAACAATTGAAATAATACACGAACTTAATGGTATTTCGTAACATGGACATAAGGAAAAATTACAGTAATTCCGATTAAAATGATAACTCCGAAAGTACTTAAACTCGCTGAAAATACATGGAGGTAAAATGGATAGCTTATGCTAGCAGGGCACCTGCCCTATCACTTGTTTCCGGGTTGCCGTCGATTTTTGTGAGAGTGTATATGAGCGTGGCCCGTAGCTGTCGCGCGAGTGGGCGGCGGAGGCGGGCGGCGGCGCGGCGCGCACGGTGGCGCTGGGCGGCGGCGCGCTGCCGCTGCGCCTGCGCCTGCTGCCGCCCGAGCGGTCCGCGCGCCGCGTGCCGCAGGCCAAGCCCGGCGCGCTCTTCGGCGCCAAGATCACGCACGTCGCCAAGTAAATACTACTCGCACTTACTACTCTATACCTCGACGGTCGACGTTCCTGCCTGCCCGGCTCATCGCCACTTCGACTCTCTCCATCCAGCAAAAATAATAAAATATATATATATATATATCCGGACCGCTGCGACCTACGACAAAATAAAATATAAATTATTATAAATCATCAATGCCATAGAAACGATACACTTTTGAATGCAGCCTGCAATTAAAACATTTTGTTTCATTAATTTCTTAGACCTCAGGATCCAGGCCTAGGGACAATGTAGAGACAGACATACTTTCACAAATGACGGCAAAGCATCTTCTCCTAGTATTGCAAGTATCGTAATAATTATGTTAATTTGCGACGGCCACTACTTTCCAGGAGGAGACCCAGTTGTTAACCTCCTCAAGCTCATTAAAATACATTATAATTATGCTATCTAAAAGAACTCCAATGCAAACATAAGAAGATCCCAATGATGCCCCAGATCCCAGCAAAGCAGCATTTGCTGAACACCATCGCTTGTATGTTTAATGGCAACTCGCTAAATAGTGTCCTTCATCAAAGAGATACATTTATTTTGAAACTGCTAGCAGAATATAAATGTGTGTTGCAGACGCGAGAAGCGCAACATCCCGTTCGTAATCAGCGCGTGCGTGCGTGAGGTGGAGCGGCGCGGCATCCTCGAAGTCGGCGTGTACCGCGTGTCGGGCTCCGCCTCCGACCTGGCGCGTCTGCGCAAGAGCTTCGAGACCAGTCAGTACAATATACACAAACACGCACCTTCAAAAAAATTTACCTTTTGGTAGCAGACCATTTATTTCTGAAACCATAATAAAGAAAAACTATAATAAACGTTGCCTAAATCATCAACATAACATCGTATATCATATCATCATTATTATGGTAAAACTTGCAATTATACAACGTGTTACAAAATACCCCGTGAAAAATATAATAAATTATCAAAGCCAAAAATATTGTCAACCCTAGTAAGCTGTCATGTCAGGGAACCGGAGTTAGCATAGATTATTTTAACGGAGAGGCCTACTTATCTATTTTGATAATTGTCAACTTTAATGGTTTCTCTTTTTTTCATCCACAAAGGTTTGCTATCTCAATACTAGGATGTGATTATGCTTAAGTACTGGCTTCAAAAATCGTCAAGACGGAAATAATTTTGTCTAAAATGTTATCCATTTGAAATTTTGTTATCGATATTCTACTATTGTTTCGTGTTTTTTTTTCCAAAATGACGATTTTTTCTAATTCGGAATATTACGATATGCTGTTATGCATAGGCCATGAGGATAGCAATTTAAATCATGCTCGAGTACTGTATTCAACACTGGCAATGATTTATCGATGGTAGACCCCCACTGAACAGCGACGGCTACCTTCATACCAGTGTTTTTTCAACATGTCAAGACACCTACATTCCATCTTTCATCGGTCTACTGGAAGCGGACGTCCAAGCACAGTCGATGTCAGGCAGGCTGAATTAGTCTTAGAGCATTTCGAAGAGCCAACCACGAGTGTGAGACGACCGAAGATTCGGTATGAACCATGTTGCAGTATGGCGTATTCTTCGTGACGACAATCGTCACCTTTATCACTATCGCCGTACATAAGTGCTGATACCCTCCGATCTTGCACCCAGGAGGAACTTCTGCGAGTGGTACCTCAGACAGTTAGGGGAGAGCCCTAATTACTTAAACTATGTTCTTTGGACGGATGATGCAACATTCACGAGGTCAGGACTTTCAAATTATGTTAGGTTAGGTCTTTAAAAATCTTCCAAAACTTGACTTGCAATATCTATCTAAATAATCGAATTCTGAACAATTTGTTATTATGTCTCTTTATCGTTCCGCGAATTAGGTAAAAATGTACATAAACATTCTGCGTAGTTTACTCTTTAGTTTTACTGAAATAGGGTTTGCACATGAATGAAAAAAATATTGTTTGTTTTTTTTGACGGTAAGTCATACAGTGATACTACGGTTCTCAAAATATTGTAAATGGACTCGTTATAAGGCACCATTTAACCCCCTTTCGGCTTTACGGGTACTTTTGTAACACCCTGTATTTGCGATCGTACGCATGGTACGATCGCAAATACCCTTGATCAAACTTGTGGAAAGTATTAATTTTACGTTACGCCTACAGCGCGGGCGCATTGTCAAAGTAGTTAGCCCTTATCGTACAGTCTACTATTTATGCATAGTGGCGCTAAAAGTATACTCACTGTAAAATTTTGTTATAGATGCTTACGAAGCCGAGCAGTTGCTCAAAGAAGTGGACATCCACTCAGTAACAGGCGTACTTAAACTTTATCTTCGCGAGTTGCCTGAAGCGTTGTTCACGGATGCTCTCTACCCCGAGTTCCTGCGAGCCTGGGGCGCTAATCAGGTACGTCGAAACATCATAACATGAACCAATCAGTCATTGCGCTTTCTTAAAACACCAGTCGATGATATCATTACCGATCCTACCGGCTCCGCCAGTTATTGAAGTTTTAAACAACATCCTACCCACTATGCCAGTCTAGTCCGCTACGGGCAACCGTGAGGTTAGACAGTCAATTTACTGACTAAACTGTCCATCTTTAAATTACGCAAGCCAAGAAGAATTATGAGGCCGCAAAAATATTTCTGTAGCATAAGCTATTCACATATAGTAAAATCCAGTCTCTCGCTTCATTCAAACATGGAGAGTTATAAAATCAAATATAGCTAAATCCTCATATTTCAGCATGGATTTAGCTGTCTTTGGTTCTGTCCACCCAGACCTAGATAGATGATATTGATCAAACCAGCAGCAGTAGGAAGCTCTGGCGCGTCCCTCTAATCAGAATGAGACACATTTCCTAATGTAATCGAGAAGCCGCCACTGATGGATGGAGGTTATGTGTGAGGTATATGACGCAGGGCGTAGGCGTGTCGGTGGAGTCGAGCGGCGCGCACACGCGGCGGCACGCGCTGCTCAAGTGCTACGCGCAGCTGCCCGACCTCAACAAGAACTGCATCGACTTCCTGCTCAACCACTTCGTCAAGTTAGTACATGTTTACCTCACTTGTTTATCCCACTTTTTGAGCTCGCTTTTCAAATCCCTAGGTAAACTGTATTATGGAATTCGTTTATAGCCGATTTCCAAAATACAAGTAAACTTTATTGTGTACCGTAACAACTGTGGGAAATATTTACCGCATCGTTAAATAGTGTAGTACTAACCGCCGTACTCAGAGGCATTTTAGAGACAACTAACACGTACGATTATTTGTATGCTATCGTCACTAAGGTACGACTTAATCGCCACTAACTGAGTGCGGCCATAAAATGCGGTCCACAAGTATCTCCACCTTAGTGCGCGTTTAGCCAGAATGACGGTTGCAATTGTCATCTGGATGATTATTAGTAACGGTTGGTTATTAGTTATTTTGTTATTTAGAGTAAACCAGCATGAAGCAGACAACAAGATGTCGCTGCACAACCTGGCGACGGTGTTCGGGCCGACGCTGCTGCGGGCGGCGGGCGCGGCGGGCGCCAAGCCGCGGCCCGAGCTGCTGGCGGCCGGCACCGTGGACGCCATGGCGCAGGCCGGCATCCTCTACTGCCTGCTGCAGCAGCGCCACCTCGCCGCGCAGCTCTCAGCGCACCACCGCCCCAATACGCTGCTGCGGGACTAACTCCTAAACGTACGCTTCCAACGTTCATCACAGTTTCACTGTACCTCCTAGGGGACTAGCTTGACTGGATTGACTCGTTTGTCGCTTAGCAAACTCGTAACTAGTCTACAAGGACGGAGACGTGTTGAGGCAAGGTAATTCAAGTTTCGCTAGCCGTTCCGAAGCCTTTGATGGGTTCTTTTAGCGTTTCGACGATCAGATCAGATCAGATCTTCAGCCCGGTCAGTGGTTTTACGAATCGTTATTTTTAATTTGGATTCTTAATCGGGTTTTGATTTGCGAAGCGACCGCAGTTCTAACTACTCGTTTAACACAGTCGCAACCTTAATTAGTTACTTCCAGCCACCGAAGTCAGACAATTTACGCGCTTGAAATATTATGACCCATAATGAATTTGTTAAACAACAAAGCTACAGGCATACGAAACAAACATATGTGATTTTAATAACATTGCGCCTTTAACTGCAAGATATCGGTTAGATTATCGTTACGTCAAGTTTTGACATTATTAATGTATAAAAATATAATGCTGCAGTTTATTTGGACGCTAAATTCACATTTCAGAAAAGTTTTATATCGACCCTGAACACGCCGATGCAAAAATATCTTTGGACTTTTTAACGAGCGGACGCTTCCCAACGTCTTCTATCTACGAATATAGTGCGTCAAGGGCCTCTGTGAACGCGGCTCTTTACATAATCAGTTTTAGCTCAAAATTTACTAAGATAAAAGTGATTATTAAAAAAAAATGTGTAACCACGACGTCAAGTAATGTAGTTCGCAGTACAGTAATACAGTGGTACACATTGTGTATTATTAATGTTCTTTATTCATATTGTAACTGAACCGAAACTAGATTGGAAGTCTCCGAATGTGTCGGAAGCATTAGAAATATTTTGTATAAGAACTGCGATCGTGTTAAATTCACTCTGCTTTTCAGGTGTCTTTATAATTGACATGGCGATGAAAGTTTTAAGATTATATTGATAATTGACATTCGCGTTATTACAGCCTCGTCAAAATCATATTCGAATGGCAATTCTTATGTATTTATATACAGAAAAAAAGTAATTATTGCTTGTAGTACTAAAAACACTTTTATTCGAAATTGTCATGCAAAGCCTTGTCGAAATGTATATTTATTTCTATTCATATTTTTTTCTTAAACGAGCCAAAATATTAACAAGCAAGTAGCCTTAGCGTTCGTGAAAATTAGGGATATAAAAGTAAATGTAAGGTAATTTTCTTATTATATTTTCTCTATAGTATTCCTCTTTATAAACATATTTTATTTATACTCGTATAGGTCACAAATCGGTGGCCTCAATCAATCGATTTAAGTGTTCGAGCCACCGGCTTACGCTCACGCTCTAGTTCTGGTATTTTTAAGAATTATCGTAAATAAAAAGTATTAAATGTCCGGAAAGAAATTGCTTATGAATTTTATAAATTATCCATTCACGGACACAGTAGGGGGAATAAACACAGTCATCATTAATTTTATATTGTCTTTATATAATATAACTAAACCTACCTGCTGGTATAACAAGGCTCGATTTGGCCAAGTTAAAAATCACTTTCCAATTTCAACTTAACTTAGCTGGTGAAATTGGAATTTCAGTAGGTTTTTTTCTAATCTACAAACTGTCTTTGTACCTATCTTATGGTATTATCGGATATGTTTTTCTTTCACTTAGCGTTATAGCTAAAGAGTTCATAAAAGACATCGCGCGGAAAGTATGAAAAAACAACAGTACATTTTGATTAAAACAATGTTAGGTACATATTTTGATAAATGCTTGGAGTGCATTTAAATTCTATGACTAGTTTTTGAGGAACCAAAACATGGCGATATTGTTTCAATATAAAAATGAACGAAAATTTAAAGTGACCTGTTTTGAACGAAAATGTTTGGAAACCGTTAAATCAATGAATCAAAGCCTCTGATATAAAAAGTTTTTGATTAGAGATAGCGTTTTATAAAAATACATAAAAACCGTTACAACAAAAAATGATTTTGAAATTATTTTTCTGCAATAGTAACTAAAATAGAGAGATATTTTGTGTACCTTTTTTTATAACTACAAGTTTAAAGCTGGGTACGAATCTGAGCGGCTCGGCCTGAGGCATGCTCGCCCTGCGCGGCGTTCTGCTCGCGAGCTAAATTGTTGCACATAAACATGCGCGGGTGAGGGAGCGTGCTCGCCGCGAGCCGACATAGTACATCGTTCAAAATGGCGTCGGACACGATGACAGCCGCGGCTGCGTTTATCATAATTCACCGAATTATTAATAAAAAGAAGAAGAAATCGCCTCGGTGGTGAAACAGCTCGGCAAGTTTATCAAACTTGTACGCGCCTCGCCCACTGACAAGTTAGAACTTGTCGTTCTGTCCGCGGTACGCTGGGATCCACGGTCCACATTACCCGAGGCACGCACGCTGAGGCGCCTTTGAGTACGGTCAAGAGACCCGACTCTCGGCGGCTCCCGCGCGGCGCTCGCGCACAGCGCGTGAGCGCGTACGAAGCAGAGCAAAATAGGTGTGCCGTGCGTGGCTCAACCCAAGGCTGCTCTAATTCGTACCCACCATTATATTAAGTCATCTTTTCAGTATTTTGTTACTTAAGACATCATTGTTTAAGAAAAAAACGTGTTTTCTTTTTATAAATTAATAAGTAGGAGTAATATTTATGTTAAGTAAAAAATAACAAGCCAGTTTAGTTTTTCTTCGTACATTTTCTAAACTCTTAAAAACAAAAGTTGTCTCTCCTGTGGTCAATAGTTAAAAGCTTGTGTGCATATAAGTTAAGTTTTTATATGATAGGTCTAAAGCAGTCCTGACGGGGTTTTTGCGGGAATGGGCTTAGCCAGAAAATTAGGCCTGAAAAACGTTAACTTTCGGTGTGTCCAAAGGAAAGATGATAACCTAAATCTGTGTATGACCCATTTACATACATGATTTGACACTTTATTTTTTTTCAAACACTAGTTATAGAATTTTAATGTCCTCCAAGTATTTTACATATTTAATTTAGACATTAGATACATTTTTAGGGCACGGAACCCTCCAAAAGAAAAAACTGAACTCTTATACGATCACTTGGTTTTCCGTCCGTCCGTCTGTCTGTCAAGACCCTTTATCTCGGGAAAGCGTAGAGGTCATATCATCATCATCATATCAGCCGAAAGACGTCCACTGCTGGACATAGGCCTCCCCCAAGGCTCTCCACTTAGACCGGTCTTATGCCTTCCGCATCCATCGCGATCCCGCCATCCTTACGAGGTCGTCGCTCCATCTTGTTGGAGGCCTACCAACAGCTCGTCTCCCGGTCCGTGGACGCCATTCGAGAACTTTCTGGCCCCATCGGCCATCAGTTCTGCGAGCAATGTGACCCGCCCACTGCCACTTAAGTTTCGCTATTCTTCGGGCTATGTCGGTAACCTTAGTTCTACTGCGGATATCATCATTTCTGATTCTATCCCGCAGAGAAACCCCGAGCATAGCTCTCTCCAGCGTAGAGGTATTGAGTTGAAATTAAAACCATATACCCATAAGTTAACGTAAAAAAAAGGTATGGTTGTTTATGCCGCAAAAAACGTATACTTCGACACAATTTATAGTGTACTTCCCATAACCTAGAATCCTGAAATTTCGCAAGAAGGAAGGTCTTACAGCACAAGTAAAGGAATAAAAACTGAAAATAGTTTATTTGTTGTTCCATCACAAAAATAATATTTTTTGCAATTACAAACTTATTTGCAGTTGGTAAACAAATCGCGACCTATATATGGATGTATGGAGACAAAGGTTTTTAACGGCAAGTCAAAGTTTGTCCCTTAATGCTATTTAACATACAAGCAAGTTTGTACGGAACCCTTGGTGCGCGAGTCCGACTCGCACTTAACCGGCTTATTTTTCATAAAAATTCACCGATTTTTCCTTCGCTTATTTATTACAGAAATCCTGTAACTCAATTATTATTATTTTTCTCAATCATCCGTCACCGTTCAGACACGCGGGAACCGTGCGGTTCCTTATTTACACGAAAATGTACTATAACGTTCAGACGTAACCGAGGCATTAATAAAAAAAATACATTTATTGCATTCCATTAATAAAGAATCAGACTGAATGTAGACTTATTGATTATACATTTTATTATTTACAGAAATATTAGCTTAGTAACGTGTTTAAAGACTTATTGTGTTGAACCGGGTCAAGAGCGATCGCCGATTCAGTGAGTATTACGAAGAGGGACCCAATTAATAATAGCAATTGTAATAAATTAGTAGCATATAAATTTGAGCAGACTGATATTAATAATTTTTTTAACAGTTTTGTTTTCGTATTTCCTTTGACGAAGCATTGATCAAAACAGCTTTAGTTCTGTAACTTGTGGCAGAAGATTAACTGTGTACAACAGTTATTATTTATAATAGATCTGTGTTTTTTGCTTAATGACGAATTATTATTATTAATTAATAATACAGGCGAAGGGTTTCGCTTGACATTATCTTGTAGCATTTTAATGCTAGTCGTGTTTATTTAATATGCTTAGTTTTTGTATAATTGTGTCACGTGGTTTTAGGTGTACTCCCTACAATGGTAGCAATGTGATCACTTCAATGTGAGAGGTGGGGTTCGCTAGCATAGACCTAGATTAAGCGATTATTTCACTAGTAGTCTTAGATTAATGGAGCGTGTGACTGATCAAAGTAGCTATCCCATGAATATAAACTGGAGAAAAAAACAACCTATTGGTTCAGTAATCTGTAGGCAGTTATTAGTCATATCATTCGGTCAGTATGACAAGATGTTAATTATATTGTTGGGTATGCTACATTGACGTTTACATGGAGCTTTATATTAGTATGTACTTAAAAATAAATATTATTACCAAAAAAATATAAAATCTTAGAATCCAATTTAAATTTGTGTTATATTTTTGTTTAATCCCATTAACATTTATGATTTATGTTGATACATTAATATATTGATAAATTAGTTAACCAACCTGTACCTTTTTTACTTATGCATCTATACATCTTTATTTTCTTCACCAAAGAACACTCTTAGAGTTAATTGGGTTCTGCCATAGCTACAAATATAAAAGATTTAAAAAAATGTATTTCAATGTAACTTGCCAAAGGTTGCCTTACCAACAACTATTATGCAGAGTTGTTGTATTCTATTTTAATGACCTGCCCCCCTACTTGATTTTACATACATTTACACAATCATCCAGTGTCAAATCAAATGGTAGGGCACATCATGGATTTAAAACATAGGGTATAAAATACCCAGTTATTGGCATCCAAAATACCAGTTATCTAGCAATAGAAAAATGACCACCATTGTCTTCTAGAGAAAAAGTTCAAGGTGCCAATAATGGGTAGGTTACCAACACAATAGGACTGTTTATCCTATTCATGATCAAATATTATGGTATAGTGTGGTTAGTGTTGCTTAAGAAATCCTGCCCGAGTTTTAATTTAACTGTGCTGTTTAGAAGCACATCTCTGGCACTGGTAGTTCTTTTGTAATGCATATATATTTGGCACTGCAATATTTAATGCTATTTGCAATTATTTTTTAGTCACAGTTAGGCATTTAGAAAGTAAATTCTTTGTCAGACTGAGGGTAGTAGGCACCTATGTTTGCTGCTGCCAAATGGGTTATTACCCTGCCTTGTGGGGCTTCTTCATCACAAATAAAAACACATTGAGCAATTGCTAAGATTGTATATTTTCCCAGGGCATTTGAAAATGCATTTTTTTTTTCTTCAAGTGAATCTTTGAAGTGGGAAAAAGGTAATAACCCATAAATTTACACACAGTTGTATTATGAATGTTACCTTATAGTCTGCAACTATTATTTCAATTTAAGTTTTTCAATTAAATAAGTTGTGTAATAATATTCCTGCTAGAATACCTATAATACGGTATTCAAATGATTCAACAGGTTTACTCCACCAATGTAATGAATTTTTGTATATACAACACTGATGTAGTTATGTAACATTTGCAATAAAATGTATTTTTATTACCACCTTTACATTTTCTTTTATTTACTCAAACACAGATGTTTAATTGTAATATTTTAGTTGAAAATTGGCTAGTTATTGTACTTCAACTTAAAACTAAACACAGCCTTATTAAGAAAATGCTACTACTTAGAAGGGTTTGTAAAAAATGATTCCCAAATCTAGTACATTAAATTTTGTAAAACTTTCTGCATAATAAATACAAACAGCAAAAATTATCATTAGAAGTGAAGCAAGCCACTTTGACTTTTTATGAACATAATATGTTATAATGAGGAGTGCAAAATATATTGCCAGCCTTTTGACAGCCATTCGTAACATGACATTCTTTTGATGATTATCAACACACTTGCCTGCCCACAATACATCACTGGACTCACAGGATGTGCAGTTAGAGGGGCCAGCGTCCAGGCATGTATTGCATGAAAAGTGGCACTTTTTACAGCTGTATGAGCCACCTGAGTTAACACAGTATTGATTAGATTTGCATATGGCTGCATTAAGGCACTCATTAACATCCGCACACTCTCCTGCCAATAGCTCCCAGCCGGTCTGGCAGGTGGTGCACGCAGATGGCCCATTTCCTGAGCATCCTTCACAAGCTTTATGGCAACGCTCACAAGGTTCTTGACTAGTGCGATAGTAATTTTTAGAACAATCTTCACAATGAGTACCTGCAAACCCCTTGTTGCAAATACAGGTGCCATCACCCTTGCGAGTTCCCTCACCAGCACATTGGCCTTGTCCTGAACATATCTTGTTTTGGTACAATGGGCAAGGAATACATGATTCTCCAAAATGTTTTTCTGGGCAGCAGTATTTAAGAGTTTCAATGCACAACCAAGTGTGGAGGTCGACAGAGTCAGGATCTTCTTGGAACCACCACTTTTCCAAAGGTTGCTCAGCTTCCTCGGCCAGGGCGTAGCAATGGTCCTTGTGTTTCTTCACCTCCGAACATAATCCCTCCTGCACTTCCACAAGACGCATCTCGCTTCTCGCATACGACTTTAACTTAGCTTCCTCCCAAGCAGCATCTCCTCCTTCGTGTTTTCCTCTAGAGGTCTTTTTAAGCCAATGGTTAAAAGAGTCTGTTAATATTTTACACCGCAAACATTCTCCTACGCTCCCCGACGTTTGCAAATCTATATCAGGCAAAGATAGTTTCTGACAAATTATTTCGTTTATAAAAAGTAGTGGTACCAGAAATATTAATGTTTTGATAAAGTATACAATCATTTTATCCACTTAATAATGAAAGACACAAGGCCGTTTAATAGTTTTATCAGATAACTAGTAAGTATTGTTAAAAGGTATTGGATAAATCGGGCACAACATCACACTCCAAGCGATTTTTTGACACTGACGTGTAACAGCCAGCGGTATTAGCGCATGCAGCGCGACACAGATTAGAAGGTATGTCTAAAGACAGGGCGATTGATTCGTGTGGCCCACAGATTGTTATAACCCCTTGTACCGTAAAAAAAGACAACGTTTTTATGTACTGACAGACATCACTAGTTTTCTTACAAGCGGCGACATCTTTTGATTTGTGTGAGTCAACATCGAGATCAGGTAGTGCCAGTGGGTAGTAAATTACAAGAACATCCCGGCGCGCGCCCCCGCTCTATATTTACTGATTGATACGGAGCGCCCGGGACACGTGCCATCGGGTGCTTGCTATGGTGAGTCCCTCTCTTGGATTCTGCCTTGAGATTTTGAGTGGAGCACGTTGTCAAATCTGTTCTCTCTAGTTCTCGTGGTTTTTTTTTACGCGTTAAACCTGTTAATATTCGTATGTAGTTGTGTTGTATGTGTTTAGTTTGTGGTGGTCTGTGTTTTCGTTTCTCAGGTAAGTAAAAATTATCGGGAGAAGCTGGCAGTATCTCAAATGTGAGATTGTTGCCGGCTTGTCCGGGACGCATCATGGCGTCCGGTGGTAACTTTGACCCCGGGATTACGGTTGTTGGCCCGGGGTTGGGGTCATCTTCTTCCCCTGAGGCCTCAATGGAGATTATAGAGCATCCTCCTTCTCCCGCGTGCTACTTAGATGTTTCAGATTCGGTTCCTGTTAGAAAAAGAGATCATTCGGCTATTGCTAGCGAGTCAAGTTCCCCCGAGCCTACAGAGCCACCGAAATTGTCACGTTCGGACTCAGTCTCCTTGTCTCACGTTACTATTGTTTCTCAGGCAGTACCCGAATTACAAAATATCATTCCCCTTTCTCAGACTGGGCCCTCTCAGTCTCAGTCTCCCTCACTGAGCCAAATAAAATCGCCAGCTCCCCACCGTAATGCTTACATTTCATCTGATAGCGGACCTTTTGTTGTTCATGTTGTTCGTGAAGTAGTGGAGCTAGACTCGGGCATCTACATAAATCAAATTAAGTTTGGGCAATTCTTGTTTGCCAAAAAGGTTTCCGGGATTAAGGAGGGTGGTGTGAAAAAGATTGGAAGGAATAGAATGGCTGTGGAATTTATCAGTGCGGCTAAAGCAAATGACTTTCTCTCCAATTCAGCAATCGGAGATGCAAAATACAGGTCGTTCATCCCCTCGTTCAATATCTCACGAACAGGGATAGTCAGAGGTGTACCTAAAGACTTTTCTAATGAGGAGCTCCCAGGTTTAATTGTACCTCCCCGCGGATTTGGAAAGATAATAAAGGCGAGGCGCCTTAATTATAAAGCAAGAGATACCAATGGTGGTGCCCCTCAGTGGGCCCCTTCTGAAACTGTGGTATTGACATTTGATGGTCAATCCCTCCCACAGAGAGTCTACCTTTTTAACTGTTCTCTAGAGGTGTCTATGTATAATTTTCCAACGGTGCAATGTTTTAGATGCTGCAGATTCGGACATGTTAAAGCTCAGTGTCGCTCCCAGCCTCGCTGTGCTAAATGTGCCCAGCCCCACGATGCTGATCAATGTCGAGTCCCGGATCAAAGTGTGAGTTGCCTTCATTGTTCCGGGCGGCATAAAGCCACCGACAAAAATTGCCCCGAATTCGTGAGGCAACAGTCTATCAAATTGACCATGTCCGATGAAGGAATTTCCTATTCTGAAGCTGAAAAGAAGCACCCAACATCTAAACGCCCTTTCAATGAAGTTGTTAGTCAACAAAACTCTTACAAAAAGACGGTATTCACTCAGAGAAAGCAACGGGCACCTGCCTCCTCTCATGGATATGACCAACAAGCCCATAATGCCGTAATAGAAGGCTACAATCAACCTCTACCTGGCAATGGTGTGGCATTCTCAAAGGCCCCCGAAGACCATCATTGTGAAGGTTTCCAGAACCCCGAATTATCCCTCTCCCGTTCTGATTTTGGTGCTACTCTTCTCTCAATTATGTCCTCTCTAATTGATATGTTTGTGAACAATTCTTCTCCTTTACCGTCCAACGCTGCCGAATTCTTGAGATTACTTTCTTCACTTTTACCAAGGGGATTGGAGCCTGCGGGCCGGTCTCATAATGGCTCTCAATATCCTTCAATGGAACAGTAGGAGTATCAGTCGCAACAAGGCTGATCTCCTATTTATTAATAAAGATTGTAACGCGGTCATTATTGCTTTAGCTGAGACGTGGTTAAAGCCGTGTAATAACTTTAGATTCCCTGGTTTTGTTTGCCTTAGACAAGACAACCCTAATGGGTACGATGGTTGCGCCCTGTTTATAAAAAATGGTTTCAGTTTTTCACGTTTTAATTTACCCACACATTCCTCTTTTAATGTTGTTGCCTGTAGGGTTCTGGATATGTCTGTCATTTCAGTTTATATTCCTCACCCTAACCCCAGTATTATTTCAGATTTTTGGAGGCATATTGCCTCTGTTCCAGGTCCTCTTCTAATACTTGGTGATTTCAATTGTCACAATCCACTTTGGGGCTCTCACTGTCTTGATTCAGCCGGTCGCAGGCTCGTGGAGTCACTGGATGCTCAAAACTTGTGCATTCTGAATGACGGAAGGCCTACTCGACGCGTTTCACCCACACAAAAGCCGTCGGCGGTGGATTTATCTTTGTGTTCTCCCTCCCTGGCGGCACTTTGTTCCTGGGACATTAGTCACACTAGCTATGGGAGCGACCATTTTCCTATATTTATCTCTTATGTTTCAGGTTTTTCTATCCCTCCCCCGTGTCCCCCTTTACAAAAGTTTAGATTACTTAAAGCTGACTGGCCTTTGTACGTTGCCCTTGTCGATAGCAAAGTGCGTGATCTTCCCCCTGCTTCATCTGATAACTACTTGGAACTTTATTCTCTTTTCTCTAGGTGTCTATTTACATCTGCAGAGGAATCAATCCCTTTAAAAAATGCTTGTGTTAGCCGGCGTCCTTCCCTTCCCTGGTGGGACTCTGACTGTACGTCTGTAGTGAAGGAGCGGAAAGAGGCAGAATTGACGTACTGCTCTGACATGTCAATGTCAAAATTTATAATTTTGAAGCATGCTCAAGCTAGAGCAAAAAAAACGTTGCATGCTAAAAAAAAGAAAGGTTGGAGTTTATTCTGTGAATCTATATCATCTTCTACGCCCCCTTCAATAGTATGGCGTAAACTAAAAATTTTCCGTTCTTCTTGTGACTCTTCTCCTTCCCCTTCTTCTTTCTCTTCTTCTCCCGAGTGGATGGACTCTTTTCTTGATAAATTGGCCCCTCATGTCCCTAATTTGACAGAGTTATTGCCTTCTGAACCTTCTTCTCCTCTAGTCAATAACGCTTTTTTGAGCTCCGCATTCCAATTGTCAGAGCTCACGAGTGTTCTGGAGTCTCTTTCCGATTCCTCTCCTGGCCCAGATGGTATCGTATACTCATTCCTTGCAAAAACGAATACTGAAACTCTTTTGTACTACCTGGACCTTGTAAATTTTATGTTTGATAGTGGCTGCGTCCCGGAATCTTGGAAGGAACAGTTTGTAATTCCCATTCTCAAACCAGGGAAGGATCCGAGTCTGGCTTCATCTTACCGTCCAATTGCGCTTTCGTCAGCGTTGTGTAAAGTTGCTGAGCACTTACTTAAAAATCGCTTGGACTGGTTCCTTGAAAGTGAAAGTATGCTTTCTCGAACGCAATTTGGTTTTCGTAAGGGCAAGAGCGTCACTGACAGTCACTGCATTTTATCAACAGACATCCGTCTTGCATTCTCTCGCGGAGAATCAATAGCGGCCGCGTTTCTGGACGTGTCGGCGGCTTACGACAATGTCTTGCTTTCGGTGCTCAGGGACAAATTGTCCAAGCTGAGTATACCCCTGAAGGTAGTTAACTTTGTCTTTAGCCTTCTCACGGCAAGAACTATAAAGGTTAGATGGCATGGCTATATCACTGGAGAGAGATCTATTTGGAGGGGCCTTCCTCAAGGCTCCGTCCTTAGTCCGCTTCTATACAACCTGTACACGCTAGATCTTGACAAATTTGTGAACATGTCATGCAGATTGCTGCAGTATGCGGACGACGTCGTCATCTACAGCAACAATAAAAGCCCTATTTTAGCATCAGAACAACTTAATGTTGCCTTAGACTCTTTAAATTTCTGGCTAAATTCTCATGGCCTTTCTCTCTCCCCTTTAAAAAGCTCTTCTATTATCTTTTCTAGAAGCCTTCGTTCCCCCCAGTGTCCTATTAAATTTAATAATGTTCAGATTCCTGTTTCTGACTCTGTAAAATTTCTTGGAGTGGTTTTCGATAGGCGTATGACGGGAGTCTCTCACCTCTCCTATATTGTAAAAAAATGCGAGAAAAATATTAACCTTCTTCGTGCCCTGTCAGGTATTTGGTGGGGAGCACATCCCTATTCTCAGAAACTCCTATACAACGCTTTCGTCCGAAGCCATCTCGATTTTGGTACTTTTATATTTGAGCCTTGTAGCAGAAGTGCTCTTAAAGCACTAGAAACAGTCCAGATGAAGGCTCTACGTGTGGTCTCAGGTGCCATGTTATGTTCCCCCAATAGAGCTATCCTCGTGGAATGTGTCGACCCTCCTCTTGACCTCAGAAGGCAATTCTTATCGGACCGCTACTTGTTTCACTGCTTTTCTTCTTCATCTCATCCTCTCATCCCAAAACTTAAACTGCTTCAAAAATATTGTTCCTCAAAGCCGTACTGGCGGAATAAAAACAAACCCAGACTGGTAACGAGTTTTGAAAAACTCTTGGCGCTGAGAGCTCCTGTCCAGAGAAGCCTCTCCTTGCCTCTTTACTCGATTCCTTTCGAGGCAATAGTTCATACTCCTAGCATCTTCTATAACTGTGGTATTTCAAAAAACTCTTCTACTGCTAATTCCATCTTTAATAAATATGTTAATACTCATTTTCCTTCACACTTTCTCTTTTTCACTGATGCATCGAAACTCTCTGATGTAGGGTGTGTCGGGTCCGCTGTAGCTTGTCCTAGGATTAAGCATAAAGCCTTGTTCAAACTCCCCCCAGAGTCATCAGTCTTCTCCGGCGAATGCCTCGCCCTCTGGAAAGCTGTAGAATTCATTCTCGCTAACAAGCTTTCTAAATCAGTCATTTTTTCGGATTGCCTCAGTGCTCTTCAAGCCATTTCTCTCCACCCTGTTAAAAATTGTGCCCGCCATTACATCATCTGTCAATTGAAACACACTATATTTTTGTGTCACTCTTCAAAATTAGAGGTAAATTTTGTGTGGGTCCCTAGTCATAGTAATATTTCCGGCAATGAAATCGCAGATCAGGCGGCTAAGGCAGCTGTAATATGTGGTGATGATTCCTTTTTTAAAATTTACTCTCCGGATTTAGGCCATATCCCGGCGAAGTCCCTAATTAAAAAATGGTCTGCTCGATGGTCTTCCTCCAAAAAAACTTATTTCTCATTTATTCAACCCAGTATTCCCTCTCGGCCTTGGTTCTTCAAAAATCGGTCATTGTCTAAACGACATACTAGTGTAATAATACGGCTTCGGCTTGGACGCGTTTGCTCGCCGGAACTGCTCCATAGATTTAAAATTAAGGACTCTCCTTTTTGTGAATGTGGAAACGAAATAGGAACAGTAGATCATATCTTTTTCAATTGTCCTATTTATAATAATACATGCGATCTATATCATCTCCTTTCTAAGGCTTCTATCCCTCTTCCTACTAATATGACGTCTCTTCTGTGTCAAATTGACAACAAAAAAATTGCAGCTGTTATCTGTAAATTTATTGACAAAAATAACATTAAACTTTAGCGTTTTTGTGTCCGTTTCTTAACGTTTTTTGCCATTATTTTAAATTTTTCCTAACATATTGGTGATGGTGGCTTTGTGTTTGTCCTTTCTCTTCAGGTTTAACGTTCACCGATCGCTGTTAATATATTTATTTTTTAACCTCGAACCCGTGCAAAACTCGGAACTTGACATTGGCAGAATTGTGCTGGGATTCAGTCACAGACGCCATAATCAAAGAGAAGAAGAAGAAGAGTCCCTCTCTTGTAAACAGTTAAGTGTGTCATTTTGTACCTATTAATGCCGAGCTCTTTAATTTTTAGAAACATAACCCACAGAGGCGTCTTTCCATGGTGCAGGGTGGCGGTCCTGGGTCCTGTTTTATAAAGCTACGAGTTACAAATTACAAGCGGAACTCGCTTTCTAGCAAAAGGAGTTAGAAAGAGACTTCTGCTTGTAATTTGTAATTCGTAGCTTTATAAATCAGGGCCCTGGGGGGCGTCGAGCGCCACTTCCTACGGAGCCGCGCTTACTAGGGGGCCGCTAATGTTTGCACACGGGCGCTACATGGGCTAGAGACGCCTCAATAACCCATGTATCTGAATGAAATGAATCACGTGCGAGACTAATACCTATTAGTCCAAAGGTCCATTAGTACCTATTAGTTAATTTACCTAAATTAAACATGAAAAAAAATCTTACGATCTTATTTCAATTGGGAACACAATTGAGCACGAGTATTTGTTCTCGAGTCTTGGATGTTATGTAATAATTTAAGTTGGAATTTCTTCTTTCTTCTTCTCCTGCAAACGGTCTTCAAATCTCAAGCTTCAAATTCCAAATTTGAAGCGTGGGTTCAGTCTTGTATGCGGGATCTCGGTATCAAAGAAGAAAGGTCGATTATAATAACTTGTCAGGTTGTCGTAAATCGAAAAACTAACGAAGAATCACATTCATCAAGCGCAAAAAAAGATAAGATGTACCCACATATAGGTGAAAAACTAAGTAAGCAAAGAAGCTGTTGTTTGTAGTTGTGTACAAAATATGGAGCTTACGTCAAATTTCAAATATAGAATGTCGAACGGTCTATAGAGATGAACAGAGGCCCGTTTTACGAAGCTACGTTACAAATTACAATCGGAAGTCTCTTTCTAACTCATTTTGCTAGAGAGTTCCACTTGTAATTTGTAACTTAGCTTTGTAAAACGGGCCACAGGAAGAAGAACTATATACAACAAGTCATATACTTAAGTTTTTCATCTATATGGGTATGCATGTACCGACATAATTTCAAAATGATCTTGGCTGACCAAGGTCATTTTGAAATATGGCGGCTATCATGTTCCATTATTTTTTACGTCCCTATCATATTGCCATTTACAAGTTTTTAAACACCTTTTTAAACCTTATACTTTAGCTTAAATTTACATAGTATTTACTTAGGGTTAAATGTTAACACCAGAGTCATATTATATTTGATACACGAAATGGAGATAAAATTATGGTTTGATGAACTAAAACAAACAATCTGCTGCGTGTAACGAAGTACCTACATTGACGTCCCGGTGCTACCACCTTTAGAAATTAGAATGTTCTTGTGACACCACTGATACCAGCATCAGAAATAATATTATAAAAAAAACATGGTAAATAATGTGTATATTTTTTTTTGTATTAAAATGAAGTAACTTAATAGTACATTGTGCATCAAGGGAAGTAAGAAGGGGATAACTAACGAGAGTATTAGAAGCCCGACGCCTGAAGCCGAAGGCGGAGGGCTTTTAATGACTCGAGTTTGTTATCCCCTTACTGTCCGTGATACATACAATGTTTTTTTATCAAATTTACAAGGAAACAAAAAAAAAGACTATTAAATTAAACAATAATCAAAAATAAATGGCAACATGACATGACAACTCAACTTTTTTCAATATATTCTTCCACAGATAATGCTAAGAACTGCCATTAGTTTTCAAACTTGTCAGGCCAACTCCCAGCCCCCTATTTCACCATTCTTATGATGACAGGTTACAGGTGACAATTCAGTATACATGGCGCAGCTTATATGAAACCCAGTGAGTTTTATGTATCAGCTAGTGTTAACTTTGCAATGTAGATCGAATTGTCACCTGTCACGTGTCATCGTCAAGATGGTGAAATAGGGGGCTGATTATACCGATTTCCAATATCAAATTTTAATAAAAATAATGGCAAATGTCTCCCAAATAATAGTAAAATATTAATACAATGCAGTTAAATGTACCGTATAACTTTTATATACAGTTAAATTGGTTTGTTGCCAAGTTTTGCATATAGTAAATAAACCTTGGCTGATTTGCCACCTCCTTAGTCTGAAATTATGTACTAGTGGGTTCTATAATTTAAAACTAAACCCATAACTCCCTTAAGAGGTAAATATGCTATGACAGCCCTATATTCCTGCGTGTTATAACACCCTTTCCGAGCATGTGTGATGAAAATTATATTTAACAATGAATGCTTTAGGTAGTTATTGAAAATATTGTGATCACTGACATCTGTTGCTGTGTTCGAGCAAGTTTTTTTGTAAAAATCCGTCCATTTGAGTTACATCAAGACATGCACAAACGTGGGACACCTTTTAAAACAGTTATGTTATGTTCTTGAGGGCGAGTATTGTTCGGAGGGAAAATACCGTTTTTCTTCATATTTTTGGCCCTTGCACGGTTTGTCCAAAGTCTTACAATCTGTGCATGCCATAAACAATGACAAAACTCGAGCGAGTATTATACATAGATAAAGGAAGAGAATGGATGTGACACTTGACATATACAAATAATCAGTTATGTAAATACTATGCATTCCGACATCGAACACTCAAAAATAATGTTATCTCTTTTAACTTAGTTCTATGTCCCTAAGTAAAAAGAGATGACAGTACGTCAGCCAGTGCAATAATGGCAACATTTATAATTTGACGTTCATACAAATACCTAACGTGTCTAAAGTCAGCCATGTGCAATTAGCTTGTCATAAGTATCAAGTATCTGATGTATCAACCGTGCCGAATTCACTTAAAAAGTGATTAATATCTTGTTTTCCGTATTATATATTGCCAAAAGTTACACATGGATTGAAAGAGAAACTTCATCGTAATGTCTCTTAAGTGTAGTTTGTTAGAATGTGGCGCAAGAAACAGCAAAAATCAGAAATATTGAACATTTTATCGGTAAGTTCAAGTTTTTGTTAAAATATTGGTCAGTTTTGTCATTATTGGGGGACTTAAATATGTAGTACATTATTATTAAACCATAGATCAAGATAAGTTCAAGATTATAATACGATTAACCTTTTATTTACAATATTTTGAAAGTAAACAAACCGGAGAATTTGACAGCTAGGGTTGTTCTTAAAATATGGAAAATAACTTGCAAATTTCTCATTGTGACAATTAATGTTACAATAACATGTTTTTTTGTAATTGTATCATAAAGAACGTATATGAAATATGCCAAAGAAAACAAAGAACCATCTTTCATCATGGATTACTATTTTTAAAAAAATTTAGGAAAAAGTGTACTGAGAAAGTTTCATTTCGAAATTATTTAAATAAAATAATATTTTTTATTTTTTATTTTTTTTTAATGACTAAAGTTTTATACCTACTAAAAATCATCTAAGACAGCACCAAATATTTTTATTTGTTTACTTGACGACACGTAAACCTAGTTGATAGTGACCCTGCCCATGAAACCAACGGTCCTGGGTTCAAATCCCGGTAAGAGCGGATATTTGTTACGGTCTGATAATATAACAAGTCATATTATTTTGTAAAAAATGAAGGAGTTAAAAACTGGTAATACACGATTATTTAAGATTATTGGCACTCTCACGCTGTGGCACTGTTTTGAATAAAAACAAAGGTAAATAATTATTGTTAATATTTTTGTTGCTTGTTATGATTCTTGTATTTTATCATTAAGAGAACTTAATGAGTCTTTTTTTATGAAAGGAATAACTAAGAGAGAAATTATGGTTTTGTTGCTTTGTACTTTTAATTATATTAACTCACTCGAACTATATTTACCTACTGAACCCGTGAAATACTTCATCTCTAGTCTTCATCATCGGTTCCACTTTACGAAATAAAGAAGCTAGGTTGACACGAACGCGCTTCAACGCGCGGTCGAAGCGTTGATATGACAGGCGGCTTGTGTCAAGATCTTGCCTGCGATGCATGGCGGCATGCGCGGTCATGTATACGATAGAGCCTGTCAAACGAAAGCTGACCCAGAGAAACAGCGGCAATTTCAAAAACCTGTAGCTGTTTACACTGACTGTACACTGAACAAACGGAGTTGATACTCCAACACTGATGTGAAAAGATCAGGAAATCAAATAGTATCAACTCCGTTTATTCAGTGTACAGAGTCAGTGTAAACAGCTGCAGGTTTTTGAAATTGCCGCTATTTCTCTGGGACAGCATTCGTTTGACAGACTCTAGCACTACTTTGTTAGAATCTTGTACCGCGCGCCGCATCAACCACGCGTTCATGTGAACATAGCCTAAAGCTTTTTGTATGCAAATGCTGAAAATAGCAAAATATGTCCGCAATTTTTGAGGAGTTCCGTCGTTTACTCATGGATTCCATCATCAGATCACTCCAACTTTTCTATGGGACCATTTCCGACCTTTCCTTTCCTTTACGGCGGAAAGAGTCCACCGTGCTCAAGACGACGTTTTGCAAGCCCTTCAGGTATCCCAATGCTACTGTATCTTTATACAGGACATGCGAAGTACTGAACGTACAGAACAGACGAGTTGAGAACCGCCTACCCATATGGTTTGTTTATCGAGAACTTTATTTCTATCGAATCGGGGCAGCACTTAAACATGTGACAGTCCGCCATTTTATGTTTGCTATGGTAGTTTAGGTAGGCACGTTTATTCTGTAGGTATGTCAGATCCATTCTCTTTCTTTATCATTGGTATTATAGTACATACATTAGATCTATGTTGATCTGTGAGCATGAGCATGCATGCATTATAATCTGTGCACTCGAGTAAGAAGAGAAAACTCAAAACTGCTTCCATACTATTTGATTTGTGAATCAAGTATTTCGTTACTTATGGTTCGCTCTTTTTAATAAAAGTTCTGTAAAAGTTGCATTTACCTGTGTTATTGGTAATATAACTAGCAGTTATCACTTCATGTGTCGTGGATATGATAACCTAACCTAGATCCACATGCCATGAAATTTGTTCCTTGAAGAGGTATTGCGTATTGGAGCTTTTACCATGGCCGATAAAATAAGGTACCTAATTATATTTATTTATTTATCTGTCATGCTAAAATCAGCCCAAATCTGATGCGTGCATACCATTGTCCAGTAAATTAATCATAATAAATTTACTTTACCTTAAAATTTCTGCTAACTTGATTATCTATTTTGTTACAGAGTCAATTCCAAATTTGATATGAAGGGTAACTATGAACCTTCGGACTCTGAAGATGAGTATTCGGAAAATGAAAAAGAACTATTGGATAAGGTGCGTAAAAGAAATAAACAAAACTTAGATAGTGAGGAGGAAATGTATGCTTTTTCAGAATCTGATGAGGATTCTGATGCTAAAAAGGATGATTTGGGTATTGCTGACAGTGATGTAGAGGGGCAGGAGAAGTCTGATGATGATTTGCCAGATGCTAAAGCATGGGGAAAAAATAAGAGGTCCTACTATGCCACTGACTATGTTGATGAAGACTATGGAGGCTTTGGAAATGACGAGCAGGCAGCACTAATGGAAGAAGAGGAGGCCAAAAATATACAGAAACGTCTACTGGAACAACTTGGAGATGAAGATTTTACTTTTGATTTCATCAATAAGCAGGCAGCTCAAGCTAAATCAGAGTCCATAGTTAAAAGTGATTTAAGCCAGATGTCAAAGAGACAGAAACTAGAGTTGTTGGAGAAAGAAAGCCCTGAGTTAGCGGGTCTGATTGATGATTTTAAGACTAAATTAACTGTTGCAAAAGATGATTTACATCCCGTTTTAAAACTTATCAAAGATGGAAAACTGCCTAAATGTCCCGCTTCAAAATTCGTGAAAACTAATTTTGATCTCATTTTAAATTATTGCACCAATATAAGTTTTTATTTATTGCTTAAAAGTCAAAGAATAAATATACAAAATCACCCAGTAATTAAAAGGTTGTATCAGTACAGGCAAATGTTAAATAAAATGGAGCCCATTTATCTTGAAGTGATAAAACCCCAAATAGACAACATATTACAAGCAGTCAGCAAAAATCTAGAACTCCATGCAATTGAACACCAAAAACTGAATGAAGGTAGAAAGCGTAAATCAGATGCTACATCTGTTGAAGCATCAAGTAAGAAGCTTAAGCTCATTACTGCACTTGAAAAAGATGATGGAGATGACACAGGGGTTTCAGATAATGAGGAAGAATATGAAGATAACCAAGATATTATAGGTCCAGCAGCCAGAAATCATGATGAGTCAGAGGAGAGTGGTTTCTCTGACAATGACGTTCTTGCACAAGACCATGATGACTCTAAACCATCTACATCAGACGTCCTATCAGTTGAAGTGGGAGACAAGCGTGAAATCACTTACCAGATTGCCAAGAACAAGGGCCTGACTCCACATAGAAAGAGGGAACAGAGAAATCCACGAGTCAAACATAAAATGAAGTACAGGAAGGCTAAGATTAGAAGGAAGGGAGCTGTTAGAACACCTAGAACTGAAATTGCCCGTTATGGTGGAGAAGCTTCTGGCATAAAAGCTAATGTTAAAAAGAGCATTAAAATTAAGTAAAACAATGTACACATAGGCTTATGAATTTTATTATGATCTTTCTTTTCTACAATAAAGTTATTCATTGCATTATTCTATCCCTCATTTTTATTAATGTTGCCATCTGAAACAAAGAATATGTACATAAGGAAGTTAAGTTTATTACTGTTACTAAACCAAAATCTAACAACAAAAACTTACAATTTTAACACTTTGTCTTTTCCTCCTGAGGCTACATAAGCTCCATCTGGAGACCAGTCTGTGGCATACACTTCATCAGCATGGCCTGGGAGGTCTAGTTCCAATTTCTTTGTCTTCATGTTCCAAACTGTAAAAAACAAATTAACGTCTAATAAATGAGGGATTATCAAGTAATCACTAATCACACTAAAGTATTTTTAGATTTTTAATTTAAAAATAAAGTAGTTTTCCCCTAAAATTAAATGAAATATATTTATTTGTCCCAACTATGAACAACTAACTGCCCACTATGCACAACTCTAGGAAGTTGCGAGTTATCATCCGCCAACAGCAAAAAATGTGTCAGTCCCTTAGAATCTAGCTCATTTGGGACACAAAAAACTGGTCGCTTTTTCAGTTTGATTCGAAAGAAAAAAATACCTTTTTACTTCTTTTGCTCTAAAATGAGTCAAAATAGCCATGTATAGGCGGACTAAAGAGATACATTTAATTCCTATATTTTACTCCCTAGGGACAAAGGTATTTTTTATTTTTTATTTTCTTATAAAAGCCTTGGAAAACTACAAACTGCCAGGTACATGTTGCCCACAAGGGAAACCGCGACGACAATTCGGAGTGCACGGTGGAGCAGGTGAGGGCAGGGTGGGGCTGGGTATACAACCTCCATCACCTCGGTCCTCATTTCGGGAACGTTGTCTATGGACTATTCGTTATATTCTCACCCCAAAAACCACCTTGTTGTCTCTTTCTGCATTACAGTGACAAGTGGTTTACGTGAGTATGTTAAAAATATTATTACTTTTAACCTTGTATCACTGATAAGTTAAAAGATAAATTGTCTCAGTAAATTGATTAAATCACAATAGTTAATATAATTTAAGATTTATTTTTTCGCAATTGAAGTGAAATGTAGACTGTTTTACTCGAGACTAAAAAGCCATAATGATTAATGATACGATACTATTTGCTCGGGTGAATAAGTATCTCGTGTCATAATGGTTAACTTGTTGAACAATATAGTATTAAGAATTAATTTATAAAGCATTTCTTTTCTTTCGAAAGCTTGTAGCTTGTATATACAAGTGGAAGTCTCTTTAAAATTAATATTGTTGAAAAGAGATTTCCGCTTGTAGTACAAGCTACTCGTACAAGCTTCCGTGAATGGCCCCTATAAAATCACAAAAAAGGTCGATAGAGTAATTCGGACGGCATTTTGCGCTTAGCGGTCAAATAAAGAAAGTATTTTTTAGTTTTAATATAGGTATTCAATATAACTGCAGAGATTGATTCGAAATGGTTTTGTAATTTTCATATTTTTTATAAAAGAAAGACAAAATTCCAACTGTCTACGTATTCCGATTTATGAGATACTGCAGCTGCTTTCACATAGACAGACAGCGGGCGCTTAGTATTTCGTCCACTCTGCCACTCCATATTTACGCTACTGTAGTATACTAAAGTGTAGTGCGAGCCAAATGCAAGATACCATGGAAATCAAAGAGCTAGGTACCAAATGTGAAAATAATGGGCGAACTCAATATAAGACAGGGTGGAAAGAAATAACTACCTTGAATATTTGAAACACCAAACTCTACGCAAAGGACTAAATTTTATTTTTGAATACAATAAATAGTGCATTTCGCACCTTTAGAATTACAGTGACCTTATCCAAATATTTTGAATATCGATTTAGGTCTCTATAGTAATAAATTTATGACTCGAAATTGAAAGCTGAAAATGTTTGAATTAGGTCACTGTAATTCTAAAAGTGCGATTTATGGATTCTTGAAAATTCTTGTACTATAACCGGGAATCGAACTTGTCTTGTGGTGTTTTTGGCTGTTCATAGTGTGTGATGGTATTATGATGTTACCTTTGAGTGTGGAGTCTGCACTGGAGCTCAGCAGCAGGCGCGAGTCCGCGGACCAAGCCACCATGTAGACGGCCTGCACGTGCCCACGCAGCGTCGTGACGAACTTGCCGCTCGCCGCCTCCCACAGCTTCACCGACTTGTCGAACGACGCCGACGCTATTAGCCTACAACAACGATATACATAATATAGATAACATTGTAAAACAAAATGTTTTTAGAGTAGAAACGATTGATAAATTATACCATAATATCCCATTAACGCATTCACTGCCGGTAACGCATTAAAGTTAATACCTAGGTAACCTTACAAGGTGAAATTTTCGTTTTCGATTGTGCCTTAGTCCGAATTCATAAAGATAAGTACACGTTTTTAATTCATTAGCTTTTCAAAATGTTAAAAGAGATATTATACCTACTCATAGAACCTATGTTAGGCTTAGGTTAGGTATATTCCCCCTGTGACCCCCGTGGGTACCTGCATTATCGTGGCGTTGGGGCATAGTAAGGCTGCGTTTCCACCAGAGATGTGCGAGGATGCGTTGCGAGGGATGTGTTTGTCATTAACCAATAGAAACGCTTCATTTACCTATCCTCGCTTAGCTTAGCTCTGGGGGAAACAGCTCAGAGGAGCGAGGTTTTTGTACATACAAACGAAGGGAAAGATGTGTGCGAGGAATGTGTTGCGAGGCGGCGTCTGGCTAAGATGTGCGAGGTAGCTGAGCGGTGCGAGGATGCGTAGCGAGGATTCCGGGACTACGCTCGCGTCCGTCGGCCAACACATCCTCGCACCGCTCAGCTGCCTCGCACATCTTTGATGGAAACATTCACACCGTTACACCTCCTCGTTACACAGCCTCGCGCCGCTTAGCTACCTCGCACATCTCTGGTGGAAACGCAGCCTAACCGTGGACTGGTCATCCACGATGAAGCTAAGAGGTACCTGTAAAGGTACAAGTAGGCTCCTTTGGGCCTACTTGTAACGTGATGGGTGGATTGCGGGAAGGAAACTTCGACCCGAGGTTGGGGTGGGGCCGCAGAGGAAGGGGATTGCCGGTATTAGGGTGCGCCGTTCTCCCTATCTTCTGTGGCCGGTATTGCGGGGGGAGGTATGCTGGTGTGGAGATCTGCCACTCTCGCTACCCTCCGGCCGACCGGCGACCTCCGACCTGTGTTTACACATTCGCCGTTTCCCACATCCAGTGGACCAGTAACCAGGCCAGTACAGCAGCGGATGAGTCTCAAATCCTGAATGATTACGAATTTGTGGCGCTTGCCGTGGACGCTATATATTATATTAATTAGTTGCCAGTGGGATAGTTTAGTTAGATCACTCTACGCTTAGTTACCGAATCAGTCTGCAGTTAAAGCGCAACGGCGTCGGATGCATCGAATTTGTGATGGCTCCTGTCCAGGCACCAAAAAATTATTGGCGTAGCCTTGGTCGTAGCGACAATGATACGGCATAGCCTTTATTTCTTACGTTTTTATCCATATCATTTTTATCATTGTTATTCCATTAATAAGGCATTTCCTTAGACACACATGAGGACATGGTCATCGGTAGTACGATTGTATTGGTCAGGGTTTCTTTTTCTACGTTGTTCCTGGCTCGGACTATCCAATCGAAAGAATGGCGGTCGGAAACACGCGAACTTGCGAACGTGGGCAGGCAGCGACTGTCTCGACTGAATTGACCGTTATTCTAGGATGCTATAAGAATTGGTAATAGTACAAGTACAGAAGAACGCTCTTCTTTGATTCCTACGAAAGCTGTCGTTTTATACGCCTAAGCATTATGATTGATGGCCCCTCCAAGGTCGTTCAGCGCGAGTGAAATGGAACCTTAGGGCTGTGCACCAACGGGGGATATGTATTAAGTACGTATTAGTATTCATGTTGACGATTTGAATCAAATTTCGTATTTTGTGGTATGAAATGCAATTTATATTTGTGACATTACATTGATGATAACAAAAACTAAGCTATTAACTAAGTTATTTCACTAACAAAAAAATAATGGAGTAACAAAAAAATAAAACCAAATATTAACCCACAAAATGAAAATGAAAAATAAAACACAATATAGGTACGAAATACACACATTATAAATATATAAAACTAGCGACCCGCCAGCGGCTTCACCCGCTGCAATTTTTTTTCTTTCATGTCACTTAAGGGTATGAAAAATAGATGTTGGCCGATTCTCAGACCTACCCGATATGCACAAAAACGTACATCGTGACACGAGAATTTTACATATTAGATTAGATTACAAATGCGGTACGTTCACTTACGACGTAAATGCAAAAAGCGCCAGCGCATCACGCGTTTGCTACGCGGCAGTGCGTGTTAGCCACTGCATAGGCCCCGCAGGCGGCATCTACGTAGCAGAGAACGTGATCGCGGAGTGCCTATTAGTGAAAGAGGCCGCGCCTGCTATTAAATGTTTTTGTTTAATGTCACCAAGAAATGTATTTATTTGTATCTTTCTTCTATATCTCTTGAAACATTATGAAAACTTGAAGATTCCGAAAAAAAAACTTCTTATTATGCTATATGAGCTTTCGAGCTGACGATCTATCGCATCAGCCACCTATGACAATTCGTGATATTGATGAATACTGGTAGTAAATTAAAAAACCTCGAGTCCGGCGAGAACTTGACGTCATTGATCAGCTGCTGGTGGCCCGTCATGCGTGCTAGGGGGCGCTTCTCCTTCTCGGGCAGCCACATGAAGAGCGTGAAGTCGTCGGAGCCCGACACGAGGCGCTCTGCGCCGGTGGGGCACACTGCATCGTATCGCTCAAGTGCTCTTTGTTGTAGAATTTTCTCTGCCAATGGAAGCATACATTTGCAGAGTTAATCACTAGATTATACCTATTGTGTACGATGATTTCGATGATGGTACTATGATCTGCTTTAAAGCTATGTCTAATTAATGATTGCTATAAATGCAATAAACTAGTCTCATTTAGTGAATATTATATTAACTAAAGTGATATGGTCAATTTTCATGTGTGTATGTATTTATGTCAACTCTTTATTGCACATAATCAAACACAAGACATGTTTACGTCAATATAGGTAATGTAAATAGGCGAACGTATCCCTTATGAGATCGTTTCCAGTTAACCTTAATTCACTTTATATTGTTACTACTATTAACAATATAAAGTTAAGGTAATCGCAATATGTTAAATCTTAATATGCATGGAATTGAATATTAAAACTTAATAATGCAGAGCCTATGCTATAGAAACGAAATTAACGACTGAAAAATTTCACTTACAATTGAACTATAAAATTCTTATACTTAGGCCTATGTTGTATTGGAGAAACTCACTATCAGAGACATATCCTTGCTGGTCTAAGATGGGATGGAAAGGGCCAGTTCGTAGGACATAATCTGTACTGAGAGCTAATGTGTTGACCCAGTGTGCATGTCCTTCTAGTGTGCGGCATAGTATCCCATCATCTGCTCTCCAAACCTGCAAACATGCTTTCCTTTAGTCTAACAATAGTAAACAATATTGCAAATGAGCGCTTGTGATAGACTGAAGTGAAATTTTATAATGATAGTTGGATAGTTAGAGTAAAACTTGAATTCTCAATTGGTTGAAAAAAAGGCCATAGACATTGGTCATGGGTCTATGAGATAAGAGGCGGAAGACATAATAAAACCTTAATTGTTCTGTCCTGTGAAGATGTGTATATGAGTCCAGTTCCACCCCATTTAACACTTGTCACGGCTTTGGAATGACCTGTGAGGCTCAGAATGGTCAGACATGTCACCGTGTCCCATATTCTAACATCTCCATCTTTTGATGAAGAGGCTAACTTTCTGCATTCCGGGTTTCTGAAATATTTTTTTTTTAAATTTGCTTAGTACTTTCAACAAATAATACAAGTTTTACATTGATTTTTCATATTTACACTAATTGGCTAGTCTTTTAGGTAAAGAATAACTGAAAGCTATAATTTTTGAAAAATCAGGCCTTAACATTTAATAGTTTAAAAAAAGTTAAACTGCATCAAACCTGACTTTAATAATAACATATAAGAATTCATACTTGTGGTAGGGCTCCCAGGATAGAGCAGTGATCCACTGTTTATGTCCCTGCATAGTTTTTCCAATTTGGTTGCCAGTGTTGGGATCCCAAAGCATCAATTTACCCTGTTTGCATGCTGATGCCAGTTTTGTGCCATCTGGAGACCAGCTGATACACAGAACCCAATTACTGTGACCTACAATTAAATTTATAATTATCGTTTAAAAGTGACAATTACGAAGCTGGCCTAATTGGTAGTGACCCTGCCTTCAAAGCTAGCAGTCCTGGGTTCAAATCCCGGTATGGGCAGATATTTGTGTGAGGTGCACGAGTTTTTATTCCTGAGTCTTGGAAGTTTTGTATATATTTAAGTATAAATTTCTCCATATAAGTAAGTTTATCATTGTCTTAGTACCCATAGCATAGATTATACATATAATAGTTCTACAAACAGATACTCAAGTCTGAATAAAAAAGCGCATACCTACCGCTTTTTATGCCTACTAAATTTAACAATGGAGCGACCTGGAACGCGCTGGTCGTTGCCCGCCCGTGCCAACCAACTGGCTGAGTAGCCGCTGAGTGTAGGTATACTGAGTTCCCGCAGTGCAGTTAGGTAGGCTTGCCCATAGTACAAGCCTAGAACTTAGTTTCGGACTAGGTCAATTTGTGTGACATTGTCCTATGATATGTATTTTTTAGAAATAATAGGCATACATTTAGGCTTTATCCACCTCACAACATTAATCCGTAGGAAAAAACAAATTATTACTGATGTCTTCTGGCCTAATCCAAAGCATTTGCTGTTTGTTCCCAAATTTCATCAGTGATTGTTCCTACTACTTCCTAGTGTTGAATCAGCAGGATCTTATGGGTCAATCAACTATTCTTTGTACATTTAAGCATGTCTTAATTATACAACACTGTTATACCAAAGCCCTGTATAACCTATATTTTCCATTAACCAAATCAGAATATTTTTCTTGCCAAAGATACTGGTTCCCTAAGGACAAAATTTTCATACAAAACTGGGGACAACATGGTCCTCTAAGTTCCCAGGGAATTGTTTAATAAATACATCTACCGGGTCACAGAATTCACTGTTCTGTGTAATAAAAACACACAATATTTTAAAGAAAAACCAATTCAAAAACCTTAAAAATTTGAAAAAGCAGTGTAGAAAGAATAGTTGATTGACCCTCATATTTTATACCTCAAATTACTATAAAGGAGGAGCTTCCTACAGAGATAATGCTTGATAATTATGTTCTAAAGTGCATGCATGTAATTTAGAGTGAATACCCAGTTTTAGTGACATACCTTTACAAACATGATGTGGAGTTTGGGTAAGAAGATCCCAGAATCTGACAGTTGTATCACCTGATCCACTTGCTAGTTGTTTCCCTGAAGGACTGAAGCTAGTTGAAATAACAGCTTCTGCATGACCAGGTATAGAACTGAAAGTTTTTATTTTTGATAAAATGTCCATTTAAATACTGGCTCAGCCTTACACTGTTCTAATAAGAAATGCTTGCTCATTACCCAATTGATTAAGAATAGTTAATGAATAAAGTACCTAAACTTTTTTACCAATTGGGATACACCTGTTTTTAACAATGTGGGAAAGTTCATTATAAACCATTTCAAAGAATAGACTTCTTAAATCAATCTCCCTAGTTCGTTTTTTAAAAATGTGTTATTATTAAAGAATATTCAATTCAAGAAATGACTTTCAACTTTCTTTTTGATAAGCTGAACAAGTGTGTAATTTGTGCTGTAACATTACATTAAGCAATTAATAATCTCTCTATCTACATGCCCACTGGACACAGTTAGAAATGTGCTATATAAACCATAATTGTGGTTGTGCTGGTTTAATTACTAGTACAATAAAGATAGACCTACCTACTACCTACTAGGTACTATGTGAGACCAACAATTGAAAAAAGCATTTTTTTTTTTTTGGAAACCATATTTATTTAAATTGGATTTTATTCAATTATCTTCCTCTTTTTAGTTACCTGTGATAAAAAATACATATTCAGACTAACCTTGTGCATCTGGTAACTGGCCTTACTCGGAAAACAGCTTGTTGTTGATAAATTATTTCTACAACTTCCTCAGAATTCAAACATTTTAAGTCAAGTGCTTCTGTAAGCGTAGATGTTATTTCAATGTCTTTTACAAAAAACAAGAATGGTTTGTCTTCCTGAAGAGAAAAAGAATAATAATTAATGGAAAAGTCATTACTATTATTGAATTGTAAACATTTTAATTTAATACCTCGTGTAAGAGGGCATTGCAGATAAGTTGGAGTTGGTCCCTAGTCACATTTAACGGTAAATCCAGAGGATTCCCAGTTTCTTCACCCGTGTCTGACTTAAATCTAGCCTGAACAGTACTAGGCAAATCAGCGTCTATATCCATTTTCGTATAAAGTAAATATATCCCTAAGAATAACAGACGGTCAACAACATAACCTCTTTATAACCTCTGACGTTCTGTCAACG
Source organism: Acleris holmiana (assembly GCA_949316455.1). Taxonomy (NCBI): domain Eukaryota; kingdom Metazoa; phylum Arthropoda; class Insecta; order Lepidoptera; family Tortricidae; genus Acleris; species Acleris holmiana. The sequence goes on along the minus strand of OX438773.1, from coordinate 7,688,368 downwards.
AACTGTCATGAGTGTCATGTTCACATGGATGAGACATTTTATCTCTGCGTTTAACTACTTTCTGTAAAAAACTATAGATTCTTTGTTTATTTCAAAAAGTTGTCTACTCAAACGTTTCACTTGTCTATGTTACAAGATTATGACGACATTTCTGTTTTCCGTTCATCTGGCAACATTTTGAGTAATGTCGGATTTCGGCATTTCACTTACGTGTTTTGTTTATTTTACTTTTTAAAATTCGCTGGATTGGTGATATTTTAAAATGAAAATCCTTTATCTCCTTGTTATTTCGCTGACTATTGTGAATTGCGATGAACATACACATACGTACAAGGATGCCGAACAAGTGGTGTTATGGATGAACACCGTGGGCCCATACCACAATCGACAGGAGACGTATGCATATTTTTCGCTACCGTTTTGCGTTGGTACAAAAGTAACTATTGGCCACTACCATGAAACCTTGTCAGAAGCTCTTCAGGGAGTGGAACTAGAGTTCAGTGGCCTGGACATCACCTATAAGGACAAAATTCCAGCGCAACAATTTTGTGCCATAGAACTTACGGAACAGTCATATAAAGCGCTCGTATATGCGGTGAAGAACCATTACTGGTATCAGATGTACATAGACGACCTCCCTATATGGGGCATTGTCGGCGAAATTGACGGTGATAACTATTACATTTGGACACACAAGAAATTTGATATTGGATACAATGGAAACAGAATAGTGGAAGTAAACCTAACTGCTGAAAATAAGGAACGCCTCACTCCTAAGGCCAATATCCCATTTACTTATGAAGTTAATTGGAAGAAGAGTAACATAAAATTTGAAGACAGGTTTGATAAATATTTAGACCCCAACTTTTTCCAGCATAGAATACACTGGTTCAGCATTTTTAATAGCTTTATGATGGTGATATTCTTGGTAGGCTTAGTCTCAATGATCCTAATGAGAACTCTTCGTAAAGATTATGCCAGGTACTCTAAAGATGATGACCTGGATGACTTGGAAAAAGATTTGGGTGATGAGTATGGATGGAAACAAGTGCATGGTGATGTGTTTAGACCTGTTCCTCATTTAGGCTTATTTTCTGCCCTAGTTGGTGCTGGTTATCAGCTCACTACTGTGACTCTGGCTGTCATAATATTCACAATATTTGGCGAACTTTATACTGAGAGGGGTTCATTACTTTCTACTGCCATTTTCATTTATGCTGCAACTTCACCAGTTAATGGATACTTTGGTGGTTCACTGTATGCTAGAATGGGAGGTAAATTGTGGATCAAACAGATGTTATTGTCTGCTTTTCTGTTGCCAGTGCTAGTATGTGGTACTGCATTCTTTATTAACTTTATAGCCATGTATTACCATGCCTCTCGGGCTATTCCATTTGGCAGTATGGTGGCCGTAATGTCTATCTGTACATTTGTCATTCTTCCCCTTACTTTGGTGGGTACTGTGCTTGGACGTAACTTAGCTGGACAACCTGACTATCCATGCCGTATCAATGCAGTTCCTAGGCCTATCCCAGAAAAGAAGTGGTTTATGGAACCACTTATCATTATTATTATGGGAGGGATCTTGCCTTTTGGTTCTATATTTATTGAAATGTACTTTATTTTCACATCTTTCTGGGCATACAAGATTTATTATGTTTATGGATTTATGTTGCTAGTGTTTGTGATCCTTATGATTGTGACAGTGTGCGTCACCATTGTCTGCACTTACTTCTTGCTGAATGCAGAGGACTACCGTTGGCAGTGGACTAGCTTTTTGTCTGCTGGAAGTACTGCTCTCTATGTTTACTTGTATTCATTCTACTACTTCTTATTCAAAACTAAAATGTATGGGTTGTTCCAAACTACTTTCTATTTTGGATACATGGCTCTATTCAGTTTAGCTCTTGGCATTATTTGTGGAACCGTGGGCTACATTGGAACTAGTTTATTTGTGAGGAAAATATATTCCACTGTAAAGATTGATTAAACACAAATTATCACGCCATATTAGTCATGATGTGGTATTGTTATGCTAATTGGAATAAAATATCTCTAATATTTTGTTTGTTAATTTGGTTTATTTATTATATTATATGATGAAAATAATGAGAGAAGAATTGTGAAAAGGTATAATTAATTCAATCAGGTTGGAGAATTCTAGTTGGACATTCCGAATATACCTAATGAAGTGCTGTACTGATAAAGTATCACATCACAACATTATCAGCACTTGTAGTTTAATATTTAATGTGTTATGTGGTTCTCTTACTTCATATTTATTAAATATATTATATTATAAGTGATATCCTAGTTTGATTATTAAACCTTCCTTTTGTATTTATCAGAGTGCCTGGAAAATATGGTGTCTTTAAAACTTTAATTTTGAGTCTTTGTAATTAGGCACTTCATTTTTCTTGCATTATTAGAATATTGACATGCCCATTCTATGTAAAAAAATGTCAAGTCAAGTTTTTTATGTCCATATGCTGGGCTGTCTTAGTGTTGAATAAATTGTGCAGGAAAATCATGTAAGGCTCAGCGGTGCTAAATATTCACTTCTATGTCATTATGTACTTGTAAATAACTTTCTCTTTTACTTAGATACAGTACAATTTAGACTTTGTGCATTGGTACTGTTATATTCTCTTGTAATGAGATTGTGGATGGTATGACGGTGGTAATACATATAAGGCAATATCACTTAAAACTACTTTGTATTTGCCTACATTGTATTATGCCTTAAGAATAAGTTTTTGTGTTGTATTCAAATTTAGTAGACTTTGTTTTTTATAATATAATTACAACGCCATAAGTGTACTGCGTGTACTTGGTAATGTAAATTATCCTAATGTGAGACAATTGAATATAATTTTAAGGTGAATACGAATTTTAATTTCTTCCCTTATATTTGCAATGCATAGTAAATACTTAGTCCTTGACAAAGACAATGAGCATTTAATTTTCATGCAGCATTGTCTTTTTGCTCATTTACTTTGATGGCTATCATTGTATCATAAAATCATATCAAATGTCATGATACCGAGCAAAAATCGTCAATTGACACGTGATCCCTGAAAAACGTGCTGTCGCCCAGCTAGAGCCGCGCCGATATGCAGAGCCACTTCGTTTACGCGCCGGCGTTCAGTTGACGCCTGGCTCAAGGCGAGCCGTTACCGAGCTTTGTTTTTCCCATACAATTTTGCCAATTTAATAGGAACAACGCGAGCGATTCTATGTGGCGACTTATATACACTCGGCGTCAAAAATATCGCCCCTCCGCGAAAATCAGATTCAAGCTAATCTAGACCTTAGCGAAGTTATGTTACATAATTAATATTAGTATCAATTAAAAGCACGTTTAATGTGTTTTAAATTAATAATGTTTAATTTAAACAAAACGTAATGGCTTGTAAATCAGAGCGTTATGAAAAAAAAGTGCACAAATACTCGTTTGAAGGGTCGCGAGTTGTGCCCTTTTCCAGGGGTATAAAATGCCTGCACAAGGTCAAAATGTCAATCATTCACTATCCAGACGTCGAAGAGAACACATCTAAGGAACTCAAGCAAGAAAACAACCCTCGAACATGGAGACCACCGCTGCTGAATCAGCTCAAGTGGTTGCAATACTGCAAGCAGGAGTTCGGCAGTGTGATGTCGCTCGGCAACTCAATTTAAGCCGTCATGCTGTCCGCCGAGTATTTCAGCGGTTCCAGGAGACTGGGGGCTACATCAGAAGACGTGGGGCTGGTCGGCGACGCTGCACATCCGAAAGAGATGATCGGTTCATCGTGACATCATCTCTACGCAATCGCTTCGCTAGTGCTGTTGAGGTGCAACAACGCCTCAGAGAAGCTCGGACAAGATCAGTTAGCATCTCTACGGTTAGAAGAAGACTGCGGGAGAAGGATATCGTGGCTCACAGGGCTGCTACAGGCCCAATGTTGACCGCACAGCATTGCAGAGATCGCTTGCAATTTGCCCGCAACCACGTCGATTGGACGTTTGAGCAATGGAGGCAGGTTCTCTTTACCAATGAGACGAGAGTCTGTCTTTATTGCAACGACAGGCGGGCCAGAGTCTACAGAAGGTCGGGCGAACGATTTGCTCAAGCCTGTATTGAAGAGACAGTGGGCTACGGAGGTGGCTCTTGCATGTTCTGGGGGGGCATGTCTATAGACGGCAAAACCGACCTTGTCTGCGTCTCCAGGACTAGAGGCACTCGCGGCCAAGGGTCCCTGAATGCTCGCCGATACATTGCCGTGATCCTGGAAGAGCATGTGATGCCATATGCGGGTTACGTCGGCTCTGGGTTTACATTAATGCACGACAACGCTCGCTCCCACACTGTATTAATTGTTCGGGATTATCTGGAGGAGGTCGGGATTCCCGTTTTGCCGTGGCCAGCCAGGAGTCCTGACTTAAACCCGATTGAACACCTTTGGGACGAGCTGAAGCGACGGGTTCGGTCACGAGACGCCGCCCCTACCACCCTGCAAGATCTTCAGCACGCAGTCATCGAAGAATGGGGCAACATTCCACAAGAGGTCATCGTAAAGTTGGTGCGATCAATGAAAGACCGTTTAGAGGCAGTGATAAGGGCAAGGGGGGGGGGGGGGGGGTAACACTAGGTTTTAAGTTAATTTTAGGCACTTTTTGTAAAATTTTGTTATTCATTTATTGTTGTAAATTTAAACTTGAATAAACATTTTTCAACTGTTCGCAATGTCATTTCCTTTAATTTTTGACCCCAAGGAAAAATCCTTTTTTTTTTAAATTTTCCTATAAAAACACTTTATTACCTTTCAAATGATACCTAACAATCATATTGTTGTCCTTGATCAAATAGGGTTTAAAGTCGGTTGTAATTATTTTCCGAGGGGCGATATTTTTGACGCCGAGTGTATGTACTGTGAGATAACCTTATCTAGAGAATACCCATAGGTCAATGAGTTGAAGCAGAAATATAGATTTGCGAACAACTAAGATAGGTAGTGCTAAAAAAATTAGGCAATGACAATAGGTAGGGTTATAATTGCTTAATAGAACGTATGACCGACGTGACTAAACTCTAACGGCGACCCCGTACCGAAGACCGGGTGCAGGTCGCTGGAATCTGCTAGACAAAAAAAAAACAAAAGTAGGTAATTAATGGGTGAAAAAAATACGTATCTCCATAATTAAAGTACCTACCCAGTGACCCTGGCGACGCTAGGACAAATCTAACGGCATCTCGTTTATCGGAGTCGGGTCACCCCCTCAGCCCCCCCACGAGGAACCAAAAACTATACATACCTACATTTATATATATCCTCATTCATTGTTGATACGGTTTCAGTTTTAAATATTAAAAGTTTTAACATGTTTTCCTGCTTAGCTACGCATGATATTTTTATTTTATTTTCATTGTTTTATATAATGCTAGGTTAAATTATATCATTGTCATTCATAAGCAAAATAAAAAAAAAAAATCTAGTTTCTTGCGGCGTTTCTTCTCAGCAGTGGTCTCCTCTTGGGAAGCGCTGGTAGAATTTTGACGTGTAAAAGTGCCCGTGCGGCCTTCTTACTGAATAAACAACTTCTATTTATTTTTATCTTTTTATCGACAGACTAGTAAAAATAAGGCGAGGGTCCGTGTGCAGGGTCCGTCCGGATCGATACTAATCGCTAATCTTATCCATTAACCACCCGCCAAGCAACAATGTTCGCATTGTTGTGTTCCGGTGTGGGGATAAGACAACCAGTGAAATTACTAGCATAAAGGCATTCCATCATAGTCCTCAGGGTTGGCAACGCATTTGAGGTTTTTTTTTTTTTTTTTTTTTTTTTATGTTAATGAGAAGGCACACGAGCACTCAGGCCACCTGATGGTAAGTGGAATCTGAGACCCATAGACATTTGAATTCTCAAGACCATAATCCTAGCATCTCAATTATAATTTTAGGTCCAGAAACTCATTGACTGAGTATAATGGATTTTGTAATAAAAGGTTTTTCAGCCGGCGTCCAAATGCTTTGTCAGATGGTTCGCTTTTAAGTTCGGAGGGCAGACGTTCGTAAAAGGTGGGACCAATCACTCGCGGGTTCTTACCTGCAAGTGCCATGCGACGGGGAACTGTTCTCAAACGCCCAGAGTGGCGGAGCTGCTTGCCGACTGCGTGCACGCGGGCGAACATTGTAATATTTTTCCTAACATATAATATAACTTGGTATATGTAAAGTGAGTAGTGAGTCAAAATGCGGTGCGTCACGAAGAGATTCCTGCATGAATGTTTAGGTTTCACTCCAACTAATGTACGCACAGCACGTTTCTGCATTAGCATTACTCTGTTGGCATCCGTGGAGTTTCCCCATATAAGAGTGCCGTACGACATAAGGGAGTGAAAATGTGCAAAATAAACTTGCCTTACTGCGTCATCAGAGATGAGCATTTTCAGTTTACGCAACGCAAAGACTGCACTACTCAGTCTAACACACAGGTCATCAACATGGCACTTCCAGTTAAGGTTCGAGTCCAGAGTGAAGCCAATAAACCTACACTTGTCGCATATAGGCATCGGATTGTTACGCACGCTCGGAGGAACAGCAAGACTGCGGCCCGAAAATATCATGACGTTGGATTTTGCAACATTCAAAAGCAATCCATTTGTTGTGACCCACCCCTGCAGCTGCTCGCAAGCGTCATGTATTTTTTCGTCCAGCTGCTCATACGTGCGCGCACTTACCACGACTGTGGTGTCATCTGTAAACAACACCGAAAGGCCAGCTGTGATGGCGGTTGGAAGGTCATTTACAAACATTAAAAATAGGCTATTTCCTAACGCCGATCCTTGAGGAATCCCTAAGTGCACGCCACCAGGCCCAGATGCCAGTCTTTTGCCGTTTGCAGACAACTTCACTACCTGTTTCCGATCAGACAAAAGCGATGAGAGTACTTGGTGGCTGGTATCTCGTATACCGTAGTGTTGCAACTTATCCAAAAGCAGTTGGTGATTAATTACATCAAATGCCTTGGAAAAATCGCAAAAAATACCAGCCATCTTGTACTTGTCGTCTAGACCAGAAACAATGCAGTCAAATATTTTGTGTGCCGCTGTGGTCGTCGACATCTTCTGCCTATATGCGAACTGACGGTCTGTAAGCAAATCATTGTTTTCAAGGTGGGTCATGATATGCGACGAAAGGATGGACTCGACTAATTTTGAAATGGTGGGCACTATTGTTATGGGCCTATAATTGTTTACATCACACTTGAATGAATAAATTTGAATAAATTTACCTGACTTATGCAATTAATTTCAAATTAATACTTTTTGTGACGCATGAACAAAAATAAGCGGATTAGATTATTATGTACATAGAAAATGAGTTAATCTAGATATTTCTAAAGTAAAGCATTTTTGCTCTATTTTTACCAAAATATAACAGGTTAATTTTCATATTTTTTTACTGTTGCGGCCATAAATTAAGGGGGATTTATACAGAATATGGTTGTGAACTTTCTGTTAAACCGAATAACCGTTTTAGATATATTGTGGAATCTCCATACAAATAAATCGAACTTTCCTGGGTTACGAAGTGAAAATTAGTAATTCGGGGCGACAAAAGCTTTTACATCAAATACTCGATTGACCATAACTGGGCATATAATTTTGACGATAGTTCAACAGGAAAAGGTTGTAAAATGAAAACTTCAAAGTAAACTGTAATATTATCATTACTTATATATTATTCTCCTTCAACAAACGCTTCAACGTCGACGGCTGCTTTTCTGGATTTCTTTCCACCTACTGACTTAGAGTTAAACGATTCCGCGGTTCGTTTCCTTAAAGCGTCAATGTCTTCGTTTTCATCAGTTTGGTCTGCCCACTCCAATACCAACCTCCTTCCGTAAAGATGGGTTGAAAGGCGCAAGGCTTCAAATGCAGTCTGAAAACAATGAAAGCGGTGTAAGTTTGAACATTCCTCTTTAGACCTGACGGAGCTATATTCGTACCCGTACCCCCTCAGGGTAAGCGGGACATTGAGGACCATGAAATTGGTGGAGTTAGTTGTAGCGCGACAAACCTCGCGATTCTGATTATTACTGAGGACTCGTTGATTAATTTACCTTAGCATCAGCCTTCGAATAGTAATCAACAAATGCAAAACCTCGGTGTTGATCTGACCCAGGAGATAATTTTTTTGGTAACCTCAAAGTTTTAATTTCGCCAAAAGCCCTGTAAAAGCAAATTTATTAACATTATTTACCAAATTAACATTTTATTTCTAATTAAAATCGATCGTACGGAGAGTCCCGATAAGCGAAGCGCGATTATTATTCGTATTTTTATAACTCTTATCTTGAGCTCATTACCTGAATATTTCTTGTAACTCATTTCTGTTGGCTTGGAATGGCACATTACGCACAAGTATTTTGGTACCATTTTGTGAGACATTTTTGTTACTGTCCTTTTTGTTTGTCTTTACATCGCTTCTGTAACAAAAAAATAAGTAATGTTTTCGACTATTAAATACCTAGAGGGCTGAGATAAAATATAAAGCGTATTTTTAACTTCAGTTAAACTATACGTCGCAGAATATCATATTCGCAAAACATGATATTCGCAAAACACGATAGTTGCCAATATTGGAGGTAGGTTATAGAATCGTAGGTTTGTAGGTTTAGGTTATCAGCTGGTTTTGTTAGTTTCACAGCAGGGCCGGAGAGAGACATGACCCAGAAATAGGAGCTCCGTCGACACTGTCTAATTGCTAATAATGTTTTTTTGCGAATATCGTGTTTTGCGAATATCGTGTTTTGCGAATATCATGTTTTGCTAATAAAATTTATAACATGATATAAACATACCCAATGGATGTACACAAACAGTGATTAGAATCTAGCTCATTTATAAAAGACATGTGGTTAAATTTATTTTATTTCATGATTCTCAATGCCATGCCATTATAAATATGTTAATGCATTATTCATAGTACAGCTTTCATTAAAATCCTATTGCATAATCTGGAATCCCCGATATCCTAATAATCCTACTAATATAACAAATGCGAATGTTTCTGTGTGTGTGTGTGTGTGCGCTAGTTTGTTACTCTTTCACGCTGCAACGGCTGGACGGATTTGGATGAAATTTAGAATGGAGATAGCTTATACCCTATACTGACAAATATGCTACTTTTCATACCGGAAAATTTTAGAGCTCCCGAGGGCATAACCATAACCGAAATCTACGTAGATGAATTTGCGCGCAGAAGCTAGTTTACTACATTGACTGACTCGATTTGTTATACAAACGTAGGTGCATCTACTACGATGCCTTAGTTTGGGCACAAATAAATTGGTGAAACAAGTATAAGTGGGGAAGGGGTTAGGCTAGGAGCGTCTGGGCCTTACTTCGAGTAGGTACTTGTTATTTCGTAACGTTTCCTTGCATTTTCTGAGAACTTTTACCATATTAATGTGTTTTTTACACCATCAGAAAGAAGTGAATTCAACGAACAAAAAGCCCATCAACTTTTTTTAAAAAGCAAATATTTTGACATGCGAATTTTCGATTGAAAATTAGGTTACTTTTTCGATATTAACTCAAAATAAGGTGAAAAATAAGGTGAAAAATAATAATATTTAAAATAAATAAATTACAGTTTGTTTGGGACATGCACATGCGTGCGGTTTAGGATTGCTCGCGGTGATCACGGGACACCTAATGCTGTATCGACTACGAATAATACTCACGTGTTTCCTCGTTCAGACCTCTTTAATTCTAAGGTCTTGCCGTCTAAAGCAGAACTTTGCAGTTGTTTTAATGCTTCATTTGCATGGGCTTTTTTGAAGAATTGAACAAAACCATATCCCATGGATAAAAATTGCCCAGAATTTTTTGGATCCTTTTTTTTTGCTATTGTGGCACTGTGCAGTTTACCGCAACTCGAAAAGTGCTGAAACCAATTGAATAATACATAGTTTGATTTATAATATTTATATGACGGCGCGCAGTTAAAATTATTACTTTATTTGTTTCTTTTTGTTATTGTTAAATTAAAAAAAAAAAAAATCTTATTGATGTTATTATTGGTAACAATGATAAGGTAAATCAAAATAAGAGCGGGTAACCCCGAATAGAGTAGTAAGTGGCGCCACCGTGGTGAAGCTGGTCATTCTTTTGACAGCTAACGTGAGAGGTGCACACCTGCTAACCTATTGGCTCTTATCAATCTGTTCCCATCTGTTAAAGCGTGTGTTATTTGAATTCAGTGTGTAGTGTAATTAAATGTGTGAATATTGATTGTTATGAGCGTGTATTTATTTTGGAGTTTTCGCCATTAACACGCCCACATGGAGGGTAACCGCCGAGACCGCCCGGTCGATCATTCCTATGCCTCGTTATCAGAAGTGGGATTACCCGAGGCGCCTCAGCAGCTGCATACAGGTCAGACCGTTAATTTTTCTTTTGAAAATGAGTGCGACCGCTGGAAAACCCTTTTTGAAATGCAACAACGGAACCTAACGGATTTAATACGCGCAATACAGGAACCTCGCGTATCAGAGTATAAAATTTCGTTACCTGAATATAATCCTGATAGTCTGGATAGCGATGCTCGTGCGTGGTGTAAAACGGTGGATTTATGTTTGAAAGAAAAGCCTTTGTCAGGCGGTAACTTGATAATTACAATGAGTAGGGCACTGAAAGGTCCAGCAGCATCATGGCTTGCTCAATCTAGTTATCCTGGCATAACCTGGCCCCAACTGAAAGACTTGTTCTTAGCCAGATTTGATTTTGTGGAAACTCCTGCAGCGAATTTATGGCGAATGCTAAACGGTAGCCCTAAAGAAGGAGAATGTTTATCGTCTTACGCCAGTAGGTTTATGAGCACCATAATTGCGCGATGGAAATCTTTATCAACAGAACAGATCGCGATTGCTCTAACACTAGCACATGCTGCCAAAATTGATCCGCGACTGCAAAGAGTAGCATTTACTACTGAAATAGACAACCGAATTAAGTTACAACAAGAACTCATGGCCTTTACTTTTAGAAAAAGAGGTCCCCCTATTAATGAAAAGGCAATTCCGGTTGTAGAAGCAAAGAAGCCACGAATTGAATTTCGCAGATGCTATAATTGTGGCAAACTAGGCCATCTTTCTACTGAATGTCGAGGTACTAGTAGTCGTGATAATAGTTCTAACTCACGTTCTGAGTTTTCAGGCACCCCTGCGCCACAGCAGCCGAAAGATGCCAGCGTGCAGAAGAAGACGATGACCCCAACCTGCTACGCCTGTGGCGAACGAGGCCACATCTCGCCGAACTGCCCTAAGAATCCATCAAAGGCCAGCGACGTACCAACGGAACGACGAGTGGATATCTGCGCCATCAAACCAGCTACCGACCAGCTCTTAGACGAAACCGGTGAGAAGTTTTCGTTTTGTTTTGACTCTGGTGCCGAATGTTCTTTGATAAAACAAAGTTTGACTGATAGATTGTCAGGTAAAAGAATGTATAATGCGGTTACACTACTAGGGTTAGGCAACGCCAGTTTAAATTGCAATACCCAAATTTTGTCTACGGTTTCAATCCAGGGTTATTCTGTGCAACTCTTATTTCATGTAGTACCCGACGTTAGTATTTCTGGAGACGTAATAATTGGTAGAGATTTGCTCGCATTAGGTTTTTCAATTGAAATATTTGAGAAACACCTAGTTTTGAAAAAGACCAAAATAGTTTCTGTTTGTAACGTGGGGCCAAAAGCCAACTGCTTTGAGGGGATAGACAGCGATTTATCAGGTAGTGAGAGACAACAGTTAATTTCATTGCTTGAAATGAACTCCAGTTACTTTGTGGAGGGTACACCCACTAGTAGAGTTAGTACCGGTCAGCTAGAAATTAAACTGATAGATCCGAATCGTACGGTTCAACGTAGACCCTACCGTTTGAGTCCCGAAGAAAGGCAGGAAGTACGCAGTCAAGTTAAGGAACTCATGGCGGCTGGGATCATTCGCGAAAGCAACTCTCCATTTGCAAGCCCAATATTGCTTGTGAAAAAGAAGGATGGCACTGATAGGCTCTGTGTGGATTACAGAGAGTTAAATAGCAACACAGTACCTGATAGATATCCGCTGCCACTCATCTTGGACCAGATCCAACGCTTGGTTGGAGCGAATTATTTCACCTCATTAGATATGGCTAGTGGATATCATCAGATACCTGTTCATCAAGATTCCATTGAACGCACTGCCTTTGTTACTCCGGATGGGCAGTTTGAATATCTTTCCATGCCTTTTGGACTTCGAAATGCGCCTTCAATTTATCAACGAGCTATTAACAAGGCTTTGGGGGCATTAACTGAATCATTTGCCGTTGTTTACATTGATGACGTCATAATTCCTTCGCGTACTATAGAGGAGGGTATGGATCGACTGCAACTTGTTTTAAAAGCTTTGACTGATGCAGGTTTTTCTCTGAATATTAAGAAGTGCGCTTTTCTTAAAACGAGAGTCGAATTTTTGGGTTATGAGGTGTCAGCTGGAGAAATAAGGCCAAATCCACGTAAAATTCGAGCTCTTACTGGACTTTCTCCTCCCCAGACCGTCACCCAGCTCCGCCAATTTATCGGCTTAGCTTCATATTTTCGACAGTTTGTTCCCGGATTTTCACAGAAAGCTGCCCCTCTTTATGGTCTTACCTCAGGCAAGGGGAAAATCAATTGGACACCTGGCTTAGAAAAAATTCGAAAGGACATCATAGACATACTGACTGACAAACCTGTACTCACGATATTCGATCCTAATCTCCCTACGGAATTACACACGGATGCCAGCGCTGAAGGCTATGGTGGAATACTCATGCAACGAGTTAATGGCAAATTACTGGTAGTCGAATATTATAGTCGCCGAACTTCCAGCGCTGAATCCAAGTATCATTCATATGAGCTTGAGACTGGCCGTAGTTAACGCTATCAAGCATTTCCGCCACTATTTACAAGGGATTAAGTTTGTGGTTGTGACTGATTGCAATGCAATCAAGGCGTCTAAATCAAAAGTTGACCTTACTCCTCGGGTGCATAGGTGGTGGTGTTTCCTGCAAACGTTCGATTTCAACATCGAATATCGACAGGGCAAACATATGGGCCATGTAGACTTCTTGTCACGTAACCCTTTACATACCGCGGAGCCGATAAATAAGGTTGAACAAAAGCGAGTAAACTTAACAGAAATTTCGGATAGTTGGTTACAGGCTGAGCAACAAAAAGATTCAGAAATAAATTCCATTATGATGAAACTTCAAGCGAATGAACTATGTAGCGATGTTGCTAGGACGTACGAAATTAGGCATGGTCTGCTCCATCGAAAAATTGATAGGAACAATAAAAGTACATGGTTGCCAATAGTTCCTAGGGCATTTCAGTGGGCTATAATAAATCACGTACACGAAAACATCATGCATTTGGGATGGGAGAAAACCCTGGAAAAGGTTTATTGTCACTTCTGGTTTCCGAATATGAACAAATACGTACGTAAATTTGTAGAAAACTGCATAACTTGTAGAGTGGCAAAATCTAACTCAGGGAAAGTTCAAGCTGAGCTTCATCCAATCCCAAACACTACGACTCCATGGCATACCATCCATATGGATGCTACGGGAAAACTTAGCGGAAAGAAAGATACAAAGGAGTACGTTTTTGTTTCTATAGATGGTTTTACAAAGTACGTGCTATTACATCATACTCGAAATATAGACTCAAAAAGTGCCATTAAGGCATTGAAGCACAACGTCTCTTTGTTTGGAGCACCTACACGTTTGATAGCTGATCAGGGTCGATGTTTTACGGGAAAGGACTTTAGGGACTTTTGCAATACGCACAATATCAATCTTCACCTTATAGCTACTGGCACTAGTCGTGCTAATGGGCAGGTAGAGCGCGTAATGTCCACTCTGAAAAATATGTTGACTGCTGTTGAAACTAGTAAAAATAGGTCATGGCAAGATGCGCTACCTGATATCCAACTAGCTATAAATTGCACCATAAGTGGAGTCACAAAAGCGAGTCCACTTGAACTGTTAATCGGGAAGGTTGCCAGACCCCTAGGTTTAATGGCATTAGAAACGGACGGGACTGACGAGACTGACGTAAATTTTGTTAGGGAACAATCGGCACGAGAAATAGAAGCTAGTGCCTCTTACGAGAAGGTTAGATTTGATAAGGGCAAAGCAAAGGTACAAAAATTCAAAGTTGGTGATTACGTTCTTTTGGAGAACCATGAACGTAATCAAACTAAGTTAGACTCAAAATTCAGAGGGCCGTTTCGGATAGTTGAGCTGTTGGATGGCGACAGGTATCTACTTAAGGCTCTTAACTCTAATAGAACTTATAAGTACGCGCATGATCGCGTGCGGTCTATGCCTGAGTGTTACGTTCCATTGGAGTTAAGTGCCGGTTTGGAAACAGCCTCCAATCAAATTGAGACAGAATGTGCCGATGACGGCGCCGGTGAGAAATTACTATTATTTACACTATGCATATTTATTACTCCTTTTATTCCATTTAAGTGACACTGGGATATTACTGGACAAGCTTGTGTGGCTATGACGGGCCTGTGTGGCCATGACAAGCCTGTGTGGCTATGACATGCCTGTGTGGCTATGACAAGCCTGCGTGGCTATGACAAGCCTGTGTGGCGCTGACGAGCCTGTGTGACACTGACGAGCCTGTGTGGCGCTGACGAGCCTGTGTGGCACTGACGAGCCTGTGTGGCGCTGACGAGCCTGTGTGGCACTGACGAGCCTGTGTGGCACTGACGAGCCTGTGTGGCACTGACGAGCCTGTGTGGCACTGACGAGCCTGTGTGGCACTAACGAGTCTGTGTGGCGCTTATGAGCATGTGTGGCATTTACAAGTGTTTGTACCATTGACTTTTCTTTGTGAAAACCTGTAGCCTGTGTGGCTGGTGGCATGGCAACTATGACTTTGTGCGGCAATTTACTTATTTGACCAGTTTTGAGTGTTTTGTTTACACTAATAGCAAATACTTGCAATTAAATTTAGTTGTGGTCAGGATGACAGAGTGGAGAATAGTATGAATTACTACATTCGTGTTTGTTCACAGAATCTGAGAATGAGGCGAGTACACACGAGGACGTGTGAAGACGCAGGACGGCCGTGACGGCGCGCAGTTAAAATTATTACTTTATTTGTTTCTTTTTGTTATTGTTAAATTTAAAAAAAAAATCTTATTGATGTTATTATTGGTAACAATGATAAGGTAAATCAAAATAAGAGCGGGTAACCCCGAATAGAGTAGTAAGTGGCGCCACCGTGGTGAAGCTGGTCATTCTTTTGACAGCTAACGTGAGAGGTGCACACCTGCTAACCTATTGGCTCTTATCAATCTGTTCCCATCTGTTAAAGCGTGTGTTATTTGAATTCAGTGTGTAGTGTAATTAAATGTGTGAATATTGATTGTTATGAGCGTGTATTTATTTTGGAGTTTTCACCATTAACACGCCCACATGGAGGGTAACCGCCGAGACCGCCCGGTCGTTCATTCCTATGCCTCGTTATATATTATAACTAAAGGGCGGACAATGGATGCAATATGGCGACGAAAGCATAAGATGGATAAGACTAAGTAAATTTCGAGTAATGCTTATGTATAAAAATGTATCCAGATATTTGTAGTCATATCCATATTACGTAGATTGTTTCACATGATTTTGACGTAATTTGCATCCGTTGTCCGCCCATTAATTATAACATTTGAAGCAGGATATACCTCTTTCAACATGTCCTCTGTTGTCTTGAAATTTAAGTTTTTAACGAATAATGTACTATCATTTTCCGGGTCTTCAGTTTCGCTGAATACGTCTTTAGCTTGATGCTCCACTTTGTTTTCCAGTTGTTTCTCAGTTGAGGTTTTCGACTTGGTAGCGCTATTAGTTCCTTGTAGTTCTAAGTCTCGTGGCTTCACGTCATTTGACTGTTTCCTTTCGAAATCCGTAGTATCCGCAGTTTTGATAAAGACATTTTCGGGAGCCCATTCCAAGTATAACGGCGATGATCTAAATTGCGAGTAAGCTAACTTGGTAAACGCTTTTTTGGCTTCAAATGGCTCTACAAAGTCAACGAGAGCGGATATTCCGTGTTCTGGAATCAAAAATCTTGCAATGTGTCCAAATTTCGTAAAGAGTGCTTTAAGCTCTTCAGTCTCAGTGTTAGCAGGTAAATTTTTAACCAGAATGCATGTTTTTGATTTCTTTT
This sequence comes from Acleris holmiana, assembly GCA_949316455.1. Taxonomy (NCBI): domain Eukaryota; kingdom Metazoa; phylum Arthropoda; class Insecta; order Lepidoptera; family Tortricidae; genus Acleris; species Acleris holmiana. Next base: position 7,672,115 of record OX438773.1, on the reverse strand, counting down.
TCGTTGCCTGTAACATATTATACCACCGTTAAGTACAGTAATGTTATAAAAAGCTCCATTATACTACCTTTGTGTTTACTATTATTGTGTTTTCTAATAAAAAGTAATAAACTAAAGTATTGTCTTAAAATCGAAGAATGGTTTTTCGTTGTACAAATGAATACACAATTTATAGGTACAATGACATAATAATAATAAGCATTGAACTATGAGTAAATAACTTAACGATAACAGAGGCCATATTTTTACGCGTGTAGTAAACACTACACAAAGGCTAAAGTTTATTAAACTTTGTCATACATTGTATGTTCATTTGTGTTCATACTTAAATTTATTAGAAAACACAACAATAATGAGGGCGCCACTGGACGCTCGGTGTGGTCCCAAAGCCTTATCCACAGGTTTTTAGAATCTTACCACAGTGAAGGCATCTAGATATACCCCGTTGTTCTCCAAGAATGACCTCGTCTCGGCGACCAGCTGGGTCTCGCCGAGCGCGAGTCGAACCGCAGCGCTTGTAGCTTGAACAACATCGTATTTCCATTACTTAATGTTATAAATGACAGATAAGAGTATCTTGTTTTGGATAAATAAATAATGATTATAAAAATGCAAAATGTTTTGAACATGGGTAATGCGTAACTTATCTGTACGATTTATTTGTGACATCAAATTAATTAACAATTTGCGCCAGCGGAAATATAATTATCAGTACGATAAATAAAAATAATATCCGTTTTGTCCGCGTGGTTGCCGGGTTATGATAGTGCCACTCCATGTCTTCCCGTGGATGTCGTAAGAGGCGACTAACGGAATAAAGGCTTGTAGTACTGTTAGTTGAATAGTATGGGGGGAACTAAATATAGTTTAATTAATTTTGTAAATGAATTTCCCGGGATTTCAGAATTTAGATTATCATAAATATATATTATTTAACTTGCCTGCAATTCATTTTTGTAACGAATTAACGTTATACCTACTAATAACAGCAAATATACATTAAGTTTTATCCTAAATATAAAATAATGATACGAACTGACAATATTTCCGTTAAATCGGAAAATTAAACATAAATATAGGTACAAAAGTGAACAGGTACATCTGTATATAAACTTGTGGTATCCTATTATCTCGCCTCATTCGTTTTTCGTTTAATTCGTCTCATTCTGTATTCGTCTTCGACTTGTTCGCTAAACGTCACTATCTTATTTGGTCAAATTCTGTAACCTGTCTCTCTCTTAATAAGTCTTATTCGTTTTTCGTCACGGTCTTCCTTGGACTCATTCGTCGTTCGTCCCTATCGTTTTTTGTCTCATTTACTTATTCGCCAAAACTATTTCGATACGTTCGGTGCTGGTCACATTAGTAATTAGTCTCTTTCGTTTTTGATCGCATTCTAGGTACGTGACGTTCGTTTTTCGTCTCATTCATTATTTGTGACAATCTTTTCCTGTCATACTAAGAGGATTATGAAGCGACGGCTTTACCATACAAACGGCGTTAACGTGTTCTACCCCCTAAATGTTAACCTATTTCAACCAATTTTTGACGTTTAGTTTTTTTTAATATTATCGATAAATTTCAATTTATTCCCGTTTTATTGTTTTCATACATAAGTAATGTCGGTAATATTTAAAACAACTAAACGTACGGACCTAGTTTTTGTTCCGACTCACCACATATCAAAAATTGGTCGAAATCGGTTAACATTTAGATTGTAGAACAAGTTAACGCCTTTTGTATTATGAGTAAAATTTTAATGTTTCTAACTTAATACTACTATTAAACTCTTATGAAAACTTCTACCCCCCCTCCTTTTTTTCCCCCTTAAGGGATAATTTTCGTAATTAAAAGTAGCATATGTCCTCCCACTTTTCTGACTAAAGTTATCTTCATACCAAATTTTATCGAAATCGGTTTAGCGTAACAAACAGACAGACGGCAGACGGACAGACAGAGTTACTTTCACATTTATAATATTAGTATGGACAATAATGAGAAAGTACAGTGGACCTCAGTCTTGATTCGAGTCCCGGGGAAGGACATAGGCTACTTTTAAATAGGACAGTTCCCGAAAGTCAACATACTCGTACATGCTTATCTAATTTCACGAGAAATAAAATCGACGCCGCAATGGATCTATGTAAATCAAGATGCAGAGCTGAATATAAACCTATCACAAAAAATTATGACGAGTGTATACAGCAATTAAAGGGCAAAGCCCGGATCACACGATACCATTGTTTGATATAAAGAAAGACGGGCTATATAACGCGAAAAAAAAATCCTGCACGTATCCAAAACGGCATTTACTACAATTGCCGAAATTCGAATTCCTGACATAAAATCTACAGATTTTATGATATATAACGGAGCTAACACTGATGGAATATCAATTTTCTCCACTCCGTATTTCAGGAACATAATTAAGAGTAATAATTACTCTTATTTCGCTGATGGTACGTTTCAATGTACACCCACCCCTTCCTACCAGCTTTTCAGTCTACATTGTGACTTAGAAAGTCGCAGAGATGAGGATGGAATTGTACCGGTCGCTTTCGGTTTGCTGCCTAATAAACAGGAAAATACGTATCACAAGTTCTTTTCTGTATTAAAAACGGAGTTGTCATTAAATATATTACAGTTCAAGTGTGACTACGAACAAGCAATAATTAATGCGGTTTCAGCTGTATTTCCAAACGCGAATGTCACAGGTTGCCAATACCATTTCAAAAAAGCCATATGGCGGAAGGCTAAAGAATTATCTATGACTCGGGATGAATATTGCAAAAAAAATAACAAATTGACAACATTGTTGGCTCTATTACTGGAACCATACCGGAAGCTTGGTGTTATATAGAAAGCATTAGTCCAGATGGCTGTCAAAATATAGATTCATTTTCACATTGCATACAAAATTATGGGTTAACCAAAATTACGTGCAAAGTTTTCTCATGTGCCGGCCAATGCCATAGAACAAGTAACAGTATTGAGGGTTGGCACCACAGACTGAATGTCATAACGGACAAAAGCAAAGGTTTGTTCCAATTTCTTGATATTCTGAAAAAAGAAGGTAGGCATCAAGAGATAAGGGCAGCACAAATCCAAGTCGGAGTACAAAAAAAAAAAGAAGAAGTATATCAATATAGATGATGCTATTACAAAGATAATAGAAGATCTGGTGACGGAAAACATAGCAGTTGATGAATGTCTCAAAAGATCGAGTGTTGTTTATTACATCGACTGATGATAAAGAGTCTTAATGTTAAGTCAACATTGATTTGTTAAATAGTCTGTTTATTTTTCCGGTGGTATAAATATTTATGTTTTTGTTACTTAAGCGAAATTAAAACCTTTTTTTATTTTTAACAATCTTTTTAGTTTCTGTGTAGAACACGTGGCTGGTAGACATCGATTTCAACAACTACTTATTTGAAGTAAATCATATTTTTTCAAACATACATTTTAGTTACCTTACAAATAAATGACTGATTTAAAGTTATTTATTTTATTTTATTGCATGTTTGAGAAAAGCATTATACATTGTACATTCAACCAATTGGAACCCTAGGCCACTATGGAACCATGTCATAATGACAATATAAAACCTCAAACCTCACCGTGACGTTATAAATCAAATCGTAAGAAGACGTGAGTTCTATGGTGGTCCAGGGTTCCAATTGGTTGACCGTACCTCGGCGTGAAAAGGGATTGCCAGCCTCGTATCCCTATCCGTAGTCTATATCTATTCTACTTGAATAATGAATAAGACGAACAACAAACGGGACGAATAGCGAATGTGCCCAAAAAAGAATGAGACAAATGGCCAATGAGTCCAAAAAAGAGAGAGACCAATAACGAATGTGACTAAAGATAGACTGCGAATGATACTAAAAACGAGGGTGACAGACAAACAAAGAATAAGTCCGAGGAAGACCGCGACGAAAAACGAATAAGACTTATTAAGAGAGACAAGTTACAGAATTTGACCAAATAAGATAATGACGGATAGCGAACAAGACGAATAAAGAATAAGTGACGAATACAGAATGAGACGAAATAAGAATTAAACGAAAAACGAATGAGGCGAGATAATAGGATACCAACCTTGTGTATTTACAAAAATAGCTATACCTAAATATTTTCGCGATATACAGCGTGTAAATTTCATACGGGCATATATTTTAACAACAGTTAGTATACACCCCAATTAACGTAAAAACTTGTGTAACAGAAACATTAGTTGTATTTTTTTTTCTTACTAATTAATTCAGCAAGCAATGTATGCATCACACATTACAATTAATGCACCTACGTAAACGTCATGTCACGAATTACGGTACGTCATTTGTTTACTAGTTACGTAAATAAAAGTCAAAATAAAGATCATTAATTTATCCGTTTTAAATTTAATTATTTAATCGTGGCGGTTCACTCGCCGGAGATACTTATTTTCCACATGTCGTCCTTGCACTTGGATACAGGCGACGCAACGACGACTGATGGACGCTCTCACACTTCGTAAATTCGTTTCTCGAAGTTTTTCAAAAACTTCTGTTATTTTCTCCCTCAGCTGCTCTACTGATGTTCGAGGCTGCGAGTAAACCTCGTTTTTCACAGCCCCCCATAGGAAAAAACCAACGGCGTTAAATCAGGGCTTCTAGCCGGCCATCGCCGGGGGCCGAACCTCCCAATCCATTGATTGCCAAACATTGAGGTTAATGCAGTCCGCACGCGAGTTGACGAATGTGCGGGAGCCCCATCCAGCTGCAACCAAGTCTGTACACGTTCTTCAGCTGGTAGAGAGTTAACATACTCTGCTAAAGGGCCATTTATGAGCTCGATGAATTTGTCTCCATTAAGATTACCATCGATAAAAATAGGTCCGATGATGCGGTCTCCGTGTATTGCTGCCCAAACATTTAATGACCATCGATACTGGTGGCCTGATTCCTTAAGGAGATGTGGATTTACCTGCGACCAGTAGTGACTGTTCCTTTGATTCCAAATACCATTTCTCGTAAACGTGCTTTCGTCGGTTCATATTATTTTAGACCGGAATTCCTCATCACTGTGTTGTTGGTGACGTATCCACTCACAAAACGCTACGCGTGGCAACAAGTCCCGTGGTAATAAAGCGTGAGCCTTTAAGAACTTATACGGCCGTTGCCTGTCCTTTTTCAAGACGTTGTGAACCGTCATATGGTTTAGATTAAACCTTCGTCCCGCTTCTCTGGTGCTGCTCTCCGGGTTTGAGGAAAAATGTTGTAAAATAGTTTCTTCTGTTTGTGCCGGCAGACGGGAACTATTTTCTGATCTCCCAGTCAGGGTCAAACCATCGCGAATACGCTGTAGAGCATTGATGATGACTCGTGGGTTTCGTGGAGTTCGCCGGTTAGGAAATTGCTCTCTGTAGATTTCTAATGCTTGTGTCCCACTTTGTCCAGCTTCACCATATGCCAATATCATGTCGGCTAGTTCATTAGCACTGAAATTCGACGGTCGCGGCATTTTCGAAAACAATCTTATTGCTTTGTGACAGCGGCGTCACGACAAATTATGTCAGGTAGAAAATGCAACCAATGAGTTCGTTCATTTATTTATTATTTTGTTAAAACAACGGGACTATGACAGCGTAATTGTAATACTACCTACCTTACCTTTATGGTCTTTGATAATTAGGTATGTTATCTTCATTACTCATTATGAAAGTGTCAGATGCGTAACGTCAAGAGTATTTCAATGTAAACAATGTAAAGTGCTAATGATATCGCAAATGATATGCTGCCGCCACCACCTGCTTGAAATGCATGACGATTTTTGTATGCAGTGATTCGTGAAGATTCACTTCGTGTATAGTGACTTTAAACTGTGAGTGTCTCTCCCCTCAGACAATAATTAATAAATAACGACAAAATCTACCAAATTTTGCAATTTAGGAAGGAGTTTCTTAATCAGTTGTGCTTTATGCACGTAGCATCATTTAATAATAAATTCGTGGTCATTGGGCCCTTATTGACTACAAAAAATAAGGAAAATAAACAGTTTTGTGCAAGGAAGTTGCACGCGATACATTGCTCCTAAGACAAACTTTAAAAAATTAACTACGCTTTAATAATAAAAGTTAGTAACAAAATAACTTTCTCACATGATTTGTATGGTCGTTAACTCCGTCTGGTTAAAATATATGCCCGTATGAGATTTACACGCTGTATTATCGTGACATTTTGTACCGTCGAGTACAAAGAGATGTAAAATACTAATAGAATTTCGGCATCCCGAAATTATATTAGTATTTTTGAATATATGGAATTCACGAACTTAAGGTTGGAATTTCCGATCCCTGATTATAAACAACATCTGTATTATGTATAGATTTACTAAATATGGAATATTTCAAAAGATAAAAGGGCATACTTTTGTTTTCATCACTAAGAAGATGTTCTTTAGTGGTGTTGTAATTCGAGCTAATGACGTCAGCGATGGCGTTCGCGCCCAGAAACAATGTGTTCCAATTGTGAGACGACTTCGCCTGCGCCTTCAACTTCTTGGCTTTCTTTTCTTTAAACGTGAGACCCTCTGAAACAAGACAATGCAATATTTATATTGAATAATCAACAGTCAGTGGTTGATTAGTTCAGCTATACGAGTAAGTGGGGTACAGTGGTTATATGTTTCATTACTTTCAATGTTAAGTGTATCATGCGTGTGTCACGTTTTGCATCAACATAGTATGAGAACGTAAAGAGATGTCGTGCGTCACGTTATGAATAAAAATAAAGCGGTATGCTAAACACGAGGGCAGTATGCTGCACTAAGGACAAGTAATACCAGTAGTGGTGTATATTTATTTTTGCTTCGGTTACCATGCTAGCCCCTCTGCTGTGTTGTGGCCGGTAACCTGTATCTCTTCCACTAATAGACTTACCGTCATCGGTTTCTTCGACCTTCTCGGTCTTGGCCGGCAGCAGATGTAGCATCCTGCCGCAGAAGGCGGTCCCGTCTAGCTCGGAGTACGCTTTCACAGCGTGTTCGGGCATCACGAATGTGACCGTCGCAAAGCCTTTCGACTGCCGGAGGACTTTGTCTATGGGCAGGTTGACCTCTGCCAACGGACCTAAGTAAAAGACAATAACTTTATGCTTCTATTGACAAACTTACCATAATCATATAACACAAACGTTTTTCTTAGTTTAAGAATCAAAAGTACAATTATTAGAACTGCATGCTTTTGCCACCACACAATCTTTATAATTTTTCTAAAATTGGGAAAAACCTACTCCCTTGCCCACCGGAGCACTGAGGTATAATGGGTAAGTAACAATAAGGGTGCCATATCAAATTAATCCCCAAAAAGGGAAATGCAGGACTTACCATATTTTTCAAACAAACTTGTCAATTCTTCTTCAGATACAATGTAAGGAAGATTCCGTACAAATATACTGCCACTCTCACCAATAGATTCCTCATTTCCTTGATTCTAATATAAAAAAATTAACCAAATTAGTCATCAATCACTTATGTTGATTTGCTAATTATGTAACATAAATGTATGATTTATCATATCTGTAACTTGAAACGAAGAAGGAAACAATATTTATTTTCAAATGGTGCAACAAATTAAAAGATTCTTAGTCAAATGACAACAAAATTTCATAATGGAGAAAACAAAACTTTTGAAGAACAACCCAATACCTCTTGTTTTTTTCTTTTGTTCTCAAGCTCTGCCTCTTCTTCTCCTTTCTTTGCTTTGTCTTCATACTTATTGACATGAACTCTATGATTTCCTAAAATATGAATGAATGTTGGGATGATTACATCCTATAAAACCAATTTCTTTATGTTGCATATTTTACAAAACAATCCTATTAAAGAAACGTCCCTCACTTCGCTAAACTCGTTTTGAAGTTTAACGAAGTGAGGGACGTTTGTTGGAACTATAATAGCTAACTGTTTTAAATTAATATTTCTTTATACATTTTGGAGAATACAGTTAAGGTGTTTAGGTTTAAGACATGAGTTTAAGAAATAAAGGCATTGCAATGTATGCTGGGCACACCTAGGTGTCAAAAATAGTGGCAATAATATTTCACCAACCTTTACTTACCTAAAAACAATTTATCCTTATTCAGAGCCTTTTTTAATTCTTTTTCTTCCCTAAATCCAACATAACAGAAGCCAGCAAGTTTCTTTCCCTTTCCAAGTGGCAGTCTGATGGAATAAGGTACTAAAGGTTTGAAGAACTCTTTAATATCTTTCTTCTTGCATTTAAAAGGTAAACCTGTTATCTGAAACAGATAAATACAATGTTGAAGAATGAAGAGAACACTTCCCCAATTTTGCCATCCTACCAATTATGTATTTGAATCATGAACTTTATTTCAAGTCAACAAAGGCCATTATACATTTTTTCAGACCGGTATTTTATGACAAAAGGAAAAACTGTAACAAGTATTTCTATACTATAACCAGTTTATTTATCTTTCTTAAAAACCTAACAACTTTCAAGGTAACTTAAAAGTATGACGGCTATCTATAACACTTACTTTAACATGGAAAAGTGGTCTGTTCCTCACTTTCTTTGGCTTTTCCTCTTCAAATTTTTGAGCAACTTCCACATTGCTTCCTTCTACCTTTTTCATCAGTAGTTTCATATACTAAAATAGAAATAATAAAAATTACTCCTCTGCCAAATAAGTACATTTACATCCAAATACTGTTGGAGTCTTACCTCTAAATCACTAATTTGTTTATTAGCTACTTTTTCAACATTATCCTGAGTAATTTTGGGTTCATTTTTTGTTGGATTTTTAGCACCCTTTTCTTCGTTTGTGTTGGTTGCCTCCTCCTCCAGCCCACTGTCATTGTCATCACTCTTGGCTGCTGCATCCAGGGCTTCCTTGATCCAAGTGTTCTTGTCAGTCACATGAGCTTCCATAAATTCAGTGAATAAAGGATCTTCTTTGTGCTGTAAAGATACACAGGAAGCTAAAATAGAGATAAAAGAAATAATGCCATAGGTGATCAAAATACTTTATAAAATGGAATAAAGATAATAAGACCCCATATCGGAGGTGTAATTTGGTAGCAGGACGTTCTTAAGCATGGGTATAAAAATATTAAGATGTTAGCATCAATACTCTTAGTTTCTCATTACAACTAATTTTATACACAATTATGTAGACAAAACTGTAACATTTTTATTTTCTATTCCATGATGAGCAATGTCATCAGAATCAGAATCCGCTATCTGCATGAAATAAACATAATAAACACGTTTAGTTTTTGTCAAGACAATAAATATGGTATTTCTAAAATATTCTTACCCATGCCTAAGAGCATCCAGATACCAAATTGCACCTCCGATAATGAGGTCGAATCATAATCACATCACACAACTCATTAGTGTGATAATAATGCAAACCCTATTAAGTACCTTTTTAAGCAATTCAAGGATTTTAACTTTATTCTTCTCTTTCTTCTTAGTTTTCTTTTTCTCAACCTTTTCATTAACTTCCTCATCTTTGTGCAGATTTTTGTAAGCAGTGCTGTCTGAGGCGTACTTGCTCCAGGCGCGGGGTTTCTTCTCATCGCCGAGGTTGGCGCACACTTCGACCTGTATCTTCATGGACCGTACGCACGTCCCGTCAAAGTGTTCCCGCGCGGCTGCAGCCTGCTCCTCCGATCGGAACCCCACGAATCCAAAGTTCCTGAACTTCCCATCCTTGGTGTACTTTAACTGCACATCAGTTACTTCGCCTTTTTGTCCGAATAGTTCTTTTAAAGAGTCAACAGTTACCTGGTAAATGAACAGCGTATTAAATGACGGAAAAAAAACCGGAAGCGTTAAAAGTATTACCGTGCGGTATACAAACCTTATTTGGTAAGTTTTTAACAATTAATCGAGACATTTTTTGTACATCTGATGTTATGAAATCTTAAAATAAATAAGATGGTTATTATTTTACGATAACGCACGTGTAATATGTTTTCATCCGTCTGTCAAGTCAAAAAGTGTCAAAACTGTCAATTGCATGTCAAAACCAAATGTCAAATGAAAAGTTATTCGATTTCAGCGGTAATATTAGTATCTCAACTAGGTCGAATGTTTACCAACTAAAAGTAGGGTATTGTACCCAGGGTATCTTTAGTACTGGCAAATGAGTGAGTTCTATACCAGTGATATGATAACCGACCCATTAACATAAATAATCTAACGTTAATAGTGTTAGCATACGCGCATAAGAAATCGTGTTAATACATACAAAAAAATACCAACAAATCTAAAAAGACTTGTATATAATTATATATCCACATTTTGTTAATAAATGGAAAGCAAAGGCTACTGTCATGAACAATGTCTTGGATTGGTTTCCAAAACTTGGAGCAACTCATATATTAACCGGCCTCGCTGCTATAGAAGACCTTTCTGCGAAGTAGAAACTTGCGCCTATGTGTGTGGATTCGACATTCGCAGCCTGTGTAAATAACATAAAAATTTGGAACTCGCCGACATTTTACATAATATTGAAAAGTGTGTATTGGCAAAACCTGTCCAAAGCCTGGATTATGCAAGTGTTTTTTTGGTTGCGGCACGACTATATAAGACATTACTATATGTATCTTAAAATGTTGTAGTTGAATCGTAAATAATAAATGATTTCTTTTTGTATGTCGTTTGGATTATTCATTACATTTAAATGCGTGAAGGCATTAATTTACATACCTAACTTATATGAAGAAGTGGGTATAAAGCTGAATATTTTTGCTAACTTGTCCTTCAGCTTTGGACTCGCACCTTCATATAAAATTAAAAGTTGACAATTTTGATTTTACATTCCGGGGTGCCATTTGTAAAGCCCGCCATTTATTAGTTCTTTTACAGCTCACGGTGTCGTTAGTAGTATAAGCGAAAGTGTCGTTTTTGTAGTATGGAGTTCTTCTCTAAATGATTAATTATATTATTTGATTGTACCTATGTTTTGTGTTGGGTATGGGTATCTATACCCCATAGAATAAGAATTAAAGGCATAGAAGGAGCCTAATAACGTCACTAATATAATATAACACATAAAAAACAATAAACTCTAGTTAAATATTGCTTTAAAGATATTTCGAACACACATGACTACTTCGGATGATGATATTCTGCATTTCTACGCTTTAACAATGCTCTCTGGCCTCTCTGACGATTACAATGCCAAATATTCAATATGCCGCCTTCCGGTGAAAGCAAAAGATTTCAATTTGTTTTTTTTTGCGGGATGAATAAGATCTGCATTCAAACACAATACACGTCATATTACTATTTATTTTTCTTCACGTTTATATAAAACACCACAAATTATTTTGTTCTTAAAATAAATCCAAACAATTAAGAAGTCGCAACGGCAGCCTGCTAATGATAAACAATATACACCACTAAAAAAACATGACATCCGTTTCAGACCTAGCTCATGCCTAGCTCAATACCATAGACCATCTTTAAGAGATTTTCGATTCGGCAGGCTAATTTACGACCATGGTGACATGATGGTCGCCAGTTGGTTCACCAGTTGGTGACCAAGTGTGTACGGCTAGTTTTAGCAAGAACTGTACACTATAATCTTTCCTTTTTTAACTTATTAAACATTCATATTGAAATTTTCGAGATAGGTATAGATCTGACGCTTTCGTTTTAAGGCTCCTTCTATGCCTGTAGTTCTTATTCTATGTACGGACTCGACACGATTGAAAAGTCACTTGACAGGTTGTCAGAATTGTCATGTGTTTGTCATTTAGACAATCATCATCTTCTTAACTCGTCCACAAAGCCATGTTGTCAGCATGTAATATCTAAATTGGCACTTTCCTAACTCGTCCACACTTTTATATCGTCAACTTCCTATCTTGTCCACATGCCTAGATTGTCCATAGTGCTAACTCGTCCATATTCCTATATCGTCAATAGTGCTAACTCGTCCTTATTCCTATATCGTCCACAGTACTGACTGGTCCACATTCCTATATAGTCTACAATGTTAACTCGTCCACATGACTCAAAATGTGGCCTAATGCGATTATATTTAAAGCGATTAAAAGTCAAATATCCGAACCATAAGAAAAGAAGAAGACGAGTTAAGAAGGTGACGAAATAGGAATGTGGATAAAGTCGTCCTGAGCCCTCACACTGTGTATCGAAGATGACTTATTGCTGCTTGATTGGAGACGACTATACAGGGTGTTAGGTAATGAGTGGATAATCCTTGAACTACGGATCTATCCGTAGTGCCCTCTAGGGCACTTAGGACGTTATGAAAAAGCTAAAATAGGTCTAGTAAAAGTCGCACGGTTTTCGAGATATTTGGACTTTTAATCGGATTTTTTGTCATTTTCCTTATGTCCGTGTTACGAAAAACCCTTAACTTCATGTATTAATTCATATTTTTCTTCACTTTTTTCTTGCATGGTTAGAATCACTATGAACTAAGGAAGTTTTTAAAGCTACATGCCAAGTTTTTTTCATGACAACTTTTTGAGTAAACTCACTAAGTTACTTTTTCCATAGTAAGAAATCCCCGCATTTGTTTTTCACGTAGTATGGAAAAACAAACTTTGTGCGTTTACTCAAAAAGCTGTCATGAAAAAAAACTGGGCATGTAGCTTTAAAAACTTCCTTAGTTCATAGTGATTCTAACCATGCCAGAAACAACGAAAAAAATAAATTGAATTAATACATGAACTTAGGGTTTTTCGTAGCACGGACATAAGGAAAAATGACAAAAAATCCGATTAAAATGACCAATATCTCGGAAACTATAACAATCGCTGAACATACATGGGGGTTAAATCGATAGCTTATGAGCTGCTCTATCAGCCCTACTCGGGTTATCCACTATTTACCAAACACCCTGTATATGCTCGCTACTTATACCTATATAGATACTCTTGTCTATATTCAATACTACATGACAGTATTTTTTTAAAGTTTAAATGGTTTTCGAACTGTATTTATATTTATAAGATACAACCAATGTCCCTTTTTATCAATTTGACGACACGGTGGCCTAGTTGGGAGTGACCCTGCCTCCAAAGCCAGCGGTCCTGGGTTCAAATCCAGGTAAGGGCAGATATTTGTGTGATGAGCGCGAATATTTGTTCCTGAGTCATCCAAGGATATTTTCTTTGTATATAAGTATGTGTTTTTCTATATAAGTATGATTATCGTTGTCTAGTACCCATAGTACAAGCCTAGAGCTTAGTTTGGGACTAGGTCAATTGGTGTGGTTGGATTGTCCCCTGATATTTATTTATTTATTTTATTAATTTGGGCCTATACTGCAAGAGTGTGGCGTACAAAGATACACTTGGCTTATATTTTATAAACAATGAAACATTCTTCGTCTTAAAGAAAAAAGAAGTTTAGTATACATTCGTGGAAATTGGAAGATTTTCGCTGCTTCCACTCCACGGTGAGTTATTCTAACGTAATTGCAGTTCCAAGATTGATTCTTACCTGTCTTTAGACATATCCTTTCTAATCTGTGATTTAGACACCACTAACACCCGTATTTATAGACACGAAAAGTAATTACTTAAGCAAAAGTAATGACTTCAGAGCCGATTTTAGTATGACTTCTGGCATTACTATTACTCAAGTAATTACTTTTCTTTTCTATAAATACGGGTGTTACTATCACAGCCCAGACATACCTTCTAATCTGTGGCCCAGAGAATCTGCGGATGTCATGCATGTCACGTATCAGCTGTTGATTGTTGTTTTGCAAAAAAATAATTGACTTGCAATGTTGTAATTGATTGGTTTTTGGGCCCTAAAGTGAAAAAAGATTTGGTTTGTGAGCAATTTAGTAAATTTGTTTAACTAATATACTTGACCAGGGTCACCAACGCGCTAAAGATACGGAAATCATACAACTATGTCGACCGCTATGACTTTTGGGCAAAAGCAGTTTATACCAACGCCACCAGATAAGGGAAGCTTTCCTCTGGACCACGAAGGAGCGTGTAAAAAGTCGATGGTAAAATATATGAAATGTTTGTACAATCACAATAGTAATAACTCCATGTGTCGTGATGAAGCCAAAGAGTACCTCGGTTGCAGAATGGATAATGGTTTGATGGCTAAAGAAGACTGGTCCAAATTAGGCTTTCAGGACAAAGAGGCTCAATTAGAAGAAAAGACAAAGTGATTGTGGATAAGAATGTATGCCATTTTTAAGAAATAAAGTAGATTTACATGTTCTTCTGTTCACTTCTTGTAAGAAAATCAAGTTACCTGAAATAGATACATGGTTTCATTTAAATGTATATGAGGTTATAGCAATATGCATAATGCAGCTCAGCTAATCTGGGGGCATGCTAGTGCCCCCACCAAGTTGAGCAAAACAAAGAGGCACAGCTGTACTATCCTTTTCTTGAAGCCATTTAGGCCATTGTCTGCATGATTTAATACAGAATTCTTTCCTTATACAAAGGTCAACTAGTAGAGAATGCCATCCATTAGGCATCAAACCTTTGTTATGGTTTTACTGATATAATATTGTCACACCCATGACAAAGTCGCAAATCTGCACTTCGATTTAAAATAAGAATAACAGATTCCCTGTTTTACCAAATGGCGTTTCCGTCATTTTCTTTTGAAGTCAAATTACAGATTTGCGAATTTAGCATGGGTGTAACGATATATTGTGATATTATATCAATTGATTGATGTACAGGTGTCCAAGAATTTGTCGTAAATATTGTAAGAGAGCTAATGGTGCAAAATTCTATTTTTACCTTTTCACTATCATTAAGGAACTACGTACTGTGTAAATTTCAAGGGTGCCTCAAACACCCACCCAAAAATGCTTAAGAGCTCTTGGACTATTACGGCTAGGTATTACAAAACTCCATACTATCTTTTTATTTGATGAACCTGAGAAGTTGCTGCAGCGCACACAGAACTGAAAAAAAATGATTTTGCTATTCTGTTGGTGACCCTTACTTCTTCACACTGGCTTTCATATTGACACTTTTAAAGAGTAACGGATCTAGCCCATTGTGCTTTTAATATGTACTTTTATTGTTTATCTTAATTCTTTCATATGTCTGTCAATTCAAAGTCTATTTTGAACCCATGTAGTAGGGGAGTTTAAACAAAATAGCACACCTTTCATTTTTTCTTCTGATTTTGGGAATATTGCATGTATGGTAAGGACCATCATTCTGAACAAGTAAAATAGAATTCCTGATATTTCCCCAAAAAGATGTATAGAATTAACCGTTTTGTTACCTAAATCAAATATTTTTCTTGGTAACAAAACTGACAATTTCATCCCCCCAGTTATCATATTACAGTGTGAAATAGAAAAGTAAACCCGAGCGCAATGCAAAGTTATTGGGTTTGACAAGGGTGGATCCGGAATTCGGTCTAGGGGGGTCTAAAGTACCCAAAATACGACAAGCCTTTTCATGTCAGATCTAAAAGGTAATAATGACCCCATGACCCCCTTTGATCCACCCGTGGGGTCTAAGCGCGGATCTGGTGATGGAGTCAGAAGGTGACAATGGGATCCACTTAACGTAGACCCACCAAGTTACTGTCCATTAAAAAGTACAATTAACAACTAAAGTTTATTTCATAAAGGAGTCTTTGACAGCAACTAATTTAAATTAGTATTGAGCTACATTGCGGCTCTTGCGCTAGCCTTATACTATACTATAACCCAAGGAGAACTTGTAATAGACATTAACGTTAGCAGTACAGTCAAGGCCATCAATATTTATATGGTCCCAAAACGTCAAAAATATCACACCTTTATGCCACTGGCAATAAGATCCATGTTTATATATACTTACGCGATGGGTGTATAATAGATATTAATGCCCTTGACTGTACCTGGGTGACCGAGCTCGATGTAGATGACACTATTAAAACATAATTGGGTAGTGCCGTTTATAGTATACATATATATATAAATGTCAATTACCACGGAACCCGATTATTCGGCGGAACCCGAATTTTCCCGAAGATGACTTGACAGATCGTTTTTTTGACCCGAAAGACCCCTATTCCTCAATTCTCATCAAACTCGTTAGAGCCGTTTCCGAAATTCAGATTAAGGTAAAAGCACCAATGTTCGACACTTTTAGCTGACATGCACCAGTAATCGACAGAAGCTTTTAATTCTATTAATTTGAATTAAATCAAAGATCATAGGATTATAAATTAATTGTTGCGAAACCAATGAATAACTCTTAATATCTTCTTTGAATAAGAGTTGGTGTCGAACATTGGGCTTATGTCGAGTACTGATTCCGTTACTATACATATACAGGGTGTTAGGCAGATCGTGTGCCATAAGAACACGACGGGTAGGCAGGGTCACTTTTTTTTTTTTTTTTATGCAACACTGTTTAGGCTAATTAACACTCATCCTGCCCACGGTTTTTTTAAATATATTTTATTTTATTTCATTTCGATATTACCCAAAAGTTTACAGTTTTCTTTACATATCTTATTTTTATAAAGTCTCAGTAAAAAGTTATTTGTATTTTTTTAATCACTAATGTTTGCTTATTCTATTAACATCTTATTAGCATTCCCATAGTAAACAAAAAAAAGATATGACCCGACAAAGTAAGAAAATTAGAAAAGAAAAGTCGTCAACTTAGTCGTCACTTTACGGCACAATTAAAAAAAATAGTAGCTTCTCGGTTCTTCCAATTTCACAAAAACTTCTTCAATGTCTAGAATCACTATGAATTTTCCGGCAAAAAAATGGTTTCACTCTAAAATGGTAGTTTACATCACCTATTACTTCCTTGAAGTTAGTGAACTTACTTTATGAAATAAATATTAAATGCACTCAAGAAAACAAGTTAATTTGACCAACAATTTAAAAAAAAAAACCTTAAAAGTTATATACAATGATAAAATTAAAACGGTAATAAAAGTTAACATTTATTTTCACCGCTAATTATTCTTTAACGATATTCAATACGCAACTTACGACCAAAATAACCTACCTATTTATTTTTTCCCAATTAGGTAATTTATTATGCAATGAAGTCGGGAAAAATAAATAGGTTATTTTTGGTCGTAAGTTTCGTATTGAATATCGTTAAAGAATAATTTATTTATTTATTTATTTATTTATTTAGTTTATTTGGGACATCAACAGCGATACAGTGAAATATATACTTAAGAAATGGATACAATAAGATATGGTGAAAATTAATGTTAACTTTTATTACCGTTTTTAGGGTTCCGTAGTCAATACCTGCCGTATTCTTATGGCACACGATCTGCCTGACACCCTGTATACAAGATCTGCTCGTTTAAAGGTATTCGATTTGGAGCTTCTTGGTTTTGGCGATATTTATTTAAATTGTATGTTGCCTGACCTACGCACGGCCAGTTATAGTGCTACTTTTGTATGCCATGACACCTACGGCACAACCAAGGGGAACAGGGTGGAATGGCCGGGAGACTGATCTACATCGGTCGACGAGCAGTAAAGCAGGGTTCATCACTTAGAAATGAGTCAACCAATGTACATCCATAGAAGGTTCTTTATTTCCTTAAAACATAAAGTAATATAACTTAATGTACAGGTATAAAATTATTTATATAATAGATAGGTTATTTAATAGAAGATTATAAAAGTTTGATTTATTTTTATCGCCAATCACTAGTGGCATTTTTAAAGTAAATATCACAGTTATTATTAAATTATTTGTGACCAAAACGATACTAAGTTGTTTTTATTATTTGTCAATCAAAATCGAGTGACGAGAAGTAATCAAGCCCAAGATTACATTTAAAATGAGGATGAAACCACATATAACTAAAATCAAGTTTCCTTCTATTGCAACTGCTGATTGCACAAGATTATTAAAATTTAAATGCAAATATTGAGGAAAAATACACTACTTACTTTCTTAGTTGCTTATGAGTGGCGACAATACATTATGATAAGTTTACCTACCTACTGTGACACCACGGCAACGTACTTCGCTTACCAAAATAGCTAAAGAGAATTTATTCTGTACAAAAACTAACTATAATAAGCACCATAATCATTTCACATACATAGTCCTAAATGATCCACCACCTTGGCAACACACCTGATCTTCCCTACATTTCTTCACTTTGTTTATCTCTTTACATATTTTCATAGTTTATTCAAGGCTTAATATTCTTCACACACCATTGAATGAAGTACTTTGTTAATACTATTATAATCAACTATATTAATTAATATTGGTACATAATCCTACAGCAAGTATTTTACAAATTACTGAATATGTGTACCTCTTTTAACCAGCATAAGATGTTTAATAAAATGTTTACATATATTATGACGTTAGAACACTCAATTATTAATGGGGAATAGACAATAAATACTCTACAAGATAAATCTAAAATGTATAACACTAATTAAGGCAGTTTTGTGGATATTTGTTGTTACGTAGTTAGATAGACATATAGTGGACTTAGGGTCAAAACATCACTTAGTACATTAGATTAGAATTTACACAAAAATAAGGTATTATCTCATTTAAATACAATACAAACTGTACAGAAGCTAAACGAATGGTGTTATGTACCTTACATGTCATTTAAAAACCAAACACGATCATTATTGAGATCAAAATGTACAAATTACAACATTAAACAAATGCAATACTTACAAGAATTATTCTAATAGGTTTACAGTTACCTACTCATATCGTAATACTAAAATAGGCAGTGCATAATTTTGCGATAATAGTTAAAAATACGTCAGTTCGAAAATGTAAGATATGTTCGTCTCGTCTTTACTCTACTTTACTCTATTACCTAAAAAGTTACTTACGAATTTGTATATTATTAACCTTTCGAGCGCTCCAGTCGATAAGAATTATTTCGAAAATATGTATGGAATCCACAAAGGCTGGCGATTGAACTCCTAGCAGCTAAGGCTATTTCTTTGCATCCTTTCTTGATATCTGCAGTTGTTATTATACAGAATGCAACTAGTCTCGCTCTGCCGGTGTCCGTGTCCGTCGTGGCAGACAAAGGGTTACATAGTTTTTAAACAGTTCATTATAGGGTAAACAAACAGTCCTATTGATGGCTTGATGGCACCCTGCCGATTATTGGCACCACCTAGTTAATAGAGGTGATAGGTAATTTTATAATAACTCGGTCTTAATAACTGGCATTTCGGATGCTTATACTCGTAACCTTGTGTATTACCCTACGTAGCGTAAGTAATTAGTGTAGAGTAGCAGTAGAGTAGAGAAGAGAGGAAGGAGCGCGGCGAGGAGCGGGCGCGCGGGCGCGGCGCCGGGCGCGGGCGCGGGCGCGGGCGAGCGCAGCGTGGAGCCCGGCGCGGGCGGCGCCTGGAAGCGCGCGCGGCTGCCGCGCTCGGCGCAGCCCATCCAGAACGACGCCGACGGGAACTGCCGCTCGTGCTCCACGCGCATGTGCAGGTCATTGAACTTCCAGAAGCCTTTGCCCTTGAAGAAGTATGTCTTTCCTGTGGTAAGAAGTAGAAAGTGACTAAAAGCTCCGTGGTGATAACCAGCGAAAAGATTGTTTAATTTTGTGTTTTTTTAAACGTTACATACATACAAAACATCATGCCTTCATTCCCAGAGTGTGGTAAGCAGAGCTACAGAAATACCAACAACTCTAAAAAGACTTCTTGATAATTCTGTAACCACATTTTGCACAAGTAGGCTTAGACCCAGTGTATTAGTGACAGGTTGCAAGCCCATCGCTTAACAGTACTACAAGCTTTTATTCCCTTAGTCGCCTCTTACGACATCCCACGGTAAGACATGGAGTGGCACTATCCTAACCCGACAACCACGCAGAATTAAACATTAACTTTTTTTAAACTTTAAACTTAATCTAAATGTATAATGATATTAATGATCATGTATGTGATCAGTAGTGATAATGGTTAAAAAGACCTCACTCCATCTTCAAAAGTAACTGATTATGCAATATCAATAATGGTAACTTAGTTCATTTGGTTTTATTTATGTCAAATCATTGCCCATTTCAATTGAAACTGATCAGCTGCCAGGCTAAGATTTTAAACGTTTGAGCGCCAACGACTCCTAAAATCGTCCTAAGCTGACTGACGTGCCTACGAAGCTAGATATAGTTTTCAGAGGTACAGTAAAAAACCGGGCAAGAGCATGTCGGACCAAGCTCAGTGTAGGGTTCCGAAGCCGTTAAGTACTTCAAACATAAAAATCAACAAGTAATAAGGTGCCGTCTTAGATGATTTTAGTAGGTATAAACAGTTTAATCGCATGTATCTCAACTAATGATGTCTTCTTAGTCGTGATAGTTTTCTTTTTAAATTCGTTATATGCGCTTTAATTTTTTTTTCAGGATTTATGTATTGGTAGTTTTGGCTGTAGGGGGACGACGACGACGACGATGACGACGACACGTGACTCTAACAAAAAAAAGCGCTTTAAAGCTTAGTTGACTACGGAACCCTAAAAAGTAGAGTTTATTTCGTATGGATTCAATTGAATTATGCTTTGCTTTTGAAACATGCTTGGCGTGTGACTACTGTAACAATTCTAAACACTATAACATCTAGATAATTACCATCCTTCCACTGGAAGACGCTGTCTATGTTGTAGCCGACGCCCTTCCACATGGACATGTCTCGGGGGTAGTCGGGCTCCACAAGTCCTTCATTTTCATCGAACCTAAAATTCAAAATACGAAATTGAGCTGAGTAACAAATGGTAAGACACGGTTGTAGGTATATTACTTTGTAAGTGTTAACACAATTGAACGCTGTCCTAATTGAAAGTTATTCGGTAAGCATTTAAATATTTGCTACAGTGACTTCTGGAACACTTACTTCCAGTACATGGTGCCACTATAGAAGTAGGTCTTCCCATTGTGGCCCCACACCATGGCCGCATCCAACTTCTCCAAACTGGCGGGCAGTCCGAGGTCCACTAAAGGTTTTGGGTAGCCTCGAACCAATGTACGGGAATCGAACAAGTATAGTTCTTTGCCTGATATAACAGATATTATATTAGTATTAAGTATTACTTGTTTACGAGTGCCATGCTTTTAATCGGTCTGTGTGGTTATTAAAATTGGGATAGGGATTCTAATAAAAGTTTTGTTACTAAAAAATCACCGAAGGGAAATAGCAAATGGAACCGTTTTTTGGGTCTTAGTTATGACGATTTAGATTAATTAACATTAGTTAATAATACCAATTTCTTTGATGTAATGGCTCACGTTTTGAGTAATTACTTTGAGTAGGTACCTGATTAAATATTAAAATGGTTAGGTATTTAGTGTTTTGTACATACCAACAAAGAAGGCTATTTTTTTATCTGGTCTTTCGTAGACTGCGTCGACATGTGTCAATTTATCCGGTAGTTCGTTCCACATCCTTTTAATCTCGCTGGGATAATTTTTGTACTGTCCACTGGCACCTATCCTCCAATGGTACTAAAGCGAAAAGGAATTAATTAGTAGGTACTTCGGGCCAATGATTGTTTATTAATATTCAGATTTACTGCAACTCTCGGTACTTACTCTATTTTTGAAAATAAATAATTCCCCGCGTATTAGTGCAACTGCGTCGTAATTTGTGTCGCAAGTGTCGGGTTTGTCGGAGGGTATGAACGGTCGAGGTGTGTAGTTTTCTGGCGCTCGTGGCCTGGTCGGGGGGGCCCTCGGCGGGGCGGTGGGGCGCGGGCGGGGGTAGGCCGGGTAGTCGGGGCGCTGCGTGGGGTAGTGCGGGCGGCGGGTGGTGGCGCGGGTGGTGGGCTTCGTCGGTCGCGGGGCCTCGTCGCCCGAGTCGTGGCGCCGGTCTGGATGGTAAGGTCTTTCCGGATGATGCGGTTTCGTAGGCCAGTGAGAGTGCGTAGTGGGATTGTAGCCAGGCCTGTGGTGGTGATTCCACTCCGGATAGAAGCGGTATGGTTTTTGGGTGGTGGTGGTGGTGGTGGTGGTCGTCGTAGTGGTCGTCGGGTAAACAGGTATCCTTCCCCAAATGCTACTTTCCTTTGGTCCTGAAAACAAATGTAAATTATAGTAAGATGTGCACCTACACGTTTCGTATTACATCGGTTTATTTAAAAGTACGCGTCGTAAGTATTATATGTCTCTCTATGGCCTCTCGGAACAGTCGACAAAAAGTGTACCCGCCTTTGGACCTTGTTACAATGCATTAAGGAGAAAAAGTGGATACATTTAAATAATAAATGTAGTTTATGTAAGTTTAAGTATGTATATTGATCTATAAATATATATTTCTGTGTCTAGCATATTTATGTAAGTATTTGTAGTTAGGACTTATTTGTATGATCTGATCCTAAAGAAATTTGTAAACTTGCCTACTCGATGCACAACCTTTCACTTTTCTCAATCCCTCAAGGGTTAGCTGGAAGAGATCCCTTAAAGGGATAAGTTCGCCTTTGTACATTATTTTCTGGTATCTTCATTTTATTTTTTTCTGTTTTATTTTGTAAAATAAAGTGTTTACATACATACATCTCTTTGTGGTTGACTTAACCCTCGTTCGAGTAGCTGTACCTACTTATTAGCGCTTGAAGGTCAGCGGCACCATCGTACCTCAGTTGTCTATTTTACAAATAAAAAATGATTGGTTTATTCACGCTTTTCATTAAAAAATCTGACCATGTATTGGAAAAACGTTTAGTTCTTTCGAATTGGGAGGCGAACTTATTATTTTTAAAATAGCTGATTTGTACTAACCATACATTTGCTGGATGCCATTACGGTCATCTGCCGGGAGCACAAAGTTGGGCTGAATGCCCTGGTACCAGGGGAACATGAGCGCGCCCTTCACAGCGCTGTGGCTGAGACCCAACGAGTGCCCAAACTCGTGCGCAGCCACAGCAAAAAGCGAGGTCCCTGAAATAAATACTTTTTACTTGAAAGTTCCGTCAAGTAAATTCTATGGCTTTATGACGCTTCGGCATCATGTAGAGTCTACATAGTTCCGAAGAATCATAATTCCGACCGAGGTACTTAATCAAAATCCCGAATTTTCATAATTCCGAATGCAATGTTTAGGTTCATGACTTTATTTTTTACCTAACCATAATTAACGTATTGCAATTAAATTATGCATTTAATCAAAAATAACTCGGGCATAACATAAATTTCGGAAAAAATAAAATTCTTACAAGTGAATATTCGGGAATTTTAAGGTGTTCCCGTAATGAACACCTTACTATTAGAGAGACCGGCTTATTAAGCAAATGGTTTCGTACTTTTTGTCTCGAAGCGAACTAGCTGTCAGTACCAACATGTCAAGTTCAGCTACAGCAAGCATATACGAGCCAAAGGTGGATATTTCCACATGGGCGGACGAACACAATCCGGTGCTCTGCCCGTTGTTCGAGTAAATTATCACGTGTGCGGCTCGGCACGGCATGGTAATCACAGAGCGCATTGCCGCGCGGTTGCGGCCGCCCTATCTATTGCGACTGCCGTGTTTGTGCACTTACACGCCAGTGTAGGCTGTCCACGTGCACGGCTATAGTGAATTAAGCTGGCTTTAACATACAAAATAGATGTGCGTGACGCAAGTAGGTAGGCTCAAACTGTACATTTCCGTTATCGAATGTTGGGTAATTAAAAGCTTTAGATAAATACGTACAGTCAAGGGCATAGGGTCAAATATATGTATACGTATGGACCTTATTGCTAGTGGCATAAAGGTGTATAGATATTTTTGACGTCTTGGGAACGTTTATAATTATATTTATGCCCTTGACTGTACAACAATCTTTAATATTTAAAACGCGATTAATTATTTGTACCATAGGTGGGCAAGTAATTTCGGTGTGTTGGAAATAACGAGAGGGCGTGAACCACGCCAGGCGGGCAGGCGGGCAGGCGGGCAGCGGCGACGCGCAGCAGAGGTGTGAACTGCGAACCAGCGAGGCTCGGCCGCGCCCCGCCATTTGCATGTCAAACATCGCTGACCGCGACATTCTCATTTCCGAACGTTACAACACGTTAACTTTTCATGAAACTACCATTATTCCGACGTAATTCTAATTAACTAAAGCTTTAATGGCTGCTCGCTGTGCCCACTTTTATGGTTCGTTGCTATTGATATGGGCTGTTAAAAAGTTAATCTGTTTTTGTTTTGAAATGATAACTAACTTAAATAAAAAAAAAGAGTAACATTAGTACTAAATGTTTCTTATGTGTGTGCGCTGTTTCACATTTCTTTAAATAGCCAGAGACCTCAACTAACCACAAGCCTTCGCATTAGGGTACCTGTCGTCTCCCACTTTGTACTACATATACTGGGAGCCTTTCATTCATCAAAATACTTTTAGCCTTATTTACTTCCCAAATATCATTTGACCGAAATGTTTTTTTCCGAAACTGTAAATATTTCAGGATTTATTTCAGGACCAGCGTGTAGAACCCTATAGGTTAGGTTAGGTTAGTTTTATAAAAATCCTGAAATATTTATAGTTTTGGAAAAAAGCAGTTTGGTAAATGCTGTTTGGAAAATGAATCAATCCGGCAAAAAAGTTTTTTGATGAAACGAAGGTAACCCAGTTATACTAGCCTGCGATAGGTTGTAGGTGACTATTAACGCCATAGTCATCCAGGACATTGAGGTTTAACAAGATTTTTTCTCTTTGGTCTAAAATGGTACAAATTTACCAATTAACTTCCGTATAAATCACATTTATCGCGTAATCATGTATCTCGATTTTGGTCAAGGAGTTATTTTAGAGAATTTCAGTAAATCTCAACCTGGATGTATCCCGCCTATCGAACTAGAACAAAACCGGGAAACAAAGACAGGTGGAACCCTGTAATACCACCGCACATCAGCTCCATGTGTTAACGATTGATTTACCTTCCTCGTCATCGCTATTGGGGTGCAGCAGCCAGAGCTCGTCGTCGTCGAAGTGCGCGTCGCCGCCGTGCCCCGAGCCGGGGAAGAAGGCGTGCGCGAGGATGGAGCCCCGCCCGTCGAATGCGTACGCGTCGCCATGCTGGCGCCTGCAAACAACCACACACCCTTACAGCTATAAAAGGTACAAACATAATTATGTGTTATCTAACTTATCTATATAACAATAACATCCAAAATTCAATCTTCGGCAATGTGTTTGTCAATTTCGTTTCGTCATAATGCATTTTTGATGTGTTGGCTTTACGATTTCAATGTTATTTTATGGTTTCAGATTGATTATGTTGAATTTCTGTACTGCTGGACAACCGTCCTACGAAGCGACTATTTCCAACTAGTAATGAAGCGTGAAATTCGTAACTTTAAATGACTTATCCCTTTTACCCGTTACTCGTAGCTCAATCGATAGAAAAAGCTACTTCGAACTTCAATTTTCTGAGGCTCTGACATAACCTTCCACCCAAGGATCACTTCACTGACTATGCGCAGTCCGTTTTCGGCGAATTTCCGCGTCTTTCACAAACATATTCAGGATCTACTTGACTGACCTTAACAGATCAAAATCATATTCACCTAGAGCTGCGTTAAGAGGCCTTATACGAAATTTTGCCGGCTTTCCTTCTTTTCGTGATTTTACAGTTAAAATACCTACTTCTTTTCTAAAAAAAATAATGTAAATCATGAAATATAATTTCAGTTATGATCGAATAAATGAGCTACTTTTTTATTTTTGTCGAGTATTATAATGCGAGATTAAGATCGTTATATATCGCTAATTTTTTTATAAAAAATCGGATGGTTTTCAGGTAATGGGTTGATTTTGAACTAAAGTTTATTACTGTTGTTTTAATTTAATGAACAACAGTTTTAAGTAGCTACCATGTCAATTATTTTTTACAGAAAAAAAATATTCATACATTTTTTAGACTACTTTTACAGCACTAAATTGTAATTTTTTCATACCTTTTAGACGCCAAAACGATTCTTGAATATGCGATATTCTAAACCTCTTACAGAAAAATTCACAAAACAGTCGCCGGTTTCAGGTCGATTAATCAAAATTAAATAAAAAAAAAACAAAAAAGTAGTTCACACATTTGTGAAAAATTGAATATATCTTTCGTCTTTTAAAATTTGTAGAAGTAAAGTATTTCAAGTGTAAAATCACGTAAATCAGCGACATCGGCAAAATTTCGTATACGGCCTCTTAAAATGAGTTTAAATAGCAACGGCACTGAAAACAATGGCGGAGTAATATATTCATTTCACTACAAACATCAGTTGGCCGATGGCGTGGCAGAGCAATCAAACTTGCGTCCCGGGGGCCGCCGCGGCACTCTACTGCCCATCTCATCATTTTTCCTGGACAAAACAACACCAAGTTTCTGTGCATAATTCAAGTCACATTAACTGACCGCTGCGTATCGAGTTTAAAGCGATTTTGCGATTACTGCAAGGGTGGGGCCGCCCTCTATACTTTCAGTAGGAACTTTTTATGTCACATAACATCGGTGGCAATCAAGCGTTCATTTGATGGTAATAGAAGTCTATAGCTGCTTACAATACGAAAAGTATTAAGGTTCTGCGTGTTCAAAATTTAATATTCAAAAATATTTATTGCGTGGTCATATTCAACTGTGGTCAACCGAAAGAAGAATAGGGATGGAAAGTGTAATAAAATAGTGGAAACGGGTGTGAATCTAGTAGTAGTAGGCTAGTTGGGCTAGATTAGGTGCATACTTAAAAATCTTAAAAAAAAACTGTCTAGATGTCTACAAAGAACTACGGGAATTTCAGCAGCATCTTACTAAACAAACGAAACGCAATTGTGATTAACATACCACGGAACAGTGCAATACATATAAACAAATTATAAATATGAAAGTGTGTTTATATATATTTATTCTGTCTTCACGGCCCAACGACTCCGATCGACGTGAATTTTAGTTCTGAGATAGCGTATAGCCTGGAGACGGGCATAAGTTACTTTTTGGCTCGGAAAATTGGACAGTTCCGGTGGGAATAGCGATAAACGAGTTATAAGACGGAGTCACGATCATAAGCTACGTGGGTTACTTTGATTTTCTGTAATAATGTCGTTTTATACCTACACGAGTAACTAGAACATCAATGTAACGTATTACCGAAAATAACGTACCTATATGTGAAACAAGATGCTATTGGAATAGCAAGTGGCAGTCTAGGTTGATGTACAGCTCGATATAACTAGGTAGGTATGCCGCTATAATTGCACTTGTATCACTCGCGAGTTGGAGAACGCAGTTAAGTTGTACGTATCCTTTATTACTCGGGTAATATTACAGTTTATGAGTGTAATAAATCTCGCAGACGCATATAATGGCGCTGGGGCTGCGCCGGCGATCACTCCGCGAGCAGTCTGATGGACCGCTGCGCTCGTATACACCAGAACACCACGCCTCTGAATAATTGCGCTCAGCGATGATATTTATAATTACTACACGATGAGTATAGTGTTCCTGGATAGGACATGATGTTGTTTACGCAAAAACTCTCATCTTTTTAGAAGTGCTCAATTTTTTAATAACTTTACCAGCATCGATGCATTTACACGCTATAAAAATTAAACTATAAAATTATTGTGTTGGAAAATGGAATATACCTATCTATATATGTCGATGTAAGTATCTATTGAAAGCTCCAAGATGAAGTAAAGCCGGAAGAGTTTTATAGTGTGTAATATAAGTTAACGGCACGCGTTAAATCCGCGTCAGGTAACGCATCGACGCATTTACGCGTTCCGCGGCATCAATAATCTATGGCGACGGCAATCATCGCTGGCCGCGGTTTATGCCCATACATTCGTCGTCGCTAATGTTTTTGATGATTGGCTTAGAACGTGTTAACGGAATTACAAAACGAAGTTATAGGAATTACAAAACGAAATGAGCTACATCTAGTCGTCTGAACTCGTACCTACAGGATAAAAGTTAAATACAGGTATTAACTTACATTTATGTTGAAGGGATGTATTTAAACAAGCTAGCAAGCTTTGCTACGAGCGCTACGCGGCGTAGCACCTGCGGCCCCTGCGTAGTCGGATGAATACACGGGATCAGGTGTAATCGCGAGTGTCAATACGAACTTTCATAGGGCCTTTAAGTAGAAAGGTAACGGCTTAACTACACCACTCATGCTCACTATATCGTATATTTGTGACTTGTGTAAGCAGCCCGATAATAGACTCACCGATGTGGAAAATTTTGCTTGAAACTTCCATTTTGTAATGTAATTCAAAAAGGTTATCAAAATGACGTGACTCGAATCCTAATAGATCGCAGCAGCTACTAATAAAAAGCGCACGTGACCGCAAGTCTTGAAGGAGCTGCACGTTTTCGATACCGTAGAAAAAAAGGAAAATTATGCAGACCATAGTGAAGTTAGCGCTGCAAGTTTTGAGCTGGCCGCAATATGGCGGCCGCAATATGTCCGCGGCGGGGTTTTTGTCGCCGCTACTTTGTCATATCGTCGTCTACGGCGATTTAATAAGCGAAACTTCGCCCTTCGCTCATTCGATATGCGACTGCTGTCGGGAACGCTTCGTCATTTGTCCGCGCCGCGTGCCCTCCGCTACACTCATTATCGTTCATGCAATAAGTACCTACCCATCGGAGATGTAAGAAAACCCGCAGAAATCGTAGATTGTGTCACAAGGGAGCAAAATGACATATTTACGGCAAGGGCGAACGTAGTGAGAGATTCAAGTGTTAACGCCCAACGTGGAAATAATTATGCTACCGTGTAATACTTACCTACTGCTTTTCACATTACCTATGAGAAAAATAAAAGATCTTAGTGATGAAACAAATTTATTTATTTACATTCTCTATAAGTGCTGAAATTATCAAATTTTAATTATCTATTAAAACAAAAGTGCAGGAATACTTTAAAAAAAATTGTAGTCAATTATGTGCATACTTTTTCATATTTCGTTGCGGTTATATTTTGTACTGGCAACAAAATGGCCTTCAACAGAAAAGTGCCACTTTGATCCCTCCTAACAGGGAAGATAAGTTCCCTTTCCGAATAGGTGATGTTAAAAATAACTTGTTTGAAACTAGAATATAATTCATATATGTTTATTGCATTTATTTACAAATAGTTGCTTAACCTAAAGTATGAATTTTAAAAGAAACAGGGGCTCTATTTTACTCTCTAAAACCTCCTTGTTTTTGACATGTTAACGTATTGTTTTTAACTCAGCTGCCATTAGGTACTTACATACAAGTAAATCATAACATAACGTTGAAAATTGTGAAAATACTATAACAAGTCAAAAGCTATATGGTATTACCGAGTAGAATAGAGGCCCCGTTCTGACAAAAAGAAACAGGGCTATACGTACTGCGAGACAAAATTGGGAACAAGATGTCCTAACATTAAGCTAAAAAGAAATCAATATTGGGCCCTGTAAGGATCGCGCGAAGAGGGTGTGTAATAGCGTTACCGATTGCTAAGCGTTAACATTCAGGGAAGGGTTCGGCGTCGGTGGTACGTATAAGTTATTTATTTAAACGGCGCACGGTTGCGCGATAGTATGTATGTATGTATATATGTATAGTATTTTCTAATAAAATAATTGAGGAATGTGTCACTAGTAAATGTCTCTGTAACGCTTCAAAATAACATGCGGGGTAAAGCGGGGCGTGAACAAATGTATATTTTTTTAACAAAATCCTCGGTTGAAGTAGAATACTTCGACGAATACATACATAAGAATAAGGGCTTGTAGTGCTGTTAGGCGATGGGCTTGCAACCTGTCACTAATACACTGGTAAACATCTTAGCCTACTTCTGCAAAATGTGGTTACAGAATTATCAACAAGTCTTTTTAGATTTGTTGGTATTTCTGTAGCTTTGCCTACCCCACTCTGGGAATTAAGGCGTGATGTTATGTATGTATGTATATCCTACATTTAATGTATTCGTCTTCTTTATCAACGTCATGAGGATAAATCAAATACGTATTTTTTTATTGGAAAAAGAACCGATCATAGCCGTCAGAAATACTAGGAGCGCATAATATATCGAGGATGTAATCTACACTTCATGCAACAAACGTTTCTGTATACTTATTTAAAAAAACACCCTGAGTCTCTACGGAAAAGACCATTTTCAAAAAGGAATCTCACAATGCATTTTAGTGTTTATAAGAATAGATAAGATAAGAAGCAAAGTGGATTTAGCGAGTCACGTACTCTTGAATGGAACTGAATAGACTACTGAGCAAGTCCGCCCACGCATTGAATTGAAAATGATGCGTCACCGTCCTAATTTTAACTTTAGGAAGGAACTCCATCTGCCCAGAGCTCGAGGGGCGTAATCTGCCCGTGCAAAGCAACATGGCGGGAGGTGTATCCAATTACAGTGGCCATTGACACATGTTTAGCCTAATCCCTTCAGAAGGACAGGGCAAACGACAAAGCGCCACTACTCACTTCATAAGATTGCAGCATGTCAACTTGTTTGTCCTTAAAGAACTGGTTTATTACTATTTCCATGGAAACTTTCGATCTTTCTAGGATACGAAGGAGCCATGCCACTCTCGGAGACTTATCGGTGTGCAAGCACTCGCAAACATTTATTTGAATTTTGCAAGTATAGCTAATAAAATCTAACACACGTTCAGCTTTATCATACGAGTATATGTATTAGCCAGAATGATTTTAGGTAGAATAATTTATTTGTTTTATTCATTGGCTTTTATTATATTTACAAAAAAAATGATGGTTTTCTTTTTTGTATTGTTTATAGTGTTGAAACCCGTGTGGTTGCCGGGTTTAAATAGTGCCACTCCATGTCTTCCCGTGGATGACGTAAGAGGCGACTCAGGGAATAAGGGCTTGTAGTATTGTTAGGCGATGGGCTTGCAACCTGTCACTAATAGGTACACTAGTAAACTTCTTGGCCTGATTGTGCAAAATGTGGTTACAGAATTATCAACAAGTCTTTTTAGAGTTGTTGGTATTTCTGTAGCACTGCCTACCCCACTCTGGGAATGAAGGCGTGATGTTATGTATGTATGTATGTATAGTGTTGAAAAGTTCACCCTTATTCTGATGCTTTGCACGAAACGCCGAAATCCCTTTAAAATGGATCGGACGTTTCTCTAAATCCTCAGTTGATTATTATTTATTATCAAAACAGTATTTCATTTTATTTGTTGTTCGATAAGGGAAATTTGACGTCGGTTATAAATAAGTGAAGATCGGTGGTGGTTCGGAATTCATGATTCTACCACGTGACCACGTCGTTATATTTGTTTTTGGTTGTCTTTTGTTGCTAGATTTTATTTTACTTTAAATGTTTGTCTGTTTTTCAACATTTTCAAGGTTTTTTTTTTATGTTAAGGAGAAGGCACACGAGCACTCAGGCCACGGTAAGTGGAATCTGAGACCCATAGACATTTGAATTGTCAAGACTATAATCCTAAGACCTCAAATGCGTTGCCAACCCTGAGGACGAAGATGGAATGCCTCTATGCTAGTAATTTCACCGGTTGTCTTATCCCCACACCGAAACACAACAATGCGAACACTGTTGCTCGGCGGGTGGGTAATGGATAAGATGGTGGTAGCGATCCGGACGGACCCCGCACAGGGTCCTACCACCACTAAAAGTCCATTTTGTATCCGTTATTATTATGGCCCGAAATGGTAAACAATATGTATACACGCGACTGTTCTACTAAATTAACGTAGGCTTCGTGTTCCGGTGCGGGGATAAGACAACCGGCGAAAATACTAGCGTAGAGGCTTTCCATGTTAGTCCTCAGGGTTGGCAACGTAGGTATTTGAAGTCTTGAGATTGAAGTCTAGAGAATTCAAATGTGTATGGCTCTCAAATCACATCACAATCCATCAGGTTGCCTGAGTGCTCGTGTGAAGGCAAGGCAAATAAGCAGTCAGCACTCCTAAAGACTTATCGAATTTGAACTCTATAAGCAGCTGATAACGGCGAAAAAAATTATAAGTCGGCAATAAAGCTTGTTTCACCAGTATTATTTTTGCAAAAAATGTATGCTTATCACTTAACCCCGAACAGCGAGCACCTCGCCTACTTCCTATTGTTATTATATTTAATATTTGGTACTAGCAAAAGCTCAAAAGCCAAAGCTAGCCTTTGGTTTTTGGGACTTTGATTTAGGAGTTCTTATATCCCTGTTCTTTCATCAAAGAAAAAAAAAACAGTTTTTAAGTGTTACCTACCATGAGCTTTAATAAAACCCAAAAAATATTTTAGATTGTGATCTGTGTCGTATTTTTTTGTAAATATAATGAATTTGCGACCATTTTCGGCTAGGTAAAATATTTATCAATATTAATAGTCGTTTCCAAGTTAAGCGGTATCATAAATAGACCATATCGGTATCATAGCGGTTTCACAGACCAGGCGGCGACTATAATTTATTTTATAATAAGTATGTAGAGTTAGATGTCCAGGCACGTCATGTCTGTTATAGTTTTATGATAGAAATGATTAGAAGATACAACATTTCCAAATAACTTATTCATAGTGGTGTAATAATGTTAAATATCTGACCACAGAGGATCCTTGTGTTATTTGGACTACCCGATTATAGTGTTTTCAATTCACGAAAAGCTGCAGCACCACCTTATTTTAAGTTACATTATTGCATAAATGTATTTATCAAGCATTGAAAATATTACACGCAGTGCATTGCCGCTACCAAATGGAGAGCCACTTCCTACTGGCATGATTTAATTACGGTCCCTCTAAGCATAGTTATGACATATTAGAACCGCTGATTGATGGCTGTGGTCAATTTCAAGCAGAGCAAGTGTTCGTGAGACGAAAATAGATAACGCTACCAACAAACTCTAAATGAAGCCCTAATTTGACACAAAGTAAATGTATTTAAATAACTTATACAATATAAACAGAAAAAAGTATGTGCCATCTTCCAAAATCAAGTCTCCCTATAATCAAAAATGTTAACTTTTTTAGCGTATACCTCCATCAAATGGTTTGTTGTGGCAACGATTTCTGTTCAGGATTGTCTTCGGTTCGGCTGACATGACATGACATGGTGAGGACGCTCCAGAACCTTTATCAATACCATGAGTTTAGCGACTTACTTGGCAAATGAGACGACGATGTCAGCTTCGTCGGAGTTGATCTCGGTGAAGGTCAGCCGGGAGGCCTGCTCCCACACGTCGAGCGCGCGCGCGAGAACGCTGCGTGTGCCATACGGGTTCAGCAACGACGGACGACGCGTCGACGATAGGCTGCCGAAAAATTATAGCGTTAACATAACAGGGTAGACAACAGACAATCAAAGAAATAACCGTTTTGATTTTCGTCGTAGTCGAAATAATAAGAGAATAATAACCCTAGACAAGATGCTTTGCGAGAACGTTACCGGTATCGAAAATGTATGGATTGACGTAAGCTGCCAGATATTCGCGTCGAATAATTATTTCAATTCCACACATTTTCACAGTTTTCGAAAATCATACACGTTAGCGTCAAAAACTAAAATCTTAAAAAATGGAATCGTTAATGGGTAAAATAGTTGGACCATAGTTAAGCGTAATTAAACATACAAACAAAAAAAAGTGAAAAAAGTTCCGTTGTGACACGAAAATTATCATAACAATCAACATAATAATTATTACAACGGAATAGTTTCATAGAAAATTTAATTGAGTGAGTTAGCGTGGACAACTTTTTGGTCCTTACCCTAATCGTCATCTTGTCTAGCCTCAGGGCTGGGATTCTACACGGTAATAACGATATCGTTTAAGACGTGTTTCCGTATTGTCAACGTTTTGATAACTCTTATGTCATTGACAATAATGGCGACTGTGACATAAACGATTCTAAAACACGTCAATCGCGATATCGTTACAAGGCAGTAGAATATAGGCCCTACCTGTACGACTACAGGGCCTCTATTCAGGTGCGTTAAAAAGATATCGTGTTTGACACGTTTAAGAATCGTTTATGTCACAGTCGCCATTATTAAACCGTTGACAATACGGAAACAGGTCAATAACGATATCGTTATTACCTTGTAGAATTCCAGCCCTGTACTAATAACTCATTATGGCAGAGTGTGAAAGCGATTGACACCCGAGTACTATTGACACACTGAATTAGCAGTATTTTAAAACGTAAACTGCTTTTAGTCCTTCATTTTGTTTCCTATGGAAATAAATTAGCTAACTCTTAATTACGGTCACAAGGAATACTATGACTTCGACTGAAAAATAACGCAAAGTCTTGGTACGTCAGCTGAAATCTAAGGTTGACACTGTGAAAAAATTGGTAGGTAAAATTAATTATCTGTCTGTGAGGAACTTTTTGTATAATTATGATTTTCAGATTGATTTTATTAGTATTTGGATGGTTAGAGAGAAAACATCTTTATCCTTCGTTACTACTATTAAAATTACGAAATTGTTTGTTGGTTTGTTCTGTATTCACGGTTCAACGCCTCAAATGCTTCACAATACAATACAAAAACTCTTATTACACAACACATCAGGGAACAGATATAAAAAAAAAACTTAGTGAGTCAACAGGCGGTCTTATCGTAAATAGAAATATATTGTCCACTACCCCGGTATTTAAAGTTTAAGTTTTAACGTAATCCAAACATGTTATTCTATGACCGCTGTTATTTAATAATGTGTAATGAACGATCCTTTTCTAACGAAATTCAAGTTCAACGCAGTTATAGTATGTTGCCCGTTTATTACGATTATTACATTTATTACTAATGAAATTGTCAGAAGTAAAGTATTATATATATTATTATATATTATAAGATCAATTAATTTAAAATCAAGTGGCGTTAGTAAAAAACGACAGCGTTTACAAATTTATAAGGCTAACCATGACAATACCGAGAAGACCGAGCGTCGCTCGGGTCGAAAACGAATTTGACAACTTGACAGGTCGATTTTTCGCCCCGGTAAATCCCTCTATTGCCAATTTTATCGATATCGTTAGAGCCGTTTTCGAGAACGTGATTATGATTACATACATAATAATATGTATAAATATTGCTCGTTTAATGGTGTATGACAAAATGACAAACGGAACTTACAATCATAATTTATCTCTTTTATTATCTAGTACAAGTTAACATGAAAACACCTGATTTTTACAATACAACTAATTCGAAGTTCCTATAAACCATTTCGAGGAAGCCTTTCTGAATACCTACTCACCATTTCATTGTATAGTTACGCTTTAATTAATACGTTATTGTCATTGCTAAATTCTCGTATGTACCTCCGTGTGTAAGAACGACATCATTTCAATGTTAGTTTTTGATAATTGGGATTATATGATAATTCGAAAACGAAACAAACGAACGATAGCCTTTGAAGCTAGGGGTGCTGGGTTCAAATCCCGGTAAGGGCAGATATTTGTGTAATGATCACGAGTATTTATTCCTGAGTCATGGATGTTTACTATGTATTTAAGTTTATATTTCTCTATATAAGTAAGTTTATCGTTGTCTAGTACCCATAGTACAAGCCTAGAGCTTAGTTTGGGATAGGTCAATTTGTGTGACTTTGTCCTGTGATATTTATTTATTTGACTCTAAATAGTCATTTTTACTAGCTTTTCGTTATTTCATTTACATCTCATTTATCATTTCGAATCTGTATTTTTTTTGATAATTATAATTAAAATTAAAAAATGTTTTGCTCTGGTCAGTCTAAATAAATTACTTATAAATAAATAATGTTTAAAAAACTACTGAATAAATGGAAAATTAACGTAATTGGTATCTCAAAATTGCTACATATTGCTAAAAAACTAAATTAAAAAGGCATCTTTTTTACGAGTTTTTCCTTCATTGCGTCATAATTATTGGTAGATAGGGTAAATAATCGAGTTCAACTCGCGTGTGTTTCAGATTAACATTTTCTAATACCGAGTCTTTTCAAATAAAAAAATACATGATCCGATAAAAACTACATACTATGAAACATATAACCTCCTCCTTTTTAGAAGTCGGAGTAGGGTTTTATTAAGGGTTCTGGCTCACTGTTTATTTGCGGTTGGTAAAACATGTTGCGTAGGTGTAAATGTATGGGTGATGTATGGTTGTGGTTAAAAGATAATGTTTTTCCAACTGCATAAAAAGCGATATTTTGGTAATTTAAAAAGTTGTGAGTAGGTATATTAGCGCACGATTGCTGTTTTATATAAAAAGTTGAGATGGGTATGGCGAGGGTCGCCGCTGCAGCCGTTGCTTCTTGTTGTTGTTAGGTGGTTGGTTGGTTGGTTGGTTGGTTGGGTTTTAGGCATTGTGCAGGTGTGTGTGTGTGTGTGTGTGTGTGTGTGTGTGTGTGTGTGTGTGTGTGTGTCATGTAGGTAGGGTAGGCTTAGCGCGGGTGTGTTAGCTAGTCGGGGTCGGTTTGCGCAGGTGATCGGGGGCATTAGCGGGGACGTTAGCGGGGACGGGGGCGTTAGCGAGGTCGGGGACGGGGGTGCTAGCGGGGTCGGGGGGCGTTAGCGGGGATGCTAGCGATGAGGGTAGGTGATGTCATAAAACCATCGAGTGTTTTGTATGATTAGTTTAACAAAGGAGACGGGGAACGTTAAGTTATCAATTATTATTATCTATACAGGATGTGTGCGTGGTATGTAATGAAAAAGATAATAATATGTTTCATTGCAGTCAATGCAGTGTGGTTATTATTGCGAGAGAAGTTGAGTTGAGTGGTTGAATAAATGATAATAATTGCATTAATAAAAATGAATGATGTAATTGAGTACTGTATTGAGCGGTGGTTGTCTCACGAGGGGATGGAATCCAACTTTAGTACATTCTCAAATTCGGTGGAGAGTTTGGATATGTTAAAGAATATTGATAGCATGATGCTTAGCAGTACTAAAGAAGTGGAAAAAACGAAGTGGGTAGCAGCACGTAAACTATTAAAGGAGAAAATTAGTGAAGAATTAGAAAAGTACGAGTGTGTATGTTTGCACTCAGGATTCAGAGCGGAGGGGATAATAGCAGACATATTGAGAAAGTGTAAGATACCAACATTATTAACAGTTCCGGTGCAGCAGAAAATGATTGTGTACAAAGACGGTGATATGTGGATGTGTCAGATATTCACTCGAGAACGGGGAGGGAGTTGCGAGTTTATACAAGCGACACTGTCTGTGTTTTCGTTTAACCGCACGCAATATGTATCCGCATCCTGTACATCCTAAATATGCGTTGGAAGCAGCACGGTTACGTACATTCAAAGATTGGCTTCGTGGTTTGAAACAAAAACCTGAAGAGTTAGCGGAAGCTGAGCTGCGAACAATATAAATATATGTTAGAGCAAATTATTCTATGGGGTAGTGAAGAGTTGGATCAGTTAGAAATTAATCCGAATGCTGATGATTTATGTATATCACGCCTCCCCGCCGTGAGGACACCTACACAGAAATCAACCACATAAGAGGATGTTGTTACTTATCTAAAAGTTCCCATCAAAAAGAATTCAATAATAAAAAAATATTAATTTAATATGATAGGGAAACCGCATGTGGGAACACGAATGATGACGGTGAGGTACAGAGATTGCGTATACATTCGAACATAAAATATATATATGTGTGTGCGTGAATATCTATGCATGTGCGAATAACTTTAAATTCTACCTCGTTTTATAATATGCATCATATCTGTTTGAATCACGCAAACTTAGTGGTCGTCTATCGAGAAATAACGTGACAACGCTTATTCGTGTACGTAGTTACCGTTTATCGAAAAATAACGTGACAACGATTATTCGTGTAAGTGAATATTAATTAAAAAAATACATATTTAATAATAAAAAAATGTCTTCAAATCTAAGCAAGTTAAACGAAACCTCTTCCGATGTGACAAATTGGATTCGACTTAAAGAGTTGCCGGTGAATCAGCCCATGTTGATAACAGGGTGTTATGCAACACCCTCACGTTTCACACCTGGCGCCAATGAAACCGTGGTGAAATTTGAAAACAAAAATCTAATGACGCTGCCATCACGTTTCAATAACTTGGATGAGACGATAATAAATGAGTTGGATGAGGGGAGCACTTGTTTAATCAATAAAGGACCAATTGGACGAACATATACACTAAAATTTGAACGAAAGGAAGATTAATATTTTTTGTAAGTGTATAATTGAATTTATATAATGTTTTTTTACAGGTAAAACAAAGAATAATCTAACATGCATAATAATCAGAGCTCAGTACTTGATCCCGCACTAAATCAATTACAATTTATTGAATTTTTAAAGCGAGTGTCTTTATTGTACACCTGGACAACACCGGTTCCCTCAAGATTTATAATAAATCATATGAATTTAATATTTTGTAAATTACATTTAAGTGATTGTCACTATACATATGAGTTTTATGTTTTATCAAGAATGTGGGATGACTTAGGGTGTTATATTGAGCATTAAATAAATAAATAAATAAATAAATAAATGTATTGAATAATGGCTGCATTGACTCGTACCAACATTTTATTTCTTTACTGTCTCAAGCGGATGCTGACTGCTTTGAACATTCTACCTTTAGGTAATACTGATTTATGTCATTTATTTGTTCAAGCACTTTTAACAACTATGGGAAGTACTATGAATTTTCATTAGGTTTAAATTATATAGATACTTAATTAAATGTGTAAACAACCCAACTACCTCTAATGTAAAATATGAAGCGATTAATGGATTGTGTCTCTACTGCGAAACCTTTGTTACTTTTAAGAATATTATTATAATATTATCTTTCATATGTACTCACATAAATGTATAACGCTTTGTTAAATTAAATGTGTAAACAACCCAACTACCTCTAATGTAAAATATGAAGCGATTAATGGATTAAGTTTTTTATTTAGCAAAGCGATTTGTATTAATTTCATATGGTATTTACTTTTTTTAGTTAAGCATGGGTGTAATTCGGTTAAAAAAAATATGTGTCTCTACTGCGAAACCTTTGTTACTTTTAAGAATATTATTATAATATTATCTTTCATCTGTACTCACATAAATGTATAACGCTTTGTTAGTTTTAAGTATATTATCCTTCATATATTTTTTACTTTAATAAAAAAAACATTTGCTTTGCTAGTTTTTAAGATATCTTTCATCTGTACTCACATAAATGTATAACGCTTTGTTAGTTTTAAGTATATTATTCTTCTTTTCTTTTTTTTCTTTTTTTTTACTTTAATAAAAAAACATTTGCTTTGCTAGTTTTTAAGAATATGTTTCTTTGTTTTATTGTTAATA
The DNA here is from genome assembly GCA_949316455.1 of Acleris holmiana. Lineage (NCBI taxonomy): Eukaryota > Metazoa > Arthropoda > Insecta > Lepidoptera > Tortricidae > Acleris > Acleris holmiana. The sequence goes on along the minus strand of OX438773.1, from coordinate 7,632,864 downwards.
AATTATAATTAATTTATTAAAGTAAAAAAAAAAGAAAAAAAAAAGAAAAGAAGAATAATATACTGAAAACTAACAAAACGTTATACATTTATGTGAGTACAGATAAAAGATATCTTAAAAACTAGCAAAGCAAATGTTTTTTTTATTAAAGTAAAAAATATATGAAGGATAATATACTTAAAACTAACAAAACGTTATACATTTACGTGAGTACAGATGAAAGATATCTTAAAAACTAGCAAAGCAAATGTTTTTTTTACTAAAGTAAAAAATATATGAAGGATAATATACTTAAAACTAACAAAGCGTTATACATTCATGTGAGTACAGATGAAAGATAATATTATAATAATATTCTTAAAAGTAACAAAGGTTTCGCAGTAGAGACACATATTTTTTTTAACCGAATTACACCCATGCTTAACTAAAAAAAGTAAATACCATATGAAATTAATACAAATCGCTTTGCTAAATAAAAAACTTAATCCATTAATCGCTTCATATTTTACATTAGAGGTAGTTGGGTTGTTTACACATTTAATTTAACAAAGCGTTATACATTTATGTGAGTACATATGAAAGATAATATTATAATAATATTCTTAAAAGTAACAAAGGTTTCGCAGTAGAGACACAATCCATTAATCGCTTCATATTTTACATTAGAGG